>OZ038502.1:95797165-95837165 GCA_964036315.1 Acanthosepion esculentum
TTGAATTTAGAAGATTTTGGCTTTGAAAGATTTCGTAGTGATCTTGTGATTACAAGAAATAGAATAAAAAAATTAATTTCCTAGGATTCTATAGAAAACAGGAAATTGCCCTACTAGTGGGAAATTTAGAAACTTCCTCTTTTCATGGACTTCTCACAAAAAGAGCACCTGGATTTCAGCTGCTCCAGTAATAAAGACAACAGCTAAGTTTTATACAAATATCACTTTCTCATGTTTAATATTACATTTTAATGATAGACTTATCACTTGCAAGTAATTTATTTGTGACAAACACTAAAATCAGAAACATTTACTAACAGCATATTACAAGAACTTTCATATATCCACTGAACTAGTACAACCAATTCCTTCTGATAATAAATCCTTATATATATATATATGTGTGTGTGTGTGTGTGCTGGACTCTCCTGTCATATTCGACATATGATGTTAAGCAACACAGTTCCTAGGAATTGACAGCCAGATAACTGCACATATGATTTAATTATAGTGGTGAAGGCTTTGTGCAGAACTAACCACACTACGTGCCACAAGGTTTCCAGGCTTTGAATTCAGAGTTGTCCTTCTCCTAGACCAGTTGCCATCCAAGGCTATAGGACCCAGTCTGTCCTGCTATTTACCCATAGCCAGGGGTAGAAGAAGAAAAAGGTTCATACCTTTCCCAAAGGGTATTAGCATGTAAGTGAATGTAAAGGATTTGACTGGAATTTGAACTCAGCTCTCTGATTCCTCAGTCCAAGCCACTAACCACTACTCCACCATGCCTCCTCAATATATATATATATATATATATATATATATATATATATATATATATATATATATATATATATATATATATTATGAAATGGACAAAATGTGACAATTATTTTAAGACATTTTTTTAAGTTTATACATTCTTTTTATAGATACAAATATTTAAGTAAATATTCTGTTTATAATAAACAGTATTAATAACATTTACCTGCCTGAATGTCCGAGAAATTGTCATAGAAAATATGCATCCTTCGACAGGAATCGAACCTGTATCCTATAAGGAACCATCATATAGCATGATGTTCTTTACCGATTTAGCCACAGAGGAGCGTTTCAGTTAGCAAGGTCGATTTTACTGTTTTTAACCAAAATTTTATTTAGCTCTTGTCTTCTGTAGCCTAACTGGTTAAGGCATCATCCATTAAAGACAAGATCCCAGGAAACAAGTCTTAAGTTCATGTCTCCCTGAAGGCGACTTCTTTATTCCTATTTATGACTAAAGTAGGAAGAGTGAAAACTTTTCAAGAGTTGTTCAATCAAATTCTTTGTTTTACTGATTTAACAAGATATACAGAGTTACTGAATATTTTAATGAAAGCCCCTTTGAAGAAAATCTGTGAAAACGATAAGATTTTTTGATGTTTCTTATTTTTGACAAATGAAACTCAACATTCCTGCTTGCCTAATTAGATTTGAGCTGCTAAACATTCATAAAAGAAATAAAGACACAGAGAGAGAGAGAGAGAGAGAAGGGAAATTTAATTAGTGTCATTCTCTCCGGGCAAATAACAAATATTTCTGATAATTCTGCTTAAGGATAAAAATTGCTGAAATAGCTTCTCGTCTAATGAGTGAAGGGATTAAATCAGCGTTTGGGATCTGAAATCCCTCTTTTAGATATGTGCCATTATAAAAACGGATTTCTCAGCGTTGGGTTTGTAATGAACGACCAGAAACACTTTAGCTCCAGATTTTGTATCACTCTTCTCTAGACATTGTTTTGATAGGAAAACGGTTCTACAGTAAGATGCTGAGAATGCTATGATTGAAACAGGTGAGCAATGTGTGAGTTTTAAGGAAAATGGAAGTGAAAAGGAGACATACTCAGAATCAGAAAAAGACAATTGAAATTCAATCAGTTAAATGCCATACGTGATACATGCTTGGCCGATCATGAATATTTCAAGACATAACTGAAGAGGTAGATTTTTTTCCCACAGTAGGATGCCATTTGTTTCTGCAGTAGACTGAATCCGGTCTTTCTTGCTATTCAATAGCTGGAGGAGAAAATATGGATACATACCTTTCCCAAGGTTATTTGGGCGCAAGTGAATTAATACACTTCTATATGGTGTATGCTTCACGAAGCATATCAAGACGGTACTCGATTACCAATAACCATTACAGACCATATGCCAAAGAGCTATATAACCATAGAGACGTCAGTCAGTCAGTTAAGTGCCATACGTGATACATTCATGGGCGATAATGTATCAAAAGATACATGACTGACGAGGCAGAGTTTTTCCTGCAGTAGGTTGAGATTTCTTTCTTTGGCTGACTGAATCCAGTCTTTCCTGCTATTCAATAGCTAGGAAGAAGAGATGGATTCATATCTCTCCCAAGGTTATTTGGGTGCAAGTGAATCTAATGGACCCAACTGGAATTCAAACTCGGCTCTACGAGTTCTCACTCTGAGCCGGTATCCATTATACGACAACCTACATCCACATTGAAAGTACTGAGATATAACAAGGGAAGAAGGTTTGGATAATTTAACACTCACAGGATACAGTGATGACAAAAGGACCAGAGGGGAAAAGTAAATAACCTAACTAATGCACTTGTGTAAGCATATGGCAGAACAGGGACTGGGAGAGATAACATGGGGACAGAAAGGAAATTGTGGAGAGCTATGTTCACCGACACCCTGAAAGGAAATTGCACACAAAAGAGGAGGAATAGGAAAAAAACAACTAATTATCAATATTAAGATAACAGAATACATGGTTGTCAACAAGAGGAATGGCTCAAGATGGAAGCAACAATTTGGAGATGTTGAGATGGATAAAAATTTAAATATCTGGGTAGTGTTTTAACCATGGATGGAGTCAGTTTTAAGAAAAATAAAAATGAAAAGATAGTTAAAATTTTTGGTGCACATAATGAGGAAAGAGGGCTAGGAAAATTTGACACTCACAGGACATACTGAAAACCAAAGAGACAGAGAGAAAGAGAGTAGCTTTTTGAGTGTTCATTGACATCACAAAAATACACAAAAGCTGAGTATCACCTACCATATATACAATTGTGAAAGCAGAATAACATATATTTTTATTACTTCAAAAGTAATTAAATTTTGACATTAAATGATCTATACGGAATTGATATGCTGTTAAACAATCGAAATAAAAACAAACCTCAATATTTACATGCAGACTATTGTCTTCATTATTATTGTTGTTATCACAACGTCTTGAGCAATGTACACTCTGACCATCATCCAGGTAACATTCAGGGAATTTGAGGGAATTTGAATCTGAGTAGATTGTCATCATCCACTGACCATATACAGGGATATCTCATCTAGTTCTTATTTAGTACTGTTTGGTTATTGTTCACTTTGTTTTCCACTGTGTCCAAGTATACACTAGCTGATCCAAGCATTTAACTCATATTTACTATGTGAACAAATTCATAAACCAATGTTTTAACCCACTAAAGACAATTCTTAGTTGAGAACCTGGAGCCTTAAACCTAACCGAGCTGCCGATGAGTGCTTCTGCTGTTTGTCATGCTTGACTGCATTAAGTGTGGATTCAATTTTTTACTTTTTCTTTATTAACCTCAAATTTGAGCATAAGATCTTGTTAATTTCTTCTTGCATAAATTCCACTATCCAGGTTGTTGGCACTGAGGTCTTCCAAACACAGAGCTTACATAGCTAGCTCCTGCCACCAGCTTACCTCAAGGTGGATCCTGATTGGCTAATACTGCTGCTATGTAGATGATCTACTAGCGCCACTGTTCTCCATCATTCTGTTCTCTAACCATGCAACTGGTCAAAGGCAGATAACTCAACTATCTTAACCGATATTTCTGGATCATTTTTGTTGGAAAAAGTGGAGGACTTAAAATCACTAATTTAATTAATCAAAGACAAATCTATTGCAACTACTTGAACAGACACTCTCCTATGGGGTTATTCAACTGGCAGTGAGAAGACACTGTTTGCATACTGTGTCACATCATAATAATAGAACTACAAGTTTATTCATGTCTTGTGGAAGGCTGGCAATGCATCACATCATCCCAGTGTCAGTCTAACTCCCTGTAACTAATGGTAATGGTAATATTAACCATTTCCTTATAAGGAAACATTCAACATTTATGCAGGAGGTGCTACTTTTTATAAAATCTTTCTATTAAAACAATTTTTCAGTAAAATACATTTCTCAAGTCCATAGTTATCACTCTTTCCAGTATTGATGTGGATTCCCTTTCTAATATTTTGCTTTTGGTTGTGTGCAATGTCTTCATTATGATTATGTCTTTATTCTCTATTCAAGTTACATGTGCCATCCATTTTAGTTGTTGCGGTTGTTGAAAGTCCTCACATCTGTTGGTGCCTATTATTTCGTATAGTTCTTCATGGATTTCTAAAACCAGTCCACGAAGTTCAAAGAAGAATGGGCCTTGTTAAGAACTACAGACTTCATTTACTTGAAGCCATTTTTAACCATCGATCTGAGAATGTGGTTGTATACAGGTGAAAACTGAGATATTTCTGAATGGGTCTGGCGCCATGTGAAAATCTCAGTCTGACAAGGCTTTTTAAGAATATGAATCAAGTTTTTAGGTTAATGTTTTGGTTTTGTAGCAATTTGCAGTTTTGCATGAATTTTTATTATTTGAATCTTTCAAATGATAGTTTTATACAAAACTGCAAGTTACTTCGGCTAGCTGGTCACACCTGGAGAAGTCAGTCAGAACTTGTGAGTGAGACCCTCCTATGGAACCCATTATGCAGCAAAAGATCAGTTGGAAGACCTCATCATACCTACATTGACCAACATGTAGATAATTCTGGATGGCATCTGGAGGACCTGCCTATGGCAAAGTCTGACAGGGATCGTTGGAAGGAACAAGTCAGGAGAATCCAAGAAGAATTCTCAACCTGATAATGATGATGATAAAACTAATCCTAACACAGCCTATTCTGTGTTTTAATTTCCGATACCAAATTTCTTATAAATGATCAAGGTATTTGAAGTTTTTACTATTTACTTATTCCACATTTTAAATTTTTATGACAGATTCAAGGTAGCTGCCATTGTTGCTATCATTCCAATTCCAGCTCATAGTTTCTGTTTTGGAAAGGTTTGAGACATAATTCCTGGAATACTTGGTATAGAATGTCGATTTTTGGTTCATGGTATTGAACTATAGAATACTTCTGTCATCAGCATGAACCATCAGCAAACTGGTCTTGGAAGAGAAAGCAAGAACACTGTTTTCTATTAATAGATTTCTTTGGGATGTGGTATGGAATACCTAAATGCTTGATGCCCATCTCTTCACATCTGTGCTTGTATATGCATAGGACGTAGTCTTGGAAGAGATCAAATAGACTGCGTCCCTCATTTTCTTCTTGGTGTACTCTGGATGAGGTTCCCCCATCAGATTTAGACATTCAGTTCAATCAGAGCTTGGAAGGAGATATCTTCCTTTGAGAAGTGGAAGTTTTAATTGACATGGTTGCATGCTGTTGCGAGGTCAATATAGCATGTACACAGTTTTCTATTGAAAACTTATGCAATTATCCTGGAGTTGTTTGATAGCATAAATGTCATCATTACACTCTCTAACAGAACAAAAACCAAACTGTGTTGTGAGGAGTTGACTTTCATAGAATGGTGAGGACCTAATAAATCCGTCAGTCAGTTTTGTGCCATGCATGATACACACTTAGGCAATCATGTATCTTTCAATACATGACCGACGAGGCAGATTTTTTTCCTACAGTAGATTGCCATTTCTTTCTGTGGTAGACCAGTTGCCATCCAAGTCTATAGAACCCAGTCTGTACTGCTATTTACTCATAGCTGGGAGGAGAAGAAGAGGGTTGATACCTTTCCCAATGGTATTAGCATGTAAGTGAATGTAATGGATTCGATTGGAATTTGAACTCAGCTCTCCAATTCCTCAGTCCAAGCCACTATCCATTACTCCACCTAATCAATACAATATTCATAAGTACTTTCACCATAACGGATTCAATTATACCTTTGTATGTCAGACGGTGTTGAGGACTAGCTTTTTTGTTTCAACTGCACTAATGCACTATATACCTACCTTTTGAGGGATGCTGTTGTAGAGTAAAACTTCCTGCTCTTCCCTACTACTGTGACAATGGACTTCTCCTACTTATAAATATGGCAAGTATCCACATTAGTGGAGGATTTGAGGAGGATTTGATTTATTCAAGTTATTCTGTTCTATGTATGAGTATTTAATAAACCTCTTCTTCTCTCTTTTCCTCTACCTAGTCATCTGTTCCTTCGATTCACTCTCTAACTACGGTCTTCCTAATTCTTGGCTATTTTGAACTCCTGTGTATGAGTATTTAATAAACCTCATCTTCTTTGTTTTCCCTACCTAGTCTTCTGTTCCATCAATACTCTCTCTAACTACAGCTTCTGGCTTTTATCTTCTGGGACACACTCTAGTTTTATCTTCTAGGACACACACTGATTTTTATATTTTGGAACAGCCACCAATTTTTATATTCTAGGAAAGCTTCTGATTTTTATCTTCTCTGGACAGCCACTATTATTTATTTTCTGGAGCAAACTATGGTTTTTATCTTCACAGAAAACCAGTGTCTTTAATCTTCTTGGACAGCCATTGGTCCTTATCTTTGAGGACACCCAATTTCTATTGACTCCTCAGACAGCCAGTCTTTTGCCTCCTTGTACAGCTATTGTTTTTTGCCTTCTCAGACAATCACCAGTTTGTTATGTTATCAAGTAGTTTGCATAGTTCCCTGTTTATTATTGTTCATACTCTGTCATGCCTTTTTTTGTATTCCCTTTCAGACAGATTACAACATCTGCTTAAGAGATTTATTTCCCGCCTTTTATCTCCATAACATCAGCCTTTACTCCCTCCTCTTTTGCGCCACACAGTAAACCTTTACTATTTCTTCAGGGTTTTGTCTTTTTCCAACTTTGATGTACTTTATCATAATCTGATGACTATATTATTAATACCATTTCCTTTGAAAACAATTCTTATTTTGCTATTTTCAAAGAATCATTACTCTTGCTTTATCATCATTATTACAATCATTTTTATTGATATTATTATTGCAATATTATTTTGCCTTTCAAAATTGTTACTGTTGACATTTTTAGTGCTGTTATTACTGTTTTTTCAAGCGTCATTATTACAATCTCATATTATAATCACTATTATCTTTATTATTGCAATAAGTGATGTTCTTATTGTCAGTATCACTGCCAGCATATCATTTTTCATTCTATGTTTTTTTTGCTTGATATTATTCTTGAAAAGAAAGGAGAACAGTATATGCATGTCTCTCTTGATGTCATTAATATTCCAATCCAAAGACTGAAGTGAAAACCAGCCAACTTTATGGCTCACTTATACAAAGGAAACGATAATAACAAAGTCATTAATTATGGACACTAGAAGAGTAAAGGAGAGACGTAATTCATTGGCATACCCCCCCCCCCCCCCGCGCAATTTAGGGTTTAATAAAACACTCTCACTCTCTTTTTCTCTGTCTTAATTTCTACATTCTCTTTTTTTTTTTTTTCCTCTGGCTTTTTTATATCTGATAATTTCTTTCCTTATTGATTTTGCTTTTCTCATTTTTTCTGACTCTCTCTGCTCTTTGCAACATTTCTTTCTTTCTATTTGGTGTATCTTTCTTTCTTTTTGCTAGTTTCCTTCTTTCTTTCTTTTTGTTTGTTTCTTTCTTTCTGCTTGTTTCTTTTTTATTGTTTCCTTCTTTCTTTCTTTATTTTTGTTTGTTTGTTTCCTTCTTTCATTCTTTTTGTTTGTTTCCTTCTTTCTTTCTGCTTGTTTCCTTCTTTCCTTCTTTCTTTCTGCTTGTTTGTTTATTTCCTTCTTTCTTTTTGCTTGTTTCCTTCTTGTTTTTTTGTTTCTTTCTTTCTTTCTGTTTGTTTCCTTCTTTTTTTCTGCTTGTTTGTTTGTTCCTTCTTTCTTTTTGCTTGTTTCCTTCTTGTTTTTTTGTTTCTTTCTTTCTTTCTGTTTGTTGCCTTCTTTTTTTCTGCTTGTTTCCTTCTTTCTTTCTTTCTTTCTGCTTGTTTGTTTATTTCCTTCTTTTTGCTTGTTTCCTTCTTGTTTGTTTGTTTATTTCTTTCTGCTTGTTTCCTTATTTCTTTCTGCTTGTTTGTTTGTTACTTTCTTTTTCTTTGTTTGTTTGTTTCCTTCTTTCTTTCTCCTTGTTTTTTTTGCTTGTTTCCTTCTTTCTTTCTGTTTTATTTTTTTGCTTGTTTCCTTCTTTCTTTCTGTTTTATTTTTTTGCTTGTTTCCTTCTTTCTTTCTGTTTTATTTTTTTGCTTGTTTCCTTCTTTCTTTCTGTTTTATTTTTTTGCTTGTTTCCTTCTTTCTTTCTGTTTTATTTTTTTGCTTGTTTCCTTCTTTCTTTCTGTTTTATTTTTTTGCTTGTTTCCTTCTTTCTTTCTGTTTTATTTTTTTGCTTGTTTCCTTCTTTCTTTCTCCTTGTTTGTTTGTTTGTTTCCTTCTTTCTTTTTGTTTGTTTGTTTCCTTCTTTCTTTCTGCTTGTTTCCTTTTTTCTTTCTTGCCCAAGAAAGGTTGTTATGTAACTACCTTTTCTGGATTTTACATTTGCCTTTCTCTCTCTCCTTTTCTTTCAATATATTTTCTTATCTCTTTTTTTTCTTTCTGTTTCCTATTTTTTTCTTTCTTGTTTAACATCCTAGAAAGATGCTCATATATCTGCCTTTGCTGAATTTTGTAATACTTTCCATTATTGCTTTTTCCTTTCTTTTTATTTCTTTCTTTTTTCTTTTTTTTAATGTCCCAGAAAGATTTAAACCACTTTCTATCTTTCAGTATTTATTTCCTCCTCTCTTTTCTTTTCTTCTTTCTTCCATTTCTTTCTTTTTAAAGATGGTCATATGACCTACTTTGCTTTCTTTTTATTTCCTTGTTTATGTTTTTATATTCAAGAAACATATCACATGATTTTCTTTCTTTCTTTCAGGAATGTCATCGTATGATTGCCTTGTGTGTCCATCATGAGATTGGCTTTTCTGTCCCATGATTGACACACAGCCAATCAGCTGGAAATTCATTAAGCATGGTGATGTTACCAAGAGACTTAACTAATTTTAGTAGCACTCAATGTTTCAACATATACATAATTTTATTCATATTTAATTTTAACTAATGATATATATTTTTCATTTTATCTCTTTGTCATTTTCTATTTTAATTTCATTTTCAATTTTTTTTCTTTCAAATAATGCTTCATTGTTTTTTCTTTCTCCAAAACTCATTCTTGTTTCTTCTTTTCCCTCGTTTTATTTTTTGATTGTTTGCAATTCAGAAACTTTATCTTATTTGTTCTTTCTTGTATCAATCCTTTGCTATTTTTGCAAATCTTTCTTTTCCTTCCCTTCTTTCTTTCTCTTTCTTATTTTCTCCAGTCTTTCTTTCTTTCTTTTTTCAATCTAAATTTTCTGTTTTTCCATTTCATTATATTTTCTTTTTCAATGACTTTCTTTCTTTCCCGCCTATTTTACTTCCTTCATTTTTCTTTCCTTTCACATCTTTCTTTCTTTCCCACCTCTTTCTTTCCTTCCATCCTTTCTTACCTCTTTCTTTCCTACCCTCATCTTTTTCTTTCTTTCTTTCCTACCCTCATCTTTCTTCCTTTCTTTCTTTCCTACCCTCATCTTTCTTCCTTCCTTTCTTTCTTTCTTTCCTACCCTTATCTTTTTCTTTCTTTCTTTCCTACTTTTATCTTTCTTTCTTTCTTTCCTACCCTCATCTTTCTTCCTTTCTTTCTTTCTTTCCTACCCTTATCTTTTTCTTTCTTTCTTTCCTACCCTTATCTTCCTTTCTTTCTTTCTTTCCTACCCTTATCTTTCTTTCTTTCTTTCCTACACTCATTTTTTTCTTTCTTTCTTTCTTTCCTACCCTCATCTTTCTTTCTTTCTTTCCTACCCTTATCTTTCTTTCTTTCTTTCCTACCCTCATCTTTCTTTCTTTCTTTCCTACACTCATTTTTTTCTTTCTTTCTTTCTTTCCTACCCTCATCTTTCTTTCTTTCCTACCCTCATCTTTTTCTTTCTTTCTTTCCTACCCTTATCTTTCTTTCTTTCTTTCCTACCCTTATCTTTCTTTCTTTCCTACCCTCATCTTCCTTCCTTTCTTTCTTTCCTACCCTCATCTTTCTTTCTTTCCTACCCTCATCTTTTTCTTTCTTTTTTCTTTTCTACCCTCATCTTTCTTTCTTTCTTTCCTTCCTACCCTCATCATTTTCTTTCTTTCCTACCCTCATCTTTTTTTCTTTCTTTCCTACCCTCATCTTTCTTTCCTACCCTCATCTTACTTTCTTTCTTTCTTTCCTACCCTCATCTTTCTTTCCTACCCTCATCTTTCTTTCTTTCTTTCTTTCTTTCTTCATTATTCTCAATTTTTCCCATTTTGCTATTTGTTCATTTCTTTTAATATTTCCCTTCTTGTTTTCTCTATTTCACCTTCTCTTATCCCCTCTCATCTTTCTCATTCCTCTCTCTCTCCCTCCCTCCCTCTCTCTCTCTCTCCCTCCCTCCCTCCACATAGCACCAAATACTTTTAAAGCCACCCATAATGATATTCATTTCCCTGGATTCTAATATCACAAAAGTAAACACCAGCCCAAATGTCAAAACCCATATTTAGTCTACTCACATCCTGATTTGATTAGAAAAAAAATACCTTTATAAGAGATTAGAGAAAGACAAAATTAATCAAGTAATTAAAACAAAAAGTTATTAATGCAGTTGTTCTTATTTCTTGTCATTACTTAATGCCTGAGGTAAATTATCTCGTCTCTAGCAACAGGATAATGCAATCTGTGTTAAAAGGTTTACAAATGACTAATCTCTTGGCTGGTAAGAAATTGATTTTTTTTTCTTAATAAATTTCATTTAGACTCTATCAGAAATGAAATACTCAAATCCGAAGTCTCCACCTAATGCCATTAATCTATTTTATTCACCAGAGCTATTTATTTTTAATGTTTGATGCCTAATGTTTGATGCTTAATAATAATGCTTGAAGCCTAGTAATAATGTTTGATACTTAATAAAAATGTTTGATGCCTAGTAATAATGGCTGGCCCCTTATTTCAAAGTGTATGCTTGCCTGCTAAGACAGCTAGACAATCCCTATTGTAGATGCCTGTTCAAGTTTGTTCAACCCCCACCCACAGAGCGTAAAACAAGGCTTACCAGGCATTAGTTAGTGTTTCTAGGACAGTATGCATCATCTGGCATGATCAACAGTTTGAACAAGGTCAGTACACTTTAACAACCTCAGTCACAATGACTTGTGACTTCATGCAAAGACAACTATCAAGAAACAATTCCATCTATTCAATTCCACTCACAAAGATGAGGTCAACCTGTGCTATGGTTTTTAGGCATTTTTTAATGACGTGGGATCACCTCCCCAGTCCCAAAACTCACTCAGTGCTACACCCATTGATCTAACCCCTCAGCTACATGTCCATCATTCTAAACACTCAGCCCTACACCCAGTATCCTTAAAAAATGTATTCTGTAAGTTCAAGGTCATTCATTCTATGATTTTCTATTTTCCAAAATAGTTACGGGTTTATTCTGGGTCTGACAATAAATACCTGAATGATGTACTTATGCTCTTCCTTTTCTGTTGACAAGGTGTAGGATTTCATTTTTTGTTACTAATTTCATGCTTTATCCTAAGCTTGTTTTGTTCACCCAATATAAAGCCCAAGAGCCACTTGAGGTAGAGGGTTACTGATGTTGTTGTATGAGCATAAGAGTAGAAAGTAAGAGCAGTTTATGAGAATATGGCCAATAGATAACAGTTGACCCCAGACTTGAAGAAAATCCGATTATAGTAATTAGGAAAGCATCCTCTCAGGAGTCTTTCATAAAGGTAAAACTAAGGAATGCAGCACATATGAACATCTGCCATGGAAATAGCAAAATAATTCTCACAAGGATGTGTAAATGCTTTTGAACTCTTTCAATCCTGGGAATTGAGGATTAAGCAACTCCCACCTAGACATGGTCTGATTTCTCCCACCTACCATGGCCTGATTTCTCCCACCTACCATGGTTTGATTTCTCCCAGCTAACATGGTCTGAATTCTCCCACCTACCATGGTCTGATTTCTCCCACCTACCATGGTCTGATTTCAGTTTTGTAAAGATAGTATCTGATTCCTCCTGCCATGCTCTATATGGAGTGAGATAAGGTGTTTTCCAGCATCTTTAGCAGTGGATTGTATATATGAATTCCACTTGACATCTGGTGTCTATTTGAGTCCTAATAGACATTAAAGGCAGGGAGCCTTATCGAGAGGACAACCGTTCATCATGACTGGAAAAGAATTCAAGCTCTGCTCAGTGATCCATCAAGTTATTATGGTCATGAATCCTATAACCCCTAGGGTCATAGAGACACCACATGTACTGCAACAGTAATCTGTCTTGAAAAAGTTAGTCTGACAGAGACCAACCCACTCCAGGCTGGTTTGAATTCAGAGCTTTCCTTCTAGACCATTCACCACCCAAGGCTATAGAAACCAGTCTGTCCTGTTATTTCCCCATAGCTTGGGGGAAGAAGAGATGGATTTGTACCATTCCCAAGGGTATCATCACATAAGTGAATGTAATGAACTCAACTGGAATTCAAACATGTCTCTCCAGTTCCTTGATCCAAACGATTAACCATTACTCTTGCATGTCTTCTGCGAGCAGTTACAACTTGTGAGAATGAGGTTAAATTAGAATTGTAGGTTTCTTTTTCTTTTTTTAGATCATCTGATTCCACCTGCCTTTGCTTGCAAATTCCCTTTGCTTTAGATGTCTTCATTGCCAAAGTTTGTTTGTTTAGCAGCACATCAACTTCTTATTGGTCATTTAATGACAAAATTTAATTTTCTTGTTAGTATTAGTAATTTTCTTTGTATTGCTGGTAATTTTTATTTTTTTACAAAAATGTATTGCTGATATTTTTACTATAAAAATATATTTTTATACTTTCATAGTGTTTTGACCCCAGTTTGGGGTTTCACTGTTTGCCCATAGATGGGTCCCTAACAGGTGCTATAACCCCGGGTCAGGGTGGATCTGGGAACAACAACAAATAAGCGGTGGTTCCACATTCCTCAAAGCCTCCCAATCAGATTCATTGCTGCCAGATGTAGTTTATCATCATACCCAGAACTACATTGCCAAAGTTACGTTTTTCATATGGATATGAAGTCTGAGTGAATTTGTGTTCTATGTGGCTGTTGTAAATCCTTCACAGATTTTTTTTTTTTTAAGCATTTCACCCCAAGCAAGGTGGAAAGCCACTTACACGTAGACGGTTACAGAGAGCTGGAGTGAGAGTAAATAGGAGTGATGGAGGAAGTATGAAGAGAAGTATAGGGGATAGACCAAGGCATCTGGAGATGTCGATTGACATTACATTTGAATAGTTGGAGATTATAGTTATCAGGGAAACAGGAAAAGGGGAGTGAGTTCCACAGGCGAGAAGTGCGAGACATGAAGCTATTGGAGTAGAAGAGATGGCTACATTTAACAGTTTCAACAGTGAAAGAGTGAGAGCGCGGATGTCAGCCTAGTAGAACGCTTAAATTCACGCTTGTACAGAATGAACATCATGCCATGCTTTGCCCATTTTAGTGAGCCACCCTCATTCACTTCATATTCCATTGGTAAGATGTAAGTTTCACTTGAGCAGCTTCTTCACACAAAGAACCATTGCTTGGTGGAAATTACTCCCAAGAGGATGCTTCCTCAATCACTGCAATCTTAACCTGTTCAAGTCTAGGGTTAACCGTTAAAACCTATCTCTATAAACTGTGCCTCTCACTCTGTAAGTCTCTATCTCGAGTGGTTCTCGGGCCTTGTACATGGTGAACATCATTGTAAAAAAAACAAAAAAACAAGCTAAAATAGGCCTTGCCGGTGATTGAAGTAATTATCAATAGAGTGAGACACATACTGCCCTGGTAGATTCAGGTTAAAAATGGTTTGGTTTATCGTCCTTGGAATAAACAGGAAATGAATGTTCAAATGGCAAATGGAATAATTCTGCAGAGCCAAACAGTGAGAGCATAAAATGTCGGCAACAGTGAACCCATCAGAATCAACATAGGGTTCTGACCTGGCTATGGACATGATCAAAATGTTAGCTGAGGGTGCATATAAACCAGATTGGGCAAATTGGCACTTTATGGATGAAGAAAATAATTTTGCATTACATGTTATACGTAAGGATTATTGACCCTTTTGAATTAAAACCACCACACTTAGGATTTTTAGAATTGAACCTTCCCATTACTATTTTCTTATCTGAAGCCATGACAAAGATATGTGATTTATATTTAAACTAGCCAAGGTACCCAGCATTGCCTGGGTGTACAAGCTGCAATAGTATAACAACAACCCCTGTATACCCGCAACTCCTTGTCTAGAAATGTCTGTGTGCATTCACACTTGCATGCATCATTCGTTGGTATACTAAGCTACTCCCTACCCCTCATCTTTTTTACAGTATATCTTTCATAAGTTTTTGATTGTTCTTAATAAAGAAATTCCATTTATAAAACTTTCTTGTGTGGTCATTTCTCAGGGGTTAAATTGTTTCAATGTTTTAGATATTCAGTAAATTTCCTATGGCTGTAATAATTTTCAAATAGTATGGCATTGTTCACAAAATTAATAATCAAACAAAAACAGGGATGAACCATCAGAGTTTGATTCAACTGCAAGTGCAAATGCATGAACACCCCCCTCTTCTTAGCACATTTACTGTAAAGCTGGGGTTAATAAGAGGTTTTTGGGGAATTTTTCCCTTTTAATGCTTCAATAATCTTTCTCAAACAATCTTTGCATCAAAGGTTGTTTGAATGCCAATTTAGGATGGAATCATATGAAGAAACTATTGGGTAAATAGCAAAAGCTGATTTTGGACCTAGTCTGTTGCAGATTTCATCCACTTAATTGAAATAATCGAAACCAAACATTCATGCAAGACAATTTGTGTATCATATGTAATTTACATGGCAAATCTGGAAAGCATTGAATGAAAAACCAAGGTGTTATGGCCAAAAAAATGGCTTTTTGAACAGATTTTTTTGTGGTTTTTCATTATACATGGGGAAGTGAGCAGGACTAAAATCATACTATCTTATTTTTTACTTGATGACAATTTTTTTGTGATATGTTTGAAGGAAATAGGATAAAAAACGCAGAATTTATTCAAGTTTCTATTTTAAGCAGTATGAAAAATCGGATTTTTTCACAGTTTTTTTGCAATGTTTTGTGTGAAGCCAATATGACAGGAAAACTATCAAGCATTGTACATAATCCTCATAACATGAGGTGTGTTTTGCATTAAGTGAAAAGAACATCAGCTCATCCAGTAAAAATTTTGTTTTCATGTAACTTTGCCTTGGTTTTTACAAAAAGTCGTACCCACCTTCATTTTTATCAATATTTCTGTCAAGCCTGGAGATTGAAAAGTTACCTACCTTAAATTTACAACATGTGTACAATTTTTTTGAAATCGGTCAAGAAATATGGACATGCATAAATAGCACACACACACACACACACATATATACATCTTCTGTTTTATAGAGATTAGAATCAAAAGGTACATACTTTAACCTGTGGTGGGAGGCAGTGTTCTGTTTGGCCACCAGTCGGGTCATCTGTAAACAAACAAAAGCCCGATTCTTTACATTCCCTGATGAGAAGAATCTTGTGGAGATTCTGAAGTAATTCATGTACGGTCGTGGACCCATCAAAACTGACCACCTGCAAAAGAGAACAAAATATTAAGCCATTTTTGTTTGACATTACTCAACCTTCATTTTAAAAAAACCATGAAATTTCTTGCCTCTATAGCTGATTGCTAACTGGATAACGTGTGTCAGGTTACCTCCTCCTAATAGTTTGAAACCACTCCTAGGGGACGCTCTCTGAACTATAAATACTATCCAATGGATTTTCATTGCCTCTTCTTACCTTATCTGCTTACTCATCAACATGTAAGTCCCTCACAGAGAACATGCTTCCCTTTGGGAAACACACAAACTAACCACACTTACACAACACACACAGGTAAACACATTCACCCACTTCACGTCCTTGTGTTACATACATCATTGTCTTTGTCACTTGTATACATTTATTGTTAATATTTTAACATTTGTTTATACACATATATTGGTTCTTGTTGTTTCTTTGTAATTTTTCACATAGATTTACATATTAAAATAACATCGGGAATATATATAACGAGCAGTATGACCTGTCTCCAACTGGGTGTTTCATTACTGGGAACTTTTGTTGCTCAATTGGAGCAGTTAATTTTTAAGTCAGCCGACCCGAAAATCACTATTAGTAACAACATTTGGGTGCAACTGAGGCACATCACCAAATGGGGATGGGGTAACAATTTGAATGGGGGTTCGCCCTAAAAAGGTCTGTTTTTGTGTTTTCAATCTTGCAAGGAAGGAACCTCTTCCATAGACCATCATAATAATAATATATGATAATTTTTATTTATAATTTATTTTTATAATTCTAATAATCTTTTGCGTTAGATTTCAATTCTCTAAATTGATTGTACGCTGTTTTTTACAGACATTAAATTTTGTCTTTGATTTTTGTGCAAAGGGTAAAAAAATCAGTTTTTTTTTTCACCTTCAAGATTGGAATTTTTTCCAACCAATTTGAACTCAAAACCGGAAACTGAAGAATTATAACAAAAACCATTTCATCAGAATTGGATGGAAACTGTGGAAATGCATAAACAACCACTGATCACATACACACATTTTTAGAATTATATATATATATATATATATATATATATATATATATATAGGGAGAGAGAGAGAAAGAAAGAGAGAGAGTCAGGTGTATGCAGCAAGATACAGTGACGATTTGTTTATTGTCCTGGGCAGAGATTGCTCCACTCAGCATTCATTTTTCACCTTCAAGGTTGTAATTTTTCCAGCCAATTTGGACTCACAACCAGCACTGAAGAATTATCTATCAAACAAAAAAAAGTTCATCGAAATTGGGTGAAAACTGTGGAGATGCATAAGCAACATATATTTTAAGAATTATAGAGATATATATATATATATATATACAGTGTAACCCGGATATAAGAGAGTTGTCGGGACCGGAGAATAAGTCTCTTATATCCGGGTTTGGTCTATTATATATACATTAACACAGGCTCTAATTTGGGACCAGAGATAATCTCTCTTATATCCGGGTTACACTGTATATATATTACATTTCCAGGTTCTCTTCACAAATATGTTAATTATAATTAATTATTATTTATAATTATATTAATTATAATATTAATAATCATTATTTATAATTTATATAATTAATATAATTATATATATTTAAATGTATAATGATAAGTAATATTATTGTAATAATTTAAGCTATTCATTTTTATTAAAGTTTTTATGAAAGATATATATCCAAGAACAGACAGTAAATAGTAAAACGTTGCTGAGAGTTATAATGGACTCAAAACCGGCACTGAAGAATTATCACATAAACAACATCCAATTTCACGCACACACACACATTTTGAGAATTATAGATATAGATCGATAGATTTGTTAAAATGTATCTTGGGTTTTCATGGATATATGACCAACTGGTTCAAACAGGTTTCTGACTATAACACAGTTTGAATTTTACTATAGGTGGTTTGTTGGGGTGAGGAATTTTTTTGTACTATTGGTTTCAAAAAGCAATCCCAGCATGGAGCCTGAAAATTAAAACATGGGCTGACCCATTGGTTGATGTTCATTGGACACATATGCACCACACTTTCTCGCAACTTGACCTGTTGAAACTCAGTGCAATCTGTGCACACATTGACCAGAAGCAACCAAAATACAACTGGCAAAATCAGACAAATATTAATAGGTAACACCAAAATACTCTACAACACCCAATATAAGAAAAAACTCAAAACCCTAGAAGCTATTATTATACAAAATCAACAGCCCACATTAAATAAGATATCATTCATCATAGGGGACTGTATCTTTTATTGCATTTGATATAATGCATGTGCGCATATAAAAAACAAAATAAATAAATTGCATTCATTTTGTGCGGCCAATAGCCACTACACATGATGTCACACCAAATTATTTCAAACTTCCAGCTTCCTAAAGAAAACCAGGATAAAGACAAACAGATTCTGTATACAACACAGACACCACATTGGTTCTTGAAAATGACTGAGATGGTCAAAAACACTTGAACAAAACAATAACAAAAAAAAAAGAACATTGGACAGTTTATCCACATTTTTGAGCACAATACTCAACACCTCATTTGAAGGCTGCAAAATTATAACAAAAACTTAAACAGAGAGACCGTGTCATTTTGTTTTAATCAAACTTGTTTGGAGAGAGAGATAAACATATAAAAACAGACTGACAGAGAAAGATAGATATGAAGAGTTATAGATAGATACAAAGAAACTCATACAGACATATAAATATGAAGATAGCTAGATATAAAGAAACTTGGACAGATATATAGATATGTAGAGACTCAGACAGAAAAAAGAGAGAGATGGTAATCTCTGCTGAAAAATCTGAATCAGACTCCCAAGGGAACACCCTCCTATATTATTTGAATATAACTCAATCAGAGGTTTTGTTTCATTTTTAAAAAAACAACTAAATTATACACTTATACTTTTTATACTCTCTATCTGACCCTTATTGGTGAAGGCTTATACTCTCCATTTGATCCTTATTAATGATGGACATACTCTACCTGGTCATTATTAGTGACGGGCTGATACTCTCTATCTGATCCTTATTGGTGACGGGCTGATACTCTCTATCTGATCCTTATTGGTGACGGGCTGATACTCTCTATTTGATCCTTATTGGTGATGGGCTGATACTCTCTATCTGATCCTTATTGGTGATGGGCTTATACTCTCTATCTGATCCTTATTGGTGATGGGCTTATACTCTCTATCTGATCCTTATTGGTGATGGGCTTATACTCTCTATCTGATCCTTATTGGTGATGGGCTTATCAGGTATTATTTTCATGACACTGTTCTGATAGCAGACATGGAAACGAAAATACAAAACCTCCTATTGAAGGTAGTGAATGTGTGCAAGATTGGGGTAGCCAAAGACACATTTCAAAAGCTAGGCAGAGTATTACAAGACAGAAGGATTTTGTTGGCAACACAGAAAAGAGTGCTGAACTGCTACATGATATCTGTCCTCTTTTATGGCAGTGAATGTTAGCCAGTCTCCTCAAAGATGGAAAAGAGACTAAGCAGATGTATCGTTCTACAGAAGGATACTGAGGATACCAGGACCAAACAACGATGATGTTTTAGAGAGGATACAAACAATAAGGAAACTCATACTTAACATCAGGAAGAGGCAACTGAAATTTCTGGGACACGAGAAAGGAGGGCTTGGAAAATCTGATACCCAAAGGGCAGATAGAGGGAAAGAGAGTGAAGGGAAAGTAACACGTGACATACTTAATGGGCTTAAGCAAGTGGATAGCAGAAGAGGGTCTGAGAGAAATAATAAAAAGCTTATCAAGAGATACAAGGGACAGGAGGAAATGAAGAGCCAAGATTGCCCACGTCCTGAAGGGACATGGCACATAAAAGAAGATCATATTTTACATATACAGTTTATATTTTACCTTCATTGCTATTGTAACATGATTCTTGAGTTTGCGTTACAAAACTTGTGTTACGATAAAAGAATTTTAAAAACTCATAAATTTTTCACTAATTGTTTAAATTTAAAATTTTTTTTTATAATCTTATATAAATATATATATATATATATATATATATATATATACTGGCTCCTGAAAAAATTAATTTCGGTTGAGCTCTTTGGTTTGAGGTGTGAGTTTGTAAACAGTGACTATTTAAGCTAATATTGCACGACTCTGCGGCAGAATTGAGTCACTGTCACTTACTGTGTGTTTATCTAAATCTAAAAATAAACACGCTAAAATTCACCTTCATCCCTGCCGTGAGCCGACAGCTTAGTGGTAGAAGTTCCGACTAACGCCAATTCAGTCGTGTTTCGATCCTAGCTAGAGGCAACCGGATGTCTAGCTACACTGATGAGCCGTGAAACAGCGAAACAGTCTGTCTGTGGATGACACAAATATATATATATATATATATATATATATATATATATATATATATATATATATATATAGATATGCAGAAATATTGTTTTAAAGTGTGCTATATTTATGGGATAAATTTCTCCATTTCAGAGATAGAGGGTATGTAAATATAAAAGTGAACATTGAAGTCAACACTCAGAGGTGACAGGCTGTTTCATGCTAGACACAATCGTCAGGTGGCTTGATGATTGCATCTAGCATGAAACAGCCTGTCATCTCTGAGTGTTGACTTCAATGTTAACTTTTTTTATATATATTTAATTTTAACATTTTAAATCTCCACTGTTTTATTTACATAATACTGACTCACTTCAAGTGACAGTAACAAGTAACAAAGTTTTTTCTAATTGTTCAGTATGGCTCTTAAATATTACTTTGCAGGTGTGTCTATTGTTATGAACAGAGAAATGAAAAAGAAAAAAAATGACAAATTATCTCAATAGATGCTTTTGTATATTAGAGTACACGCCAGACCTTTGAGAAGACATCTTTGGCACGTCCCCAGTAATGATCAGATACAGACTGTAAGACAGACAATGACCACATGTAATGTCATGCAACATACACAATATTTTAATATTCTCATTTCTTTTACAGAAGTATCAAGGGCATTAACAGGGCAGCTTCCAATCTGACACAGAAAATAAAAAACCATGCCATGTTCATGGTAAATTGGAAGTAGCCAACTTCTTAAAAATGGCTAGATGAACTGGATGAATTTTGCAGACCTCACAGATGTATCCATAGTGTACACACACCAATTTCACATTGTTTATAATTGGCTTGGGGTAGAGTAAGCAGTAAGAGCAATTTCTTGCCCCCTAACTCATTGTCAGTATTTAGGTGCTGGACACAATGTTTCTACCCTACCCACTCCCATGTGACATGTGTAGGGTTGGGGAATCGAGAATTTTCATAATGCTGTACCCCAAACTTATTGCCTCTTAGCTATTATCCCGAGATATGAAGCGCACTTGGGCAACAAACATCTGGTGTGTATCAACTGACCAAGCACCAGTTACCTTATGACAATGACTCAATGAGAGCTGCCATTGTGGATATGATGACCAACACAAATGAGTTCCACTTGATCCAGAAGAGGAGGATTTCGGTTAGCAAGGTCAATTTTACTGTTTTTAAACTTACAATACTCCATGATTTTCTCTTGTACATTTATATCTTCTCGATGCATATCCAAATGTAAACAAATGACGTCACACATTATGAAACAATCCCCTGTGGCTAAATCGGTAAAAGCACGTCAGGCTATATGACGGTTCCGTATAGGATACAGGTTCGATTCCTGTCGGAGGACGCATATTTTCTATGAAAATTTCTCAGACATTCTGGCTGGTAAATGTCGTTAATACTGTTTATTATAAACAGAGCATTTACTTAATTATTTGTATCTATAAAAAGAATGTATAAACATAAAAAATGTCTTCAAACATATATATATATATATTTAAAGACATTTATATTATGTTTAACGTTCATTTTATAGATACAAGTATTTAAGCAAATGCTCTGTTTTTTTTATAATAAACAGTATTAAATAACATTTACCGACCTGAATGTCCGAGAAATTTTCATAGAAAATTTTCGCTCTCCGACAGGAATCGAACCTGTATCCTATACGGAACCATCATTTCGCGTGATGTGCCTTAACCTTTTGGCCACAGAGCGGCGTCTGGAAGATTTAAGTTTAAAGATAGTAAAATCGACCTTGCTAACCAGACGCCACTCTGTGGCCGAAAGGTTAAGGCACATCACGCGAAATGATGGTTCCGTATAGGATACAGGTTCGATTCCTGTCGGAGAACGAAAATTTTCTATGAAAATTTCTCGGACATTCAGGCCGGTAAATGTTATTTAATACTGTTTATTATAAAACAGAGCATTTGCTTAAATACTTGTATCTATAAAAAGAACGTTAAACATAATATAAATGTCTTTAAATAAATTGTCGGACAATGTCCAATTCTAAAATATATATATATATATATATATATATATATATATATACACACACACACACACACAAATATATACATATATATATAATATTTGCAGATTCCTTATATAAGAAAAAGTGTTCTATTTTAAATACTTTTAAAAGAGAATTTTAATACACATAAAATAATATTTTTCATCAATTTACCCAATTTTTCAGAATTGCTGCCTGTTTATTTCATTCAAATGTTGTCAAAATAGATGAGAAGCAAAAATTAAAAAGAAAACAATGTTAGTAGAATGGTATTAAAAAGAAACAGAGACAGAAATTTTAATTTCTACGAGCAGGAGAAACTGCAAATTATTGCATTTAAGAACATGAATGATTTAATAAACAAAAGAAACGCAATTATTTTCAGTTGTCAGTCCATTTATGCATTCCTTTTAAAAAACATGGAACCCCAAAAAATGATCTTGGGAGTGTTCAAAATAAACAGGAACACATTTTGAAAAATTGTTAAGCATTAAACATGATGTTAATGGCTAAATAAATAGATGTTATATATATATGTGTGTGTGTGTGTGTGTTTAGTGTGTTGGGGCAGCAGATCATTATTCAAACATATTGTTAAACCTAACAGATAATATTTGTCTATTATGTTTGATCATGAGCCATTCTAGACTTTGTGTAGTTGCTTGAATTTCAGGAGAAAATAAAGACAAAAAATCTCTAAAAATATAATTTATGGTATGCTATATTTAAGGGCTAAAGTGCTCAATATCAGAGATCGATCGTATGTAAATATGAAAGTGGATACAGAGGTGAACACTGAGTGACAACAATCATTTCCTTGCTTGAAGACAATCCTCAACCTGAACACTGTGCTACTAATCTCCATATATATATATATATATATATATATATATATATATATATATATGTATTAGTGGAAACATGCTGGGCTCATAACCTGTAGAGTAATTGGCCATGGTTATATGTAACTGGTAGAAATTGACAAAGTTTGCAATAAACAAGATAAAGAAAAGAACAGGAAAATAGTATTAAGCAATCCATCAATATATATAAGGCAAAGCAACAGTAATAAGGCAAAAATTTCACAAAGAATAGTGTTAACACACAAAAGTAGGATACAGATAAGCGATCACTACATTCTGTCTTCAAGACAAGAAAGAACAGTACTGAGTCAGATGAGACCAAGGAAATGGCCTATTTTATTGGTTAAGAAAAAAAATTCCCAGCATGCATCTGTGGGGTTTGCCTATAAATTTGGAGAAGGGAAGTTTTTGCAGTCAATCCAACAAGAATTGGAACTAATAATATATATATATATATATATATATAAAGACATTTATATATATTATGTTTAACGTTCTTTTTATAAATACAAGTATTTAAGATACTTGTATCTATAAAAAGAACGTTAAACATAATATATATAAATGTCTTTAAATAAATTGTCGGACTATGTCCAATTCTAAAATATATATATATATATATATATGTGTGTGTGTGTGTGTGTGTGTGTGTGCGCGTGCGTGTGTGTGTGTGTGTGTATGTATGTATGTATGTATGTATGTATATATATATAAATATGGTGGACTCTCCCATTGTATTTGACGAATGAGGGTCAGCAACTCAGTTCCTAGGAACCAGCAACAAGATACCAGCACATATGATTTGATTATAGTGGTGATGGCTTTGTGCAAGACCAACCACACTTTTTGAAGGGCTGAATACAGAGACCTGGTGCACTACGTGCAACAAGGTCCCCAAATGACACTCCACAAGTTTTGAATTCAGAGTTGTCCTTCTTCTAGACCAGTTGCCGTCCAAGGCTATAGAACCCAATCTGTCCTGTTAATTACCCATAGCTGGAGGGAGAAGGAGAGGATTCATACCTTTCACAAGGGCATTAGCACGTAAGTGAATGTAATAAATTCGACTGGAATTCTAACTCAGCTCTATGAGCCCTCAGTCCGAGCCGCTACCCACTACTCCATGCTTTCTCTCTCTCTCTCTCTCTCTCTCTTTTATTGTATTTGACTGTATGATATTATCATGATTTTTTGCTCTTCTCCATATGTTATTATTATCGACATTGTACATCATTAGAAAAGAACCCATTCTAATTGTGAGTAATTCTATGCCTTTTTGTGAGTGTTTTTTCAATAACATATTAAATGTTTGGCTAGTCATTTTCCAGTTCCATCCATCTCTTAAGAGGACGAGTTAATCCCTGTTGCAGGTACTCACTTGGACACATTTGTGTTTCTTTAACATACCTAAAGCCAACCGTTGATTTATAAATGAGACAAATCACAGCAATTATTGTTTCAAAAACTGAAAAACATTTGCAGTTAACATAGGTCAGGTCAAACCTGCTACTGGTAACATGTAACACAGTACAACCTGCCACATGGACAGGTGGTTGAGTGTCTAAACCAGCTTTCCCACTAGATTTTCTGCAGGTGAGGTGGGTGGTATGACATTGCACATGATGAAAAACAAGACCAGTCAAAGATGAACTTGTTATTGAAGCCAAGGGCCAACAGGTATATATAGGGTGACCCCAAAAAACGGGAACTTTTTAATAATCCAATAAAAGCAAGAGTGACAGAAGAAAAATATTTAATTCATAGTAATTGAAACCTTAAAACATCCCATTTAAGAAACAATGATGGAATTTTCATTTTTAAAAAATTACATCCTGTTGATGATGTCCTCCTGTACGAATGCATTCTTGAAATCTGCTGTTGAGATTCCTCATTGACTGCTGCAACATCTCAGCTGGGATACTGTGAATTTCATTCTTGTTACTAAAATGGTGAAATGTTTACTTGCTCAAGGTCACTGTCTCGCAGTGTTGCCACTTGCTCATGTCTGGCAATACGCACTTCAAAAATTCCAGTTTTTGGGGGGGTCACCCTGTATATACATTGCTGCACAAAAGTAAGTGAACCCCTAAGATAATATTAAAATAATTGTCTCTTTTTTACAGATAACCAACAAATGTTAATTAAACTATATATTCATTAAGAAAACCTATTATTAGACAAATTACAACCACTTTAAAAAAAATTTTATCAAGCTGGAATAAAAATTAAACTGTGCAAAAGTAAGTGAATTTACACATTACACATTTACACATTTTTTTTTTTACATGGTTGCCAATCTAAATAATTTTTTGTGCACATGCAAAAATCAAAATGACCCGTGTTAACTTTTTTTTACTAAGCTGGAAATACTGAAGTCAGCCAATATAATTCAGAAGGGTAGAGTTAGAGACTAAATTTTAAAAAAAGAAATATGCCAAGATCAAAAGAACTTGATGAAGCTTTAAAAATTGTATAGTTGAAGCCTATAATGATGTCTACAAAATTCTGTGAGTGCACGTTTCCAGCATGCAACAAATTATTTGTAAATGGAAGGCCTTTGACAATCAAGAAGAGGCTGTCTGTGAAAAATAATTGCAAGGGCAAGTAGGTATCTAGTTTGGCAAGCCCAGAAGAATCCTGATTTGACCTCAGCAGGTCACCAAGTCTCTCTGAGCAATGCCAGAATCAATGTACATACATCTAAAGTGTGACAAAATTTGAATGATGCCGGTCTTCATGGCAGAATGCCTAAAGAAAGCCACTGCTTTCAAAATGAACAAACAAGCTTCGCTTAACTACGCTAAAGCTCATATTAATAAGCGAGAAACATTCTGGCAAAAGGTTTAATGGTTGGATGAAACCAAATAAGCATTTTGGGTGAAACAATAGACAATATGTCTGGCAAGCTCCTCATATGGCTTTTGAAGAGAAGAATTGGTGCCTACAGTTAAACATGGCAACAGCAGCATTATGATTTGGGAGTGCTTTGCTGCAACAGGTAAAATAGTATGCACTGATGGCACAATGGACAATGCAAGATACCAAGAAATTTTAAACGAAAGTGTCTTGCCCTCAGTTAAAAAGTTGGGTTTAGGTCAGGAATGAAACTTCCAATGGGACAATGATCTGAAACATCAAAGTAAATCCATGAAAGAATGGGTGCATAAAAAGTAATTTCAAGTCTTTGAATGGCCTAGCCAAAGTCCTGATCTAAACCCAGTTGAAAATCAGTGATTCAAGTTAAAGAAGGTAGAAAATGTAAGAGAGTCGGGTAATATCAAGCAATTGTGGGATTTGGGCCAAGAAGAATAGTCAAAAATCAGCACTCAATACAGTGAGAAACTTCTTCAAAATTACAGAAAAAGACTAGTTGACATCATGACCTCAAAAGGTGGGGTCACTAAATATTAAATGTAACGATTCACTTACTTTTGCACATCTTCATTTTTAATTAATATTTTTATTCCTGCTTGATAAAAAATTTTGAAAGTAGTTTTAATTTGTCTAAAAAAGATTTTTCTTAATGAATATGTAAGTTAATTAAGATTTGTTGATTATCTGGAATTTTTTTAATACTATCTTAGGGATTCAGTTACTTTTGCACAGCACTATATATATATATATATATATAATAAAAAGGCTTAAACACTAATATTACATGGAATATTAGTGTTTAAGCCTTTTTATTATATCCTTACTCTGTCCTGGACATTAAATTCTACCTGGATTTTATCCTTTTGGAATTATTTTTTATACATATATATATGTATGTGTATGTATGTATGTATGTATATATATTTTAGATATATGATTGCATATGTATGTGTTATATTTACCAGTAATATTTTATATATATATATATATATATATATATATGGATATGGATATGGATGTGTGGTTAGAATGTTTGCTTTTTGACCATGAGACCCAGGTTTGAATCTCACCATGGTTGATTTGTCAGGAAGGAGACATCCTGAAGTTATCAGTCTGGAGGAGGATGGTCCCAGCATGCAGCACCATTGGAAAGTGCCTGAAAACCATACCCCACAGATTGACACAAGCCTTATGAGTGAAATTGGGTGGATGAAACACTTGGAGGCCATGCTAGAACGAAGTCACAAGTCATTGTGACCCAGGGTTCGAGTGTGCTGGTATTGTTCAGATTGTTGATCATGCTAGATAAGACACTCTCTCCCAGAAACTGTAACTAAGATCTGCTCAGCATAGTTGCAGTATAAACCACAGGTTGGCTCTGTGGGTGTTGAACAAATGTGCCTGAGCGAGAGTCTGCAATAGGGATTGGCTGGCCACCTTAGTAGCTGGGTATCCTCAAATATGAGTGGCCAGCTATTATTATTTATTATATATCTATTATAAATTAACTGATTTAAAATATGGTTTCTTTGCTACACAGGAATTACCATGTTTCAAAAACCGAAGCTAAAAACTTTAAATTTAATTTATAATTAAATTAAAAGTATTAGTTCCGTTTCATCTTCAAGTGAATTTTGGAAAATTGTTCCAAAATTTGCTTGAAGATGAAACAGAACTAATGCTTTTAATTTAATTATATAATTAAATTTAAAGTTTTTAGCTTTGGTTATTGAAACATGGTAATTCCTGTGTAGCAAAGAAACCATATTTTAAATCAGTTAATTTATAATATTTATGCTCTGTAAATTTACACTGAGCACTTTCTTGTAAAAATAAAAAATATCAATAAGAACACCGGATTATATGTCTTACTGTTCTTTCTTTTTATTATAATATATATATATATATATATATTCTAATCCACATACAGACATTGGATTTACAACCACCCAGCTCCCCAGAAGATTAACTATGCATCTAAATAATTCTAGCTCCATTAAACAACATATTAAGTCACATACTGTTTACCTTCTGCAATCTGATATACGTAAAATCCTTATAGATAATACTAAAATTATAGATAAACATACAGACATTAGATGCCTTAAAATCTTAGAAGCATTACATATTAAAAGCAAAAGACCTCTTATTAATCGCATAGATTACAATATTTCTGTAAACATCCTTCAATGTTTGTAATATATTTCTTCATAAGATACACCACATAACCATTTCCTTTGAATTTTTTAAATTTTAAATTTTATAACGTATTCTTCGATCTTTTGGCTTGTATAATAACAATCTTTTTCACGCCTTCACATGATTAAAAATCTTCACCATGAACATGATAACATCATCGCGTCTTTTGAAATTAAAATGATTTTGTAACGTTTATTTAGTTTGTTAAAAAAATAAAATGTAGCAACATGATTCCGCTACAAGACAATTTGCAAATGTTTTTAAAAATTTTGACTCTACATATATATATATAAGACATTGTTAAAAATTTTGACCCTGAAGATGAACAATGATGTTCGAAAGTACTCGGTTATCTTACGGACAATATTTATTTCGATATAATTTTCAAATAAAAAGTCTCATTAGAAAATATGAGAAAATTCAAAAGAAAATATGCAGGACTATGTTGTCTTTGACATTCAACACAACATGTTTAAAAGAAAAGTTGCTGCCAAATTACATATATATATATATATATATATATATATATATATATATATATGTATGTGTGTGTGTGTGTGTGTGTGTGTGTGTGTGTGTGTGTTTTAGAATGGAGTGTTAAGCCTTAAATGGCAGCCTTCTTAGAGAGAGTGTCTCAATAAAAACACTCAGTGTACTTGGACTACTGCGAGTTGGGCATCATGAAGGGCATCCAATCTTATAAACATTATGACAAATACTTTGTCAGGTAAGACCCACCTACCTTAAGTTACATGTTTATTATACTATTTGGTGCAAATATCTTCCAGAAAAGTATTAATTCTAAAATTAAGCACTCCCAATGCAAATACACATGACATTGACTTAATACAAAAAAAATTAAAAATTTGTTAGTGTGCCATTGAAAACAACATCTCACCTGGTATGTATGGTTGAGGAAATGAAATGGAATACTGATTGGCTGAGAGTGATGGTAGGGATGTCGAAGTAGAATGGAGAGAACTTCCATCCGGGAAGGCTTGGCTTCACGGCCATCTTTTTGAATTGTTCTTTCCAATCCACGCTGGCAGAAGATGGCATACTTGCCAATTTCTGTTCTGAAAAAGACAAAGTACAGAATTAAATCAGACATGGTTCCAGAAATGGGAGTGCAGAGAATCCAGACCCCACACCCAAAACTCATTTAAAATACAAGTGAAATTGCATTTTTTTTCAACAAATAATTGAATATTGTTGCCAAATCAGGTCTGGTGCTTCTGCTTTATGTCTGAATATTTATGAAAAAATACAAAGAATCTGCAATGTTATCAGTCCTGACCTGGCATCTTGACTTCAATTCCTTTTACCCAAATGTAGCATAGTTTCCTTGTGCCTTTTTTTGTAAATATATTGATGGTAGTTTTTCTGAGGAATTTTCCTCTTTGGAACTTAGAATTCGTGAACTGAGGAATGGTACTAGATTGGCAGTTAGGTCTCCTCCATTTGCTGTTAAAATTGCTAGATATAACTTTTAAGGAAAGTGACTGAAGATGAGATGCCATATCAGTTACTGATTCTTCTTTGGATTTTTCAAGAATCTGTAGACATATAGCAGAAGCACCAGAGCAGATGTGGCATCGGTATTCTGCTGTATTCTATACACAGATGAATAACAGATTTATAAATGCACACGATAGATTATGGCAAGGAAAATTGATTAACACAACATAATTAAACAACTTTCCAAGTAGAAGAATTGATTCGACATGATCATTTTACTTCATGTCACAATGAGTTTCTTTCTCGGAGGTTAGCATCAGCCATTCTGATGGAAGGTAATGCATATGTACCTACCATTTTGTCTATTGATAATGAAAGGTCAGACAATAACAAATGGATAAGTATCATAAATATTTTAGGGAACTGAGGATCATTGCTTTCAGTATGTTATACAACATTTACACTATTTATATTCGGATTATTGTCCTCATCAAAACATGTGAATGATAGTCCAAAGATAAATAATGTAAATAATGATAACTCCTCATCACAGAAATTCAGACACTAGGCGATTAGTGGATAATAACAACAAAGATGAGGACAATAGTCTAAATTGAAATAATGTAAATAATGATAATTCAGACAGAAGACGATCAGGAGATAAAAACAACAAAGATGAGGACAATAATCCAAATGTAAACAGAGTAAATAACAAAAACACCTCTCATCCCAGAAATTCAGACAAAAATCAGGTTATGCAACATTTGTCACTCTAGATATTTGAAACATGATAACTTGCCTCCATTTATTGGCATAACACCATACTCGTCTTACACAGCATTATGACACTTGGAATCCCCAGATGGTCCCTCACTTTGTCATACCTGCAGTATTTTGCTTAATTTCAGTGATAAGAAAGCAGCTGGATTTTACTTTCTTACAAAAACGCATATTTAAAATCAACAATAACAACGAATTAAACAAGTTGTAAAAGAATTCTAAAATATGAATATTGATAAACTAGAAATTCCCATGAAAATTTTAAGGTTTTGCTATTTGAATTTTCCAATGACTCATGTTTCTACAGTTAATATTTGAATAAACTCATTGTGAGTTCAACGACTACATAATATCCATGTAAATTTCTGTATTGCAATATAAAATATTTGAGCTGAACATATTTAACCAAATATTTAACCAAATATTACACTAGTAATCATGAGTATAAATTTGGGTCATTATTGAAAGAAGTGAGAGAGTACAAATGAAAAGATCGGAAACTGACAAGTTTTTCCATTTCACTGGTGCAGACATTAAACACATGAGAGTGTTATCACTTTCTCTTTCTCACTGAAACCAAACAGTGTTTCTGATATGTCTTTTCCATCTTTCCTGGAATAGTTCATTATCTATGAGGTGTATTGGAAGAGCATAATATGCTAACAAGCTAACTACGGAACAACAAGAATTATAATAGTGAAAATAATAAATTAATGTTTAATGAAACAAGAAAGAAAAATAAAAAAAGACAACTTATGAGAGAGTAAAAAAATTCTAAAATGTTAAAATTGACAGATTACTGTGGCCATGGTCATAATTGAATTTCTACTACTACTACTAATATTAGTAATAATAATACTATTCATCCTACTACTAATGATAATACTACTACTAATATTACTATTAATATTACTACTAATAACAATAATACTATTAATTTTACTAATACTAATAATATTAATATTATTACTGCTATTACTAATAATAATACTATTAATATTAATACTACTACTAATAATACTACTATTAATACTATTAATAGTAATAATAATATTAATACTACTACTACTAATAATACTAATAATAATACTATTAATATTAATACTACTACTACTAATAATACTAATAATAATACTATTAATATTAATACTACTACTAATAATAATAATAATACTAATAATACTATTCTACTACTAAAAATACTATTATACTACTACTAATAATATTATTACTACTACTACTACTAATAATAATAATACTAATAATACTATTATACTAATATTTTAATACTAATACTAATAATACTATTAATACTAATACTACTAATAATAATACTATTAATACTACTACTAATAATAATACTATTAATACTACTACTACTAATAATAATACCATTAATACTTTTACTAATAATAATAATACTATTACTACTACTACTACTAATAATAATACTATTAATGCTACTACTACTACTACTAATAATAATGATGATGGCAGTGATGACCAAAAATGTTGAAAAAAACATTTTGGTTTCTATTTCAACATTTCTGAAAGCAAATCTTCTTTATTTCTTCTGTTTTTCAGCCGTCCTGGATATTTTCTCTCATTAACCGAAGCAGTCGCAACAATCAAACTCTTTTTTGCACTTGCACACACACAGAAAAAAAAAAAGAAAAAGAATCCATACAATTTCTTTAAAAGTAAATAAATAAAAATTGAGAAGTAAAATAAATAGGGGATAAAGAAAAAAATATTCTTTTTGTGCTAAAATTGTATCAACATCTTTGGAAGCGGCGTTCTTCAAGAAATTTTTCCTTTATTTATTTTTCTTTTTAGTGCTGGTAATGAAAACAAAAAAATTAGTATGAGATTGAAAACCAAAAGAAAACAAAGACAGCAAATGAAAACGAGAGAAATTAATAACAGCCTTAAATAAGAGGAATATTTCAAAACTTTAAAATATTCATAAAAATGCTGGCTTTGATGCTAAGAAGATTCATTAATATCTTTATTTTTTTAAATGCCATATCAATTCAGGATGTTTGTGATCATGGCTCTCCCCACATTCCTTTTTCATCAATAACAAGATCACTATGACATCATGGGAAAAAGAGTCAAAGTTTGGTATTGAGAATCTTCTTTCTCTTACACTAGCTACCATCCAGGGCTGAAAAGTCCTCTCTAGCCTAATATTTAACCCATAGTTGATGGTACAAGAGATGGATTCATAACTTTCCCAAAGGTATTTGCATGAAAGTGAAACCGGTTTGGCAATTCCATTATCCACATGTACCACACACTGTGCATCACCAATTAATAGTAATAATATTAATAATGGTAATAAAAGTAATAATATTAATAATAATAATAATGATAATAATAATAATATTACTAATAGTAATAGTAATAACAGTAATAATATTAATAGTAATAATATTATTAATAGTAATAGTAATAATATTAATAGTAATATTAATATAGTAATAGTAATAATATTAACAGTAATATTAATATAGTAATAGTAATAATATTAACAGATGTCTATAATTCTCACGAAAATTTTAAGGTTTTGCAGTTTGAATTTTTTGATGACTTATAATTCTCCAGTTAATATGTGAATAAACTCTTTGCGTGTTCAACAACTACAAAATATCCAAGTAAATTTCCATATTTCAATGTAAAATATTTGAACTAAACATATGTAACCAAATATTGCAATCATAAGTATCAATTTAGGTCATTATTTAAAGAAGAAACTAATAATATTACTACTACTAGTAATAATAATAGTATTAATACTACTACTAATAATAATAATACTGTATTTCTTAGATGAAGCACCATTATTATTATTTTTACAGTGAGTTTCACCCTGTACAAGACCCAGGAGCCACTCAAGGTAGGGGACTACAGAGTAAGAATAACAGTTTATATGGATATGTGGGAAAATGAAAATTGGGTGGTAGGAAAATAAATGTCCACTTGAATCTGTTCCCACTGACAGCTAACATGGAAACTGGACTAATGCTTCACTTGATACTCTGTTTCCTGCACACCGTAAACAATAGTACTATCGGTCTTTCTCTGGAACATCGGTATAAACCAATCTCAAAGAACAAACTCTCCTGAAACAAAAAGTCAGCTCTTTTTCGCCTTCCTTGGTCTCGGGCAAAAAAATGAGATCTCTTGCTTGTGTTAGCCTTGTTCTTGCCGATAACACATTTACTGTGTCATTGATTTGAACAAGGTCTATGATGTCTACAAGCACATGTACAGACAATTCACCCTCTCTTGCTTCAGCAAGGTATGTCTCCACAGTGATTTTACCAATTAAGAATCAGATACCAATCAAATTTAGTCATAGTGGAGTGGTTTACTGTTGCCTTCTATACAGGTCTTTCGTCGCTGATAGAATGAGGCACTATGCAGCTTTGAACAAGTTTGTCCTCATGACTACTAGTGGCTCTGGAATAGTGTCTTAATCCTTTGAGACCTGCATTCTTGAACAATTTTAAGTCTTCTGCCTGAGCAGTCAAAATTTGCAAATAATTGGTATGTAATGTTTCATGGTAGATATAAAAATAGTTACAAGTGTTTACCCACTGTTAAACCAGTGACTGGGCACTAAGTCATTTTTCTCTGCCATTGTTGAACTGGTGATTTGGCATTACATCATTTTTCTTTACCACCGGTAAAACGGTGGTCAGGGTTCAAAGGGTTAAATAAGAATTTTTCTTCACTCAGTTTGAGATGCAATCATTTTTTGCTAATAAACTCTCTTCCAATTCTACTCTTGTTTCATCTGGAGTGTCTTTCTTTGACTTTCCACTTAAAACTTAATCCCTACCATGTGATAAGCATGGTTTCTACTATCATATCTAACCTGGATTCCCACAAAGCATGCAGACTTGATGGCATCCCTGCAAATGTCCTTAAGAAATGTGCTCCAGAACTGGCACTTGTTCTCTCTAAACTCTACAATAAATGTTTTACTGCTGCTTGCTTTTGTTAAGTTATTTTGAGTACATTATTATGTACTAGTGAGCAAATCTAAATGACTTGACTCACTTTATAGTTCCCCAATTTTAAGGTTAACCAATCAGGAAGCGTAAAATATTCAATCCGTCTTGTATAAAGGCGGCCATTTTGATTACTCTCTCCAAAGATGACCAGAAACCAAGGAACAGAAGGAAGAACTACGCTCTGCTACTTTATTGAGATATCCACTGCTAACCTGAACTACGCTTCCCCACTGTCTTCAACATTCACTGCCAACCTCTGGATTCTATACTCAAAAACTACCATCATCATGAACAACAGCTTTGCACCTCATTGGAAATCCTCTTCTGTAGTTCCATTCTTTAAGAACTCAGGCAAACCATCTAATCCTTCTATCAGCTTATTAGTCTCTTTTTGGCAAAGTCTGAGACACTCATCAACTCCTAATTGGTTAATCATCTCACCTTGCTGGGGCTTCTTTTTTTTTTAAACATGTAAAATGGCTTTTACTTCTATAGGTCAATTGCTGACGTGTTAACTGTTATTACTGAAAGAGACCATCTGTCATCTCGTCTGCAGTCACTCTCTCACAGACGCAACGTTGCCTCGCTCTGCCTTTTTTACAAATACTTTCACGGTAATTGCTCCGAGGAGCTGCTTTCGCTGGTTCCTAGGCCTCATGAATTTAAACGTCCCACGAGACTGGCATCCCGTTCCCACCCCTTCACCGTTGAAACTGTTAGATGTAGACGTTTCTTCTACTCCAATAGTTTCATGTCTCGCACATCTCGCCTGTGGAACTCCCTTCCTTATTCCTGTTTCCCTGACAAGTACAATCTCCAACTATTTAAGTGTAACGTCAATCGACATCTCCAGTTGTTTGATCTATCCACTTCCCTTCTCCACATCCTTTCACCTTTCATTCCTATCTGCTCTCGCTCCAAATCTTCTGTAACCCCCCTGCTTTGATCGACCCACTGTCTTTCTCTTTCTCCACATCCTCTCCTTTACCACTCCTATCTGCTCTTCCTCCAAACCTTCTGTAACCCCTTGCGTGCAAGTGGCTTCCAGCCTTGCTTGGGGTGAAAAGCTTAAAAAAAAAAAAAAAAAAAAAGATCAGAGTGATGATGCTTGAGCAGTGGTATTAGGTATCTTGGGTTTGGCATGCTGGCCTTTTTTGAAGTCTCAAGAGCTACGGCGTGTCTGTCCAAATATATAACTTAAGCTAACCACTCTTAACAAATCATATAATTAAAATTGTGTTGAACGCCTATGCTGCTAGATCCATTCACATTAATGTCATGGTCTGCCAGAGCTCTCTCTTACATTATTTCGTATCTTCATCAATCGCTTTCTCAATGTTATCAGTTCTTAACTTAGTATTTATACTGATGGCACAACTATTTACTCCTGTCTTAATAGTAAGACAGGTGAGTCTGACAGAGTAGAACTGGCAGCTGCTCTCAAAAATGAGTTGTTAATTGGGGCAAGAAATGGCCTGTAAATTTTAATGCACCCAAAATGAAACTGCTACCTTTTAATCTTTCTAGCAGTGCAGACCTTTTAACTTGCTGTACATATTGGAAAAAATTCAGATCCATCTTCATGGTGAATTTCATGAGTGAGATTTTATGTCGTAGCCTTATCATAATATGTGAGATCAGTATCATGGTAAAATGGATGCTAAGGATATGCATAATCCTATCAAAGCCAATAAGAGTGCAGATAATTGGCAGCAAGGATTATAAGGTTGATATGGATTATTATAATTATTTGATGGATTACTATCATTTTTAAGGACAACATTTATCATAAAAATGACTGGAAAATTCCGATGTAAAGTTACGAACATATGATACTACTACTACAACTACTACTACTACTAATAATAATAATAATAATAATAATAATATCGTGCTTAAAAAAGATTATTATTATTATTATTAAAGAGAGGAAAGAGAAAACGTGACTCAAATCTGGTTAATCAGATAATAGATTTATTTTAATTTCATTTTCAGTTTTCTCTTTCTCTTTCTTTCCATAAATGGTTTCTTTCATTCTTTAAATGTTTCTGTATTTTTTCTTTGTTTCTTTTTGCCAAAATTTCTTCCTTCTTTTCTTTCTTCATTAATCCTTTTCTTTATCTGATACATTTATTCTTCTCTTCTTTCTTCATTACACATTTCTCTTCATTTCAATTATTATTTTTTGTATTGTTTTCTTCACAACTTGGATTCTTTTTCCATTCATTTTTCCTGTATTTTTTCTTTTTTTTAAATTTTTCTGTATTTTTGTTTTCTTTATATTTTTTGGCATTTATTTTTTTCCCTCGATGTTTTTTTATATTTTTTCTTTAAATTTTTCTGTATTTTTCTTTCTTCCTTCATTTAATTTTCTTTTCCTTCTTTTTTATTTTCTTTCTTTCTTGGCTCCTTAACATCTTTCTCAACTTTTCACTTTCTTTCTTTAGAGTGGAGTTGGAAACAAGAAATAATCCATGATTGAAACTCCACGTTTTATTGTTGTTTAACTTTATTTGCATTTATGTATTTGTAATTCAATCTTTACTTCTTTTCATTCCAGAAAGATTTTGCTGATCTGATTTAAAGTCCTAATTAAACTGCTAACATGCGATCATTTGCAATCCTTGAAGAATCCAATCCAGTCAGGTGTAAAAATCAAATTAAGAAAATTATATGAAAAACAAAAAACAAAAAAAGATTGTAAAAATAAAAATGAGGTTAAAGACTACAGGATGCACAACTGGGAAAAGATTTACATAATGAATTACAAATATGGTTTTCAAGTATCTTTCCAAAATTTTCTTTAATTCTGTTCTTTCATTAATTTTACTTTCATTTCCGTCTGTCTTTCTTGTATTTTCCTCTGTTCTGTTTACTTAGTTTGTTTAATTTTCAGGCAAGAGAAACATGGTTCTACAGAAGGCTGCTGAGAATACTATGGAGTAAACATGTGAGTAACAAGGAAGTTTTAAGAAAAATGGAAACAGAAAGGATATTTTTATTTAAAATCAGAAAGAGACAGTTGAAATTTCTGGCACACATAATGAGGAAAGAAGGTTTGGAGAATTTGACCCTGACAGGACTTATTGAGGGGAAGAGGGAAATAGCTAGCAAGCTACCTACCTAACAATTTTGGGTAAATGGATGACAAAACAGTGAGTGGGAAGGATAGTAAGGAGACAGTCTTTGGGTAGGAAGTTGTGGAGAGCCGTTATTGCCAATGCCTTAAAGAGACACCAGGACTAACCTTCATGGCAAGCACATGCCATGCCACTTACATTATAAAAAAAAAACATCCAAATTGTCCCAATGTTCCATCAGTGAAAAATAATTTCCACTCAAACAGTTTTTTCCCACAAACTACTGCTCTGTGGAATAAGAGGCACAGGTGGAGTAATTGTTGTGGTGTCTTCCCACTAATATGGCTATTGTGGACTCTTCCACTTACTATAAAGTTAGTAGGAAAAGTAATCCTCGGGGGAATGATGATAGAGACTGAACGCTGGTCAACTGACACACACTCCCAAGTCGTGTAACACACTTCTTTTGTATTTACTGTACAATACACTATTTATCTGCAATGTCTTGTTTTGTTATTTCTTCACCAATTACTTGGTCACAACAATATATAACAAGAGCAACCAGACCAGATGTGGCAGCAATATTCAAAGCATTGGAGAACAGTATGTAAGATAGATTTCTGGCATGACTCTTTAATTTTTCTATTACCAGTTTGGCTATCTTCATTTCTAGCAGTGCTACCCAACATTCTGTGGTTCAAATCCTTTACCTTTGATCCAATGTACAGCACAATCATTTTTTATCTGAGAAATTTGTAATTCCTTTCACTATAAAATCAGATTAAACACCCAACAGTATTTGACAGTGTGGCTGAGTTGTTTATGACTACCAGGTTAAGTCCTTTTCTTCTTGGAGTTGCTGGCTCTAATCTGATCACTGTCATAATTTTACTTTATTCCCACTTAATTAATTTTTAAAGATCAAAGTTAAGTGGGCAGCAAGAAGCTGGAAGATAGTTCCACAAGCAAGAAGTGTGAGAGAAGAAATTATTAGCATAAAACTTAGAATTACATCTTGCCATTTCAATTGCGAGATGAGACCTTGGCACCAATCTAGTAGTACACCTAAATTCATAAAGTCTAGGTACCATAGAGGAAAGTTCATCAGAACAATTACCACAAAAGTATTTATAGAAAAGGCACAGGGAAGCTACATTACAGCAGTGCAAAAGTGACTGAAGCCGAGATGCCAGGTCAGGACTAATAATATTGCATATTCTTCTTTGGATTTTATCACAAATTTCCAATCGAATTCATTACTTATGTGCTAATACCCTTGGGAAAGGTATGAATCATCATCTTCTTCCCCCAGTTATGGGTAAATAGCAGGAAAAATTGGTTTCTATAGCCTTGGATGGCAACCAGTCTAGAAGAAGGACAACTCAATTCAAAACCTCAAAACTGTCGTTTGGGGACCTTGTGGCATGTAGTGCACCAGGTCTCTGTATTCAGCCCTTCAAAAAGGGTGGTTGGTTCTGCACAAAGCTTTCACCACTATAATCAAATCATACGTGCTAAGTCTAACAAATTTATCAATCTAGCACCCCTCAATAATTCTTTGTTTATACTTGAGATAGTAAAAAACAGCTTGTGATAATAAGCATCACTGACCCTACAATGGGAGGCACGGTGGAGTAATGGATATCGACTTGGATTGAGGAATCAGAGAGCCGAGTTCAAATTCCAGTCGAATCCATTACATTCACTTATGTGCTAATACCCTTGGGAAAGGTATGAATTCTTTTCTTCTCCCTCCAGCTATGGGTAAATAGCAGGATAGAGTTCTATAGCCTTGGATGGCAACTAGTCTAGGAGAAGGATAACTCTGTATTGAAAACCTGATTCTCCAGGTTGGGGGTTGTGCAGTAGGCTAACAACCTCAGTCAGTTATGTGCCATGTGTGATACATGACTGACAAGGCAGATTTTTCCTGCTGTAGGTTACCATTTCTTTCAGCAGTAGACCAGTTGCCATCCAAGGCTATAGAATCCAGTCTGTCCTGCTATTTACCCATAGCTGGGGAGAGAAGAAGAGGACTCATACGTTTCCCAAGGATATTAGCACGTAAGTAATGGATTTGAGTAGAATAAGAACTCAGTTCTTTAATTCCTCAATCCGAGGCACTATCCATTACCCAACGGTGCACTTAAAAACTGGTTTGTTACAGAAACCTCAATGATATCTTGCAGCCTTATGTTCCTCAAGGAATTATATACTGCTCTATGGAACCGACTCCCAAGAGGATGTTTCCCTGATCACTACAATCTTAACCTATTCAAATTTAGGGTTAAACATTATCTTCCCCTCCTATCTGTACAAACTGGCTCCTAACATAACCCTCTACTAGTACAGGGGGAACCTTACTGCAAAAAAAAACAAAAATAAAAACAAAAAGGAGATTGGATACATTATTACAGTCCAG
>OZ038502.1:95842165-95892165 GCA_964036315.1 Acanthosepion esculentum
TAAAATTAAAAATGTAAATAAATCAAATGGAGTTTTCCTAATTCAAGAAAGTTAGAACACTTAAAAAATTAATGACAACAACACGTCTAGATAACCGGAAGTCAAATGGTAATGACCGAAAAAGAAAAGGAAAAAAGAAAAAGAAAAGATTAAGGATTGAATGTAAAGTGGAAAAAAGAAAACAACACAAAGAACAAATAATCACAACATTCTAGATGTATGCACATACGTATGCATGAGTGCAAATTCACATATGCACTATGCATATAAAAAAAGAAAAATCGAAAAGTATAAGCAGTTATATATCCCCTGAGGAGTGGACGGTGTAATTCCTAGAGGGTCCATCTATGAAACTCTGCGGTTGAGATGTTGAAACATAACATCAATCAGTTAAGTGACAAACCAATTACAGTGTGACCCTGATATAAGAGAAACCCGGATATAAGAGAGATTTTATCTGGTCCCAAATTAGAGCCTGTGTTAATAAAACAAAATAGACCAAACCCGGATATAAGAGACTTCTTCTCCGGTCCCGACAACTCTCTTATATCCAGGTTACACTGTACCTATAATAATTCTATATAACACAAATTTATTTCACCATTTAAATAGTGATTCTTTGAGCATCTATTTAATAAACTCTTGTTTCAAATCTGATTTTCAATCTCTAAAATTTTGTTATTTCATTTCCTTTGAGGCTTCATGATACAAAAAAGAACCAGAACATGTCCGCCTGCAGCAAAAGAGAAAATTTTGGAAAAAGCTTGTTTGATTCAGATATAATTCATTTTTTCCTGTTATTCTTTATTTAGAAAAATATTCTTTGAGAAATGCCACAAAGATTTTATTGCAAACACCTTATGAATGTGATTTGTAATTTTTGTTCATGTTTTTTGGTGAGCGGGGAGTCTTTTAGAAATAACAGCTGGAAAGTACAAAACATGATCTTTCATATTTTATTTTTGTTAATGAAGAAAATAATCTTAGAAAAAAAAAAGAAAAAAAGTCCTAAAAGAAAGAAAGAAAGATGGACAGAATGAAGAAAAGAAGAAATGCACTGGAGTAGGAAAGGAAAGACAAGAAAGTAAATTGAGACAAAGAAGAAAGAAAGAGTAAGATAGACTGCAAAAGAAAAAGAAAGAAAATAGTGACCAAAAAAGAAGGAATGGAGGTGAAATGCAAAAAGAAAGGAATTTCAAAAAAAAAAAGAAAAAATGAAAGAAAGAAATGAACTTTTTAGTCCATTGCCCCTGTTGCAATCTTCATAAGCATAGTAACCTCTTCAAATGGCTGGGAATATTGAAGGTATTAATTTTAGAAAAACAAAATGGCAGATATTTTATCCTTATTTACACTATTTACATTGTTTGCACTGTTGTCCTCATCTTTGTTGCCATATCCACAACACTTGAGCTGTTGCATGCTTCTTCAGGTGACTGGAATTTCAAACTGAAACCTTTATTTCACCCACTTAGACTGTTTTAGTTCCACGTGCCATGCCTCTTCCAGATGTCTCAGTTATCTCCCTTTAACTCAACACTCAAAGATTTTGTTCACCACTGCAGTAGCCAGTATTAAACTCACAATTTTTTGGGCCAAGTCACTGGCTCCAAACAACACCTTTATCCACACTGAGCAATGTGTCCTTGAGGACATCAGTGTATGAATTTTTGGGAGTGCTTATAAATATATCGCTTATAGTTAAACATAACTTAGAGACGTTTATAGATATATTGTTTATAAAATAAACATTACATATAAATTGGAACGTTTATAGTTATATTACTTATAATACGAACATATAAATAGACATGTTTATTTATATAAACGTCTCAGTTACCATTTTTACCAGAACTCATATTGCAATTTTTTTGTTATTATTGCTTTTCTCTAGCACTCTGTATTACTGGTTGCCATATTGTATTCATTTTTATGCTTGGTTAGCTTCGGAGTTTTTTGTGGCCTAGTGTTATGGTAATTTACCCAAGCATACATGGACTCTCCCAACTATAAATAGGAGCAGGTACTGCCTTTTGGAGAGGGAAGTTTCCAGCAGTCAGCTCTGACAGTCAGACCAAACATTCTTGCTGTAACACTCTCGTTTGTATATGTTTGTATTACTATTTCTGTTAATATATTTAACTCAATTCCTCTCTTTGTGTCTTTATTTCTGGCCCTAACAAGACCACAACACCCTGCATAAGTTTTCGTATTTTCCAGTGATGTTCTCTGTCTTATTTCAGCATGATAACATAGGGGACGGTGATCTCTCTTTTCCCTCCATAAGTGATCAGCTATGTCTTATTTTTTTTTTTTCACCTCGGCTTATGGCTTTGCAATGTTTTTGCTGGCTTATATAAGATTGAGACATCTGGCACGTGGAACTAGAAGAACTACCCTAGTGGATGAAATAAAGGGTTCAATTCAAAATTCCAATCACCTGATGAAGGCCAGAGTGTACAACAGCCGAAACATTGTGAATACAGCAACAAAGATTAGGACAACAGTCTGAACAATGGAAATAGTGTAAATAATTTCAATACTTCATCTCAGAAATATAGACAGAACCTGAAGAAGGGCGGAGCATACAATCACCAAAACGTCATGAATATGCCAATAAAGATGAGGACAATAGTCCAAACAATGTAAATAGTGTAAATAATTACAATATAGAAAATCAGAAATATAGACAGATATCTTGTCATGTCAGAGAACACTGTTGAAAATGCAGAGAAAGTCGTATCTGCAGACAAAAGTAAAATAAAGAAAGGGAGAAAGAAAGAGTGGAAATAAAAAAAAAAAGAAAAGAATGGCAAAAGAAAGAAAAACACATGGGAAAAGGAAATGAAAGAAACTGAAGGGAAGACAACTGGAAAAATAAAAAGAAAAGGAAATGTGAAAGACGACAATGAAAAATAAAAACGTGTTAAGTAAAAATAAAATAAAAAATAAGAATTAAAATTTATGTTACACTTAATTCGGTACGTTTATATAGGTATATGTATGGCTGCAATATAGGTATATATAATGGCGGTATATAGGTATATTGTATGGCTGTAATCCAAAAGGGGGCACACATATAGATAGATAGATAGATAGATAGATAGATATGAATAGACTGTGATAGATATGAATAGACTGTGATAGATATGAATAGACTGTGCTAGACAGATAGATATGAATAGACTGTGATAGATAGATAGATAGATATGAATAGACTGTGATAGATAGATAGATATGAATAGACTGTGCTAGCTAGCTAGATAGATAGATAGATATGAATAGACTGTGATAGATATGAATAGACTGTGCTAGATAGATAGTTATGAATAGACTGTGCTAGATAGATAGATATGAATAGACTGTGATAGATAGATAGATATGAATAGACTGTGATAGATAGCTAGATAGATAGATATGAATAGACTGTGATAGATATGAATAGACTGTGCTAGATAGATAGTTATGAATAGACTGTGCTAGATAGAGAGTTATGAATAGACTGTGCTAGATAGATAGTTATGAATAGACTGTGCTAGATAGATAGTTATGAATAGACTGTGCTAGATAGATAGATATGAATAGACTGTGCTAGATAGATAGATATGAATAGACTGTGATAGATAGATATGAATAGACTGTGATAGATAGATAGATATGAATAGACTGTGATAGATAGATAGATATGAATAGACTGTGCTAGATAGATAGATATGAATAGACTGTGATAGATAGATAGATATGAATAGACTGTGATAGATAGATAGATATGAATAGACTGTGATAGATAGATAGATATGAATAGACTGTGATAGATAGATAGATAGATATGAATAGACTGTCCTAGATAGATATGAATAGACTGTGCTAGATAATTATGAATAGACTGTCCTAGATAGATAGATATGAATAGACTGTGCTAGATAGATATGAATAGACTGTGATAGATAGATAGATATGAATAGACTGTGCTAGAGAGATATGAATAGACTGTGATAGATAGATAGATATGAATAGACTGTGCTAGATAGATAGATAGATAGATATGAATAGACTGTGCTAGATAGATAGATAGATAGATATGAATAGACTGTGCTAGATAGATAGATAGATATGAATAGACTGTGCTAGATAGATAGATATGAATAGACTGTGCTAGATAGATAGATATGAATAGACTGTGCTAGATAGATAGATATGAATAGACTGTGCTAGATAGATAGATATGAATAGACTGTGCTAGATAGATAGATATGAATAGACTGTGCTAGATAGATAGATATGAATAGACTGTGCTAGATAGATAGATATGAATAGACTGTGCTAGATAGATAGATATGAATAGACTGTGCTAGATAGATATGAATAGACTGTGATAGATAGATATGAATAGACTGTGCTAGATAGACAGATATGAATAGACTGTGCTAGATAGATAGATATGAACAGACTGTGATAGATAGATAGATAGATATGAATAGACTGTGCTAGATAGATAGATATGAATAGACTGTGCTAGATAGATAGATATGAATAGACTGTGATAGATAGATAGATATGAATAGACTGTGATAGATAGATAGATATGAATAGACTGTGATAGATAGATAGATAGATATGAATAGACTGTCCTAGATAGATATGAATAGACTGTGCTAGATAATTATGAATAGACTGTCCTAGATAGATAGATATGAATAGACTGTGCTAGATAGATATGAATAGACTGTGATAGATAGATATGAATAGACTGTGATAGATAGATAGATAGATATGAATAGACTGTGCTAGATAGATAGATATGAATAGACTGTGCTAGATAGATAGATATGAATAGACTGTGCTAGATAGATAGATATGAATAGACTGTGCTAGATAGATAGATATGAATAGACTGTGCTAGATAGATAGATATGAATAGACTGTGATAGATAGATAGATATGAATAGACTGTGATAGATAGATATGAATAGACTGTGCTAGATAGACAGATATGAATAGACTGTGCTAGATAGATAGATATGAACAGACTGTGATAGATAGATAGATAGATCGACATTCATATGTATATGTAATATTTACATTATAAGCAATATATCTATAAACATGTCTATTGATATGTTTGTATTATAAGCAATGTAAGTATAAATGTTCATATGTAAATGTAATGTTAATTTTATAAGCAATATTTTATAAACCTTTTTATGTATATATAATGTTTATACTATAAGTAATACATCTATAAACGTTCCTATGTATATGGTTATATTATAAGCTATATCTTTATAAACATTCATATGTAATATTTATATTTTAAACAATGTATCTGTAAAGGTTCATAAGTATATGTTTATATTATGATATATTTATAAACGTTCATATGTATATGTACTGTCTATATTATGAGCAATACATCTATAAACATTCCTATGTATATGTAATGTTTATATTATAAGGAATATATCTATAAACATTCATATGTATATGATTATAAGTAATATATCTATAAAACTTCATGATTATTAAAAATATATATAGAGACATTCATATTTATTTATATTATAAGCAATATATATATATATAAACATTCATATGTAATCTTTATATTATAATATATCTGTAGACATTCATATGCAATCTTTATAAGTAATATATCTATAAACGTTTGTAAGTATATGTAATGTTTATATGATAAGTAATATATATATAAACGTGCATATGTGTATGAAATGTTTATATTATAAGCAATATTTATATGTATGTAGATAAATAATTGTATACACACACATATATGAAAATAAGCACAAAAAGACACAGACAATTATATCCCTGTATATGAATTCATGAAAGAATGTATATACACAAACATATTGTTGAATGCACTTTGTGTACATGAAGACATGCAAGAGTCAAAAAAAACATTTAAATCTATTTGACCCATGTTTGTCACTTTTCAATTGACCTCGCCTAGCCATATGATATAGAAAAAGTAAAAGAAAAGAAGAGGGGAATAATGAGAAGAGACAGAGAGAGAGAGTGACAATACAAGTACAAGAAAACAGGTAGGGAGCAATGAGAAGAGGGCAAACAAAAAGAGTGTGACAAGTACAAGAGAGGAGGAGGAGAAGACGGAGGGGAGTTATGAGAAAAGGAAGAGAGCGAGTTCAACAAGTCAGTCAATCAGAAGTGAAGTCAATGAATTTCTTGCTGTCTATTGACACTAAACAAATAGACAGTGTGACACATTTTGTGTCAAAGACAGTTTCATACTCAAAGGATTTAAACAAAATTCACTTGCAATTTTCTGTGAACTTTATGGGGAAATCAATATTCATTGCATTTCCTGTAAATTTGTCAGCTTTTGAGGCAGTGGAAGGGAAGAAAAAGGAGAAAAAAAAGATGAGAAGAAGAAAAAGTATTTTGAATAATCTCCAGGAGGAAAATGGAGGAAGGCAGTGCAGAGGAAGAAAGAGAAAAGAGAACAGATAAAGAAATAGAGTTTTGAGAAAAGGTGAAAAGAAGAAAGAAAGAGAAATACAGATATGAAAAAGAGAAGAGAAAAAGAAATACAGATATGAAAAAGAAATACAAATATGAAAAAGAGAAGAGAAAAAGAAATACAGATATGAAAAAGAGAAGAGAAAAAGAAATACAAATATGAAAAAGAGAAGAGAAAAAGAAATACAAATATGAAAAAGAGAAGAGAAAAAGAAATACAGATATGAAAAAGAGAAGAGAAAGAGAAATACAGAAATGAAAAAGAGAAGAGAAAAAGAAATACAGAAATGAAAAAGAGAAGAGAAAAAGAAATACAGAAATGAAAAAGAGAAGAGAAAAAGAAATACAGATATGAAAAAGAGAAGAGAAAAAGAAATACAGAAATGAAAAAGAGAAGACAAAAAGAAATACAGAAATGAAAAAGAGAAGAGAAAGAGAAATACAGAAATGAAAAAGAGAAGAGAAAAAGAAATACAGATATGAAAAAGAGAAGAGAAAAAGAAATACAGATATGAAAAAGAGAAGAGAAAGAGAAATACAGATATGAAAAAGAGAAGAGAAAAAGAAATACAGATATGAAAAAGAGAAGAGAAAGAGAAATACAGAAATGAAAAAGAGAAGAGAAAAAGAAATACAGATATGAAAAAGAGAAGAGAAAAAGAAATACAGATATGAAAAAGAGAAGAGAAAGAGAAATACAGATATGAAAAAGAGAAGACAAAAAGAAATACAGAAATGAAAAAGAGAAGAGAAAGAGAAATACAGATATGAAAAAGAGAAGAGAAAAAGAAATACAGAAATGAAAAAGAGAAGAGAAAAAGAAATACAGATATGAAAAAGAGAAGAGAAAAAGAAATACAGATATGAAAAAGAGAAGAGAAAAAGAAATACAGAAATGAAAAAGAGAAGAGAAAAAGAAATACAGATATGAAAAAGAGAAGAGAAAAAGAAATACAGATATGAAAAAGAGAAGAGAAAAAGAAATACAGATATGAAAAAGAGAAGAGAAAAAGAAATACAGAAATGAAAAAGAAAAGAGAAAAAGAAATACAGAAATGAAAAAGAGAAGAGAAAAAAAGGAAAATTAGATACAAAAAAGGGAAAAGAGAAAAGAAGAGAAAAAGAGAAGAAAAACTTAAAATTTCATTAAAAGGAGTAAGCACAGTGAACCGTTTTTGCAAAATACAAATCCTAAGTTTATTTGCTAACACAGAGTGTGTCCCATAATTAACTATTTCAATGAAAGTGGACATTTCTTTAAAACCTCACTTTTATTTCTGTTCATCATGTTTAATATGTGTTACAAGTGTACAAGCTTCTTATTTTGTTCACCCCTTCATAATTTTGTCCTCATTTCATTGTCATTTCCTTTCAGATCCTTTATTAATGATGAATATACAAAGACACATCTCTCTTGATCGCCCCCCCCCACACCTGGATTTCTTTGCATGTGCTTTCAGAAAACCAAAGATTATTCACAAAAAGATCAATAGTTTAACTGAACTTAAAGAACAGATTCAGTTCGCAGTGTATAAGATAACTCCTGTCATGATTCAAAATGTGTTTCACAATGCTAGATTTGAAATTTGCAGGGATACAGATGGAGTACATGTTGAAAATTTTCAATAACGTTTTGACTTTAGATTTATAAATCTCTTTGTTTTGCCTTATAATTAGTTAATAAACATAAAATTGCGTCAGATTTTTTAAAAAAATTTACCTGATTTCATTGAAATAGTGTTGGATATCGGTTGAGGAAGACCTCTGACCTTACTTCCACTGCATCAAAGAGTGAGAGAAAATCAGAATAGGTGATAGCATAAGCAGGAAATGGCTAAAAATAACAGGATGCACAGGTGTCCTGAGCAGTAGGAAATGGACACATGCCTGGAAGAGGCATGGCCACATGGTTTTGCATGCCCGGAAGAGGCATGGCCACATGGATTTGCATGGCTGGAAGAGGCATGGCCACATGGATTTGCATGGCCAGAAGAGGCATGGCCACATGAATTTGTATGGCTGGAAGAGGTATGGCCACAGGAAGCTGCATAGGTGACATACTGGAAGAAGGCGCAGCTATGTGAAGTTGCATGGGTGTCCAAATATTATAAAAATGGCCCAACTCTTGGCCTGAGAGAGAGGCTGGCTAGAGTTTCACCAAAGATTTTGTCTCCAACAATTCCTGTCTGCACAATCTTAACCTCTGTGATTCTCCCTCATTCTACCCAATTGCCGCAACTTGAACAATAATGCTATTTATATATTTTATATATAAATGTTCATCACCTTATTCAAGTCCAGTGGCAATATACAACAATAGTTTATCCTGAGACACCCTGTATTATATGAAATTCATTCCATAAAAAATTCATTCTTGGATATTATTTCATAAGAAAAAAAGTTACATCTGTTAAAAACATATTCTATTAAAAATTATTCTATTAAAATTTTATTAAAATTAAAATATTATTTTACTAAAATTTTATTAAAATTAAAATAATTAAAATTCTATTAAAATCTATTAAAACATATTCTAACAAGTCAACTAAATATATTCCCTTTGACAAATTCATTTTAGAACTACAACTTCACATAAAAATAAGGTCTAAAAGTTTATATTTTAAAAAGGTAAATTTAAGAATATTTTGATTAATTGTAATATTTTTTAGCTTATTTTTTTTTTATAATAATGTTCCCCCTGTACAAGGCCCAGGAGCCATTTGAGGTAGAGGGTTACAGAATAAGAGGCACAGCTTATGTGGGTATGTGGGGAAGATAATGGCTAACCCTAGATATTTTGTTTCTATTGTCTCCAAAACTTTGTTGTTAGTTGATTGGTCCATGGTATTCTCAGCATCCGTCACTTCTGTAGAATGATATTTCTGTTGTTTCAAGTCTCTTCTTCATCTGTGAGGAGATTGTCCAGCATTCTCTACCATATAGGAAGACTGATGTTATGTAAGAGTTCAGTATGTGGAATAATCCACATTATCCTTCACCCCTACTAACAGAACAATCCATTTTACACCCACACACACCTGTTATCCAATCAGAACACTAATTTCAACAACTCCGTTTCTCATTGGTTAACAGCCTAAAATGCACGTGAAAAATCTCTTTGGCGCTCAAATTTCTTGAGCCTATTTTTCTAGCTAAAAACATATAAAAAGAAAAAACTCAACTGCTTAGTTAGTCAGATTCCAGCATCCAGAGAGACGCCAAAACAAACTCACGCAATTCAAAATCTTGATCTTCCTGCGCAAATCAAACTCTGGCTCAACAACTATTTGGCATAATCTTTCTCTCTTTGTCAAACAAAAAACTTTACAAACTTCATTATTATACTTCAAAAGTGACATTTTCCGTCAATACGAAACAAGTATTAATAACTCAAAACATTTCATACAAACACAACTAAGGGTACGCAACTTCGGTTGACTAAAAAAACAATTGAACATAAACACTTGCATAAAAACAACTGTTTATTTTTCGAACAAAATATTATTGACACATTCAAAAAAGTTTCTAACGTGCTAAAATTCAACACACTAGATACAATACATTAACACAAAACATTTAACAGTTTTTAACTCATTTGTATATATCCTAATTGTATATAAACTATTATTGCTTGCATTCAATTTGCCTTGGTTTTCTTAAACTTTGTTTTTACATGATTTGTTCAAAAAATTAATGAATATTGTTGAGGATTGAATTTTATTGAACACGCCTTCACAAATATTTTTCCTTCTGATTTTCAACATACATATTCACTAATCCCCAATGAGTCCTCTTTTCTTTGTTTCTAACAAAATTTTCTGTTTCTTAATACTTTGCTTAGCTTTTGGAAGGCATCTTTTGGTATTCCAATGTGTCTTCAGATTTCAATGTCACACTTTGCATCCTCTGTTAAAATACATCACAGATATTTAAATTGTTGTACTTGCTTGATTTTGGTATCACCAATTTGTAATTTGCATACAAACCACTGTAGTGGAATCAAGTTCTGAATTAGAAAAATTCACTTCAGTAGATAATGAGGAGGGAGGCATTGGCTTTGATTTCAACAAATAAAAACCAGTTATTAACAAACAACAATGGATTTGACATTTTTGCTTTCCTTACTGAAATAGAGGATTTTATCTGCAAAATACTTTAAACATGTTAAAGGAAAAACTCTCAAAACAATAATAAAAAACGTTTTACAAAAAATAAAATATTAATGATTGGGAAGCAAAGGATTTTTTTACGTTCTTTTTTATCTATTTACTTATTTATTTTCTTACATAAAGACCTACGGGAAGGAAAGAGAGAAAAGTGGATAAAGTGACGGAGAGAAATTGGGTTGGGGGTGAAATGAAGGAGCACATAACAGAGAAGTTAAGAAAATTATGAAAGAAAAGAAAAAGGAGAGAGAAAGGAAAGATAGTAAGCAAAGAAAAATGTAGAAGAGAGGAAAGGGAAAGGAGATAGTGAGAGAGAAGTAAAAAGAGAAAGAGAAGGGAGTAGAGAAAGTAAAGAAGATAACAGAGACAAAAGGTAAAAGATAAAGAAAAAGAGAGAGAAAATAAAGGGGAGAAGGAAAGGAAAGGAATGCATGAGAGAGGAAAGGAAATAAAGTGTGAGAAAGATGAGAGCATAAGAAACAGGAGGAGTAAAGGAGAAAAGAAATATATATATATATATATATATATATATATTTCTCGGCTTATACACAGTATATACAGTATCTCTCTATTTGTTCTGATGAGCTTTCCTCTATGATACCGAGACTTTAGTAATTTGAGTGCAGTACTAGATTGTCAGCAAGGTCTCATTATTTTACAGTTGAAATGGCTAGATGTAACCGTAAGTTCTATGCTAACAGTTTCCTCTCTTGCATTTCTCACTTGTAGAACTCTCTTCCAGCTTATTGCTTTCCTCTGTCAACTTTGATCTTCAAAAATTTAAATACAATGTCAATCATTGTCTTCTGTCTTCTTAATTCTTGTTCTTTTATTGTTCTCTCTCCTCGATAAGGTTTTTCTTTTTCTCACATTCTTTCACACTCAGTGACCCCTTGCATCTTAGTGGCTTTATTGTCTTGCTTGGAGAGGAACAATTAAAATTTAAATTTAATGTCAATCATTATTTTCTGTCTTCTTAATTACACAGAAAGAAATGGCAACCTACTGTGGGAAAATCTTCTGTCTAGTCGGTCATTAATCGAAAGAGACATCATCATCCAATCACCTGATCTGAATTTGAACTTGGCTATGGTTAGTTGCATACCCTTGAGAAATGTATGATTCTATCTCTTCTCCCCCCAGCTATGGGTTGAATAGCAAAAAGGACTGGGTCCTATAGCCTTGGTTGGCAAACAGTCTACTACAAAAAGAAATGGCAACCTACTGCGGGAAAATCTTCTGCCTAGTCGGTCATTAATCGAAAGAGACATCATCATCCAATCACCTGATCTGAATTTGAACTTGGCTATGGTTAGTTTCATACCCTTGAGAAATGTATGATTCTATCTCTTCTCCCCCCAGCTATGGGTTGAAGAGCAAAAAGGACTGGGTCCTATAGCCTTGGTTGGCAAACAGTCTACTACAAAAAGAAATGGCAACCTACTGCGGGAAAATCTTCTGCCAAGTCGGTCATTAATTGAAAGAGACATCATCATCCATGCATGTAACATATACAGCACTTAATTGACTGACTGATAATAATAATAATAATTATAATAATGTGGTATATCAAAACTCAGGTAATCCCAATAGTTATTGGAACACTAGGAACCATAAAAATTATATTCCTTAACTAGCTGGTGAACCTAGTTTGGTTGAAATGCAAATAATTCCACTCATGGGTACTTCTCACATCCTCTGGAAAATTTAAAGAATTTGACAGGTTATGGATCTATTCCACTGGAATTTGCATGCAACCTTTCTCATATATTCATAGAACCCAGCACATCTTGTAATAATTTCTTCTTCATATGAGTTTACTGAATTTTACACCTGTGATATAAATCTACTTTTTCAGACACTCCATTTAATCCGGTCACACACATGAACTGTACATAGATGTACACATTTTACTGAAAGTTTAAACTACTATACACAATCATATGGCATCGTACAATGAAGAAGAATGATGCTTGGAAGATCAGCTACATATCCAACGAATTGTATCAACAATCATGATCTGTTGACATGTCGTCTCTTGAGGTTTCAAGCTGAGATTTAAAGGTAGCTCATAAAACAAAAAAAAGCATGCTCAAAATATAATCGTAATAATGTAACATATATAATCATAATAATGTAACATATATCAAATGAACAGAATTTTGTCAGTAAAATGCTTAATAGAAATTAAAAGGAATAATTATTGTTATCAAAAATATAAAAAGTTCAGGATATTTAAAAAAGACTTAAAGTAAGATGATGAGCTTTAATGAAGACACTGAACTTTTTAAAATTTTGATAATAATTATTACACGTAACAATTCAGAAAGAAATAAAATATATTTGTTAAAAAACAACTTTTATTTACCGATATGTTTTGTCCTCTAATGGACTTTATCAAGGCAAATGTAAGGATTTTATTTTGTAACATGTATTTATAAAAAGAAATCTTTATTCAATATTTATTATAAATTTATTTTTCAGTCTCAGTATAATTTTTTAAATGTGCAATTTAAAAATTTCTTTTCTGGATCTTTATTTACTTTTTATGGATTTATCAAATGTAAACCAATTGACGGATTCAATTTGGAGTATTCTTATAATACAAAATTAATTATGAGGGTGCGTATACTGTTGGAACTTTATGATTTAAATGAAAATGAATTGGTTGGTGTTCGTCTTTCTATGAGATTCTAATAGTGTACAGGTTAGAATGCAAGAATAAACACATTTGAAATCAAAGGGATGTAGGGAGCTGAAAACAACTTAGCCAAAACAAGAAGCCCTTAAAAAAAATTTTTAAAAATCTAAACACATACGAAAACTATTTGGTATTATTGGATAGATAGACAGACGTGAACAGACTAGAATAGATAAGAACGCATTGAAAAGATAAGTATGAACAGAGACTGATATTGATAGATAGGAAATGACAGAGAGAGAGATAAATAGATAGATATATACTTAAATAGATAGAAAGATAGATAAAAACATTGTGGGATTGAAATGTTAAAATGTTACATAGTTTGGAACAAAATCATCTCACAAGCCAAGTTTGTTTGTAATTGTAATGCTTAATGAATCTAATCTTTGGGTGAAAATTTGTCAGTGTCAAAAACATAGACAATGAAAATAAGGTAAAAATAGATGATGAAAGAGATTTACAAGTTTTGATTGATATCAACCGAGAATCAGACAATCAACACACACACACAGACAGACATTATTTACACAACTGATTGTTATGTATTAAACAAAAGCGTTTCCAATGACTTGTTTCAATTAACAGTTGTAGACAAAATCATTTCTGCTGTAAGTCATGTCAGTGTCTGTATACACAGGGAGAAACATTACGAGTATAAATGAATTGGGATTAATTTATATTTGTAGAAGAAATTGAATGCCTGCCTACTAATACCTACAATTGGTGATTTGCTATTAAAATCCTTAACCAGAAGATGTATCTCACTTAAATTAAAACCCACACAAATTTTTTTAACAAAAATAGAAAAATATCATATATATATATATATATATTTAAACCTAGAGAGCCAGACAAACCTACCTAGGTTTCACCTAGGCCTTGTCTCCCCGGAATAAACAGTTGTTTAACCACTGATGTCCGTGTTTGTCTCTAAATCACCCCCTCCCTTTTAAGCCATTTTTCGAATAAATGTTCTTCCCCACCCCTCCCCGTTGTTGTTGTCGTTTTTCTTTTTTTGTTTTTTTTTTTGTCTTTGGTTTCGTGGTTTTGGTCTTTTGTTTATTGACTATAAGTATACCGTTTCCTTTTTTTTACCTCTTTAGCCAGCCTTCCCTGACGATCTGCTTTGATGAAACCTTGGTAGGTTTGTCCGGCTCTCTAGGTTTAACTAATACTTATTGTATCGAGCACTTTAGTTAGTATCGAGTTTTTTTCTTTGGGCTTTCGACCTGCATGCTGAACGATTGTTTTCGACAGGCATTCATGTTCTTGGCTCTTTCTTTTTTTATACCTTTTTTTTCCTTCGATATTGATTTGATCATTTGCAAATCAAGAAACCGAAAGAGTGTAGTTACGTATATTTGTATGATTACTAATACTAATAATATTATATATATATATATATATATATATATATATAGATAGATAGATAGATAGATAGATAGATAGATAGAGGACAGGCTATTTCATGCTAGATGCAATCGTCAGGCTGCTAGTGTTGGATTTTTTCGACTATTTATATATGTGGGTCAGTGGTGGATGTGGATAATCCATTCTGGCAGTTATTTTGGCAAGAGTGACTTGTTTATTCATTTATTTATTTGGGTTAAATTAATTTACTTGTTTTTATTTTCATTTTTTATTCTATATATTTATTTATTTTTTTCGTTTTTCTATGTTTTATTAACGTAGTGAAAAAAATAATTTGGGAAAAAATATCTAATGCATTAAAAATTCACTTTCTCTGCTGTGCACTAATAGTCTAGGGGTAAGAGTCTCTGACTGATGTCATATCAATCAAGTTTCGATCCCAGCTTGAAGCAATCTGATGTCAAGCCACACAGATGAGCTGTGATACAGTGAAACAGTCTGGATGACTATATATATATATATATATATATATATATATTTTTTTTTTTTTTAAGCGTATCACCCCAAGCAAGGCTGGAGACCACTATCACGCAAGGGGTTATAGAAGGGTTGGAGGAAAAGCAGATAGGAGTGGTAAAGGAGAGGATGTGGAGAAAGAGAAAGACAGTGGATCGATCAAGGCAAGGGGGTTACAGAAGATTTGGAGCGAGAGCAGATAGGAATGAAAGGTGAAAGGATGTGGAGAAGGGAACTGGAGATGTCGATTGACACTACACTTAAATCGTTGGAGATTGTATTTGTCAGGGAAACAGGAATAGGGAAGGGAGTTCCATAGGCGAGATGTGCGAGACATGAAGATGTGTGTGTGTGTGTGTGTGTGTGTGTGTGTGTGTGTAAGTAGAAATACTTAGATATGTTATTAAGCACCTATTAGATGCCTCAACATAGAACAGTGATTAACAAGTTACGAGATCATTACCACTATATGTTTTCTAATAATAGAAAACAAGGGGAAGAAAAAAGGAAAAAGAAAAAGAAGAGGAAAAAGAAAAAGAAGAGAAGAGAACAAGAGAGAAAAAAAGGAGAGAAAGAGAAAAAGAAAGAATGGTAACGGAATGAAACGTTAAGAAATCAAAAATAAAGTGAAAATATGCAAACCAGAAAGAAAGGAGTTGGAAAAGATAAAAGAAAATGAAAAAAGAAAAAAAGGAAAGGAAAAGAAAAAAGGAAAAAACAAAAAAGGAAAAAATAAAAGGAATAACAAAAAGAAAAAAGGGAAAACAAAAGGGAAAAAGAAAAAGAATTACAGAAAAAGGATAAAGAAAAAGGAAAAAAACAAAAAGAAAAGAGGGGGAATAAAGGAAAAAAGAAAAAAGAGAAAAAGGAAAAAAGAGAAAAAGGAAAAAAGAGAAAAAGGAAAAAAGAGAAAAAGGAAAAAAGAGAAAAAGGAAAAAAGAGAAAAAGGAAAAAAGAGAAAAAGGAAAAAAGAGAAAAAGGAAAAAAGAGAAAAAGGAAAAAAGAGAAAAAGGAAAAAAGAGAAAGAGAAAAAAAAAGGGAAAAGAAAAAGAAAGAAAAAGTCTATAATAAAAATGAATGAAAGGAGAGTTTTTTTGTTTAATATTCAAAACACAGCCAAGATTCCTTGCGTGCTTTCAAAGCAAATGATGCAAAATGATGGTCTGCTGTTTTTTTATTAGTAGAGCCTCTAATATCTTCAAACGTTTTTTGCAACTAGATGTTCATAATATGTCAGTATTATCTGCAAGGATTTTTCTTATGGGTACAGTGAGTTGGACGAGAGTGCTTACACTGTTAAAGCAGAGTAAGAAATTGAATGATGATCTATCAACATATTCATTGTCGTTCATATTCAATGTCGTTTCATATGAAACATATCTAAAAGAAGGGTATTTTGTAGGAACAGGCAATAAACTGAAATTGCCTGGTCATATATTTGTGCTAGCATATTTGTAAATCATGGCATTTCCAATCCATCTTCTTACTTAGGCTTCCACATACCACATCAACATCAACCATATCTCTAGTTGTGTTGCAAGTGGGTCACCTGGTGGATAGAATGGCATTTTGTAGTTGTCGGCAATGAAAACAGGTTCTGATATCTTCCAGGGGGTATTTGCCCATGACCCACAAGCCCAACCCTTGGCCTCATGGGGCTGTAAGACTGTTGAATCTACAGGCAAGTAAATGTAAATTTACACTGTTTAAAGAACAAAGACGCCTACTAAAACATATAAATAAATAAATCACTAATAAAAAATATGCATATTTAATTTTTTTAAATATGTATTTGGGTATACAGTCTAGCCCAGGGGTCAGCAACCTTTTGCTATGTGCCAACTTAGGGTTTTAAAATCATTCAGTGTGCCAACAGCATAAGTATTTTATACAAGTTATGGTCAATATAGCTGTTGTACAATATATTTTATATATTAATATATACAATAATATGTAAGCCACATTCACAGAAATAAACTGTTTTTAAAAGTTTTTTTAAAGTTTTTATTATTAATGGGAGTCTTGCCCTTGCATGGTCTAAGCATTAATAAAAGACTCACATTCATATAAAGGTTTCCTTGTCTATTAGTTGGTGTCCTTATTAGCGGTGCCCTTAGAAGGTGAAACAAGCAGGGAGTCCAACAAGTGAGCAGTTTTGAAACAGGTAAATAACTTCTTTGCATTGTAATAGTTATTAGTTTGGAGTTTGTGATTTTATTTGTGCTTGTGTGTCATTGGAAATTGCTTGGAGGAGGAAGATGTGAAGAAAGAAGAAGCGGAAGAGAAGAAAAGCAAGGGTATTGTATATGTATCGGTGTAGGGTCCTCCTTTTATATTACACCCAATGTTGTGCATTTGTTTATTTTGGAAAAAAATAATATAGCGTTCATTATTTTTTTTTTAAAATATAGCGTTAGGAGGTCATTTGATAAAAGTCGCCTGAAGATAGCATAAGTTGAAACCAAAGTAGTGGATTTAACCGACCTCCTGATTTTTTTAAAGTTGAAAGCTCTACATGTTATTTTTACTTCTACTTTTTCACACGTGAATTGAGCACTTTTTGACACTACTGTTTCTTGGTCTGATTCAACTCTGACCATGAACGTTTTATGTATTATAGATAGATAGATAGATAGATAGATAGATATGAAGTGAGATAGATAGATAGATAGATATGAAGTGAGATAGAGAGATAGATAGATATGAAGTGAGATAGAGAGATAGATAGATATGAAGTGAGATAGATAGCTAGCTAGATATGAAGTGAGATAGATAGCTAGCTAGATATGAAGTGAGATAGATAGCTAGCTAGATATGAAGTGAGATAGATAGATAGATAGATAGATAGATAGATATGAAGTGAGATAGATAGCTAGCTAGATATGAAGTGAGATAGCTAGCTAGATATGAAGTGAGATAGATAGCTAGCTAGATATGAAGTGAGATAGACAGCTAGCTAGATATGAAGTGAGATAGATAGCTAGCTAGATATGAAGTGAGATAGCTAGATATGAAGTGAGATAGATAGCTAGATATGAAGTGAGATAGCTAGCTAGCTAGATATGAAGTGAGATAGCTAGCTAGCTAGATATGAAGTGAGATAGATAGCTAGCTAGATATGAAGTGAGATAGATAGCTAGCTAGATATGAAATGATATGAAGTGAGATAGATAGCTAGATAGATATGAAATGATATGAAGTGAGATAGATAGATAGAAAGATATGAAGATAGATAGATAGCTACTTGTGTATAAGCCTACTTCATGGATAGTGTGACCCCTGAATTTTCTTGATTCCATTTTTATTTATATGTGGACTATTGTCCTCATTTTTGCAGTTGCTATTACAACATTCCAGCCATGATGGCCTCCAGCCTCCATCAGTTGCATGTCAATCTGGATGACCTGCAGGGAATTTCAAAATGAAACCTTCAATTAATCTACACGGATAGATTGTTCTCGTTCTTCTAATCATGTCTTGGGATATTTCCTTTACTTCTTATTTGGTATTGATCAATTCTTTCTTGTCTCATTTCCACCAAATACGGTGGAGTAATGGATAGTGGCTCGGACCGAGGAATCTGAGAGCCAAGTTCAAATTCCACTTGAATCCTTTACATTCACTTACGTGTTAATACCCTTGGGAAAGGTATTAATCCTATTCTTCTCCCCCTAGCTATGGGTAAATAGCAGGATAGACTGGGTTCTATAGCCTTGGATGGCAACTGGTCTATTGCAGAAAGAAATGGCAACCTACTGCGGAGAAAAAAGATCTGCCTTATCAGTCATGTATCGAAAGATACATGATCACCTAAGCATGTATCATGCATGACACATAACTGACTGACTTGCTTGCTTGATTGCTGAAAAGTGTCAGGTTAATTGTCTTAACAACACCTGGAACACATGCTGGTTGCCTTGAGCCAAACTAGATAAATAATAAATAGACAAGGACAATAGTCTGTGTGTAAATAATGCTAACTACTCAAGATAGAAATTCAAACAGAAATTTTTTAAAAATTACCTTTTTTTTTCTTATCTCCAAATTTATGATTTTATTGTTAAGCCCAAGATATTGGTTGTCCAGACTGAATGGGAGGGAAATTTATTATTTCATTGTCTTATTTCAAACTCACGTAAATTGTCGGTGTGTTTATGAACTAAATTGTGTGTGTGTTTATGAGTATACATTTAAAATTGGTACAAGCAAGTAAATCACTTACACAGAAATAGTGAGTAACTATGGTCACATCACATTGAAAAACTGGTTCCTATACAATCACCAAAGTTAAGCAACATCAAGCTGGTCAGTATCTAGATGGGTCGCCACTTGAGAATACCACTGGCTGTAAGTTTACATGTGCAGTTGGTATGCCCTACCGACATATCATGTTAAAACGCTAGTTATCATACAATCACCAAAGTTAAGCAACATCAAGCTGGTCGGTATCTAGATGGGTCACCACTTGTAATACCACTGGCTGCAGTTGGTATGTCCTACCGACATATCATGTTGAAACACTAGTTATCATACAATCACCAAAGTTAAGCAACATCAAGGCTGGTTTGGTTTGTTTTATGGCATATCAACATCTGTAAGTTATTTAATGCTGACAAGATTTTTATTGCTGGTAATATTTTTGTTTCAAAATGTATTGTTGATAATTTTTATCCAAAAATTCATTGCTGCTAATAAAACCTATTTTTTTACACATTTTGACCCCAGTTTGGGAGTTAACTATTTGCCCATATCTGGGACCCTAACAGGTGCTAGCACTATGGATTAGTGTGTACCTTGGAACACTAGCAATTAAGAGAGAGTTCCATGCTCCTCAAAATCTCCTTATCAGAGGCCCTGCTGTTGGTCGTAGTTTATTGTCTTACCCAGGATGCGAATGTAGTTTATTGTCTTACCCAGGATGGCATCAAGGCTGGTCACTACTTGGATGGGTGACCACTTGAGAATACCAGTGGCTGTAAGCTTGGATGTGTGGGTGGTGTAATGGATGATGGCATGTCATTGCTAATTGGAGAGCCAAGTTCTAGATCCAGTTGGGTTTGTTAAATTCACTTACACACAAATACCCTTGGGAAATGTATGAACCACTTCTCCCACCAGCTATGGGTTAATTAATAAGACTTGTATCACCGAAGGATGATCTCCTCACCAAAAAATTTTTATAATCTAAAAGTATTTTCTGGCTTTAAATAACTTGCAAAAAGATTGATCGGCTGTAAAAAAAACAAACACTGACATAAATTGTGTGTGAAAAAAAGAATAAAATTTTCCTTTATAGATTTAATAATGCAAACATTTATGTAGCTCTCATCTAAATGACGAGCAGATCTTATTCATCCTAATTTTATGCAGATTCTGATCTCGGAACAGCAATCACTACTGCAGCTTTCTAAATATAATATCATGGAATGAATGTCATAGAAGCGATCAGCACGCAAAGATATACGTGATGTGTTCACAGACTTTTCACAAGGCCCAAGATAAACAACGTTGTAATGAAATGCTGGTAAAGGGATGTTGTTTTGCAGAAAAGAACAAGGGTGGAGTTTTTGATGTTGCAAAATAAAAGAATGACAACATACAAATAAATAATAAAATAAAATAAAAATGTCAGTGAAATTAGTTTTCTCATTGAATTGAAGTGTTTAAAAATTAAAGAGAACGATATTCTTAAAAAGAGGCAATTGTTTGTGCAACATCTAAAATTGTTTTCTGATTTTGTTTTTTTTTTTAAACACGGTTGATCTTGATGATTTCAAGAAGAACAACTAGAATGGAAATCAACCATGCAACAAACATGGACAATTTTGCAATCACCAAGAGAACATACACACCAAATTATATATATATATATATATATATATATATATATATATATATATATGTATATATATATATATATATGTATATATGTATATATATATATATATATGTATATATATATATATATGTATATATATATATATATATATATATATATATATCAAATATGTGGTGCAGTTGAATTTATATTACATGAATCATTCATACAAAAAGTAGATTAGTAAAGTTAATGATATAAATGGCGAAAAACATCTTTGCAAACAAATTTATTAAAGTTACATTAACCCACAAACCACTCAATGAATGTTATGATCCTTGTTTTTAATAACTTCAAGTTGTATAAGGTCTTTTTTTATTCTGCTAGTACTTTCAACTGTACATACAGTCATCCTCAGGCATGGAAATTATTTTTTTTGTTTTTTAGTAGACCCAGGTAATAGCAGACATGAAAAATTAAATGCGAATCGAAATATGTTTTTGTTAGAAATGTGTTATTGTTAACGAATAGAAACTTTCGGAACGTGCAATCACAATGCTAAGGTTGAATTTTTTTTTAAATTTAAGAGAGTGCGTTTTTTACTAATATGGTAATTTAAGAATTTTTTTGTTGTAAGAGTTTTTTTTCCAGTCAATGTGGCATGTTCAATAGATAATGTCACAGCTGTTATCCCAAAAATTATATATATATTCTTGTGGCACTCTATATCAAAAGCAACCAACCAACACTGAACAAAATTTATTACTCGTATAGCAGCAATGTTTTAAAATGCATTTGACCAACATTTAATGCTATTTTTTACATTTCTGCCATCTCTGGTTAACTCCCTTACATTGCAGAAATTGTTTACAAAAACACCATAGCCACAATGAATAAATTTAAAATTTTAAAATTATTCTAACAGAGCACATTCACACATGTTTTAAAAAAAAAACACTTGTAATAAGTTTGTCTTTGCAATTCATCCCTGAAGATGATCTTGGAGGAGATCAAAAGTACTTGGCTTAACAAAAAACTATGGCACCTATCTAGATGAATTTCAACTGAACATCAAGTAGCTAATTAGAGAACTAGAAATAACTATTATAAAAATAGACATAATATGTCTATATTATTCAATGAAACATGTTTGTACGAAGATATGATATATATATATATATATATATATATATATATATATATATATATATATATATATACAAAAAATATATAAGTTAAAACCTGAAAGAGAAATTTCCTCTATCACCTGTAATAATTGCCACAAGTAATATTTAGGATAAACCTCAAGGAATTCAAATTAAATATTATTTGTATAAAAAGGGGATCTTTTGTAAAACATACAAGTGGAAATGGTTTTCCATTCATATAATCCTGATAATGTTTGATTAAGAATTTAAATCAGTCCTTCCTTAAAAAAATGAACAAATCAAGACATACTGTTCTCCCCACCAACTCTATACCACAACTACAATTGAAAAGATTTTATCTAAGCTTAATATAAAGTCTGTCACAACTCCATCTAAAACAATAAACAGCTTAATTAATACACAACAAAATAATAAACTAAAACCTGAAGGAGGTATTTACTGTATCACCTGTAATAATTGCCACAAGGAATACATAGGTAAAACTTTAAGGAATTTAAGTAAAATTAAATTTAGCCTCACAACAACAGCAGCATCTGTGCAAGGATATTCATACATTAGAAAAAAAGAGCATTAAATAAAATGGACACAAAATGGCTACTGCTTTTTACAGGAGATGTTCAAAAGAAAAAGTGCTATATATATATATATATGATCGACTCTCCCATCAAATTCAACGTATGAGGGTCAGGCAGATCAGTTCCTAGAAACTGAAAGCTGGACACCGACACATGAGATTTGATTATAGTGGTAAAGGCTTTGTGCAGGGCCATCCACACTTTTTGGAGGGACAAATACAGGGACCTGGTGCAGTGAGTGCCACAAGGTCCCCAACGACCCACCGCAGGTTTTGAATTCAGAGTTGTCCTTCTCCTAGACCAGTTGCCATCCAAGGCTATAGAACCCAGTCTGTCCTGCTATTTACTCATAGCTGGAGGGAGAAAAGGATTCACACCTTTCCCAAGGGTGTTAGCACATAAGTGAATGTAATGGATTCGACTGAAATTCGAACTCGGCTCTCCGATTCCTCATTCCAAGCTGTTATCCATTACTCCACCATACCTCATATATATATATATATATATATATATATATATATATATATATATATATATATATATATATATGTGTGTGTGTGTGTGTGTGTGTGTGTGTGTGGTATCCAAGGGAAACAAACACTCATTTTGAAAACTGCTATGCTTGAAATAGACTGTAAATGGGTAAGTAAAGAAAATTATTTAAAATTGAGAACTCTCAAGAAAAGCAATATACAAATTATTTTATTAGAATAGAACCTACTGTTGCATCTCGATAATTTAACAGTAAACTGCTAAGACCAACTTGCCAACCTAAAAGTACACTTAAATTCAGGCAGTTGAACACCACTGAGAAAGGCTCATTAGAACAATTGCCATGAAAAAATGAACGGAATAGACAGATGGACGCTACATCGAAGTGGTTTGAAATTGACTCATGTCTAGAAGACAAGTCATGATAGATAGATATGAAAAGAATGAGATAGATAGATAGATAGATATGAAAAGAATGAAATAGATATGAAAAGAATGAGATAAATAGATATGAAAAAATGAGACAGATATATAGATATGAAAAGAATGAGATAGATAGATAGATATGAAAAGAATGAGATAGATAGATAGATATGAAAAGAATGAGATAGATAGATAGATATGAAAAGAATGAGATAGATATGAAAAGAATGAGATAGATGTGAAAAGAATGAGATAGATAGATGTGAAAAGAATCAGATAGATAGATGTGAAAAGAATCAGATAGATAGATGTGAAAAGAATCAGATAGATGTGAAAAGAATCAGATAGATAGATAGATAGATATACTGAGGATTATAACTATAAACACTACTTCTATATGTAATGTATATGTGACATTTTTGTCTGTTCCAGAATTAAAATTACTTCTAATTAAACAATGAAATATTAAGTGTTATTCTAGATGACTTAAATTCAATACAAATTCTCTCTCAAAGAATTTTAAGACTCTCTCTCTTTCTCTCTTTTCACAATGGATCCTGATTATGGCATTAATAAAGACTCCATTATGCAAAAGGCCATGATGCCAAATCAGCCCCACATAATTAATGGGATTGCATCACTATTAAGAGACTAATTTCTCTCATCAATCTCAGTAAGAAGGATTCCGGGAACACAAAACCTCAGTTCAACAAAACCGGCAGGAGCTAATGTGCAGTCTTTCCCTCCTTCTTCGACCTCTTATTTTTTGACATGCTCTGTTCTTTCAGGACGTCGGCAACCCTGACGCTATCCACTATTTTTCTTTCATTTGTAGCATTTACTACAATTTATCTTCATACTATCCTTCCTAATCCATGTTCTAGCATTCATTAGAGAAGGCTATGCATTGCTTTTCTTTGTCCCTCTTGCTTTCAATATGACCTGGGAGTATCAAATTTTTCAAGCCCTCTTTCCTCATTATGAAATTTCAACTATGTCTTTCTGATGCTAAATATAAGTATCTTTTTTGTTTCCACTTTCTCTAAAACTTCATCGTTGCTCCCATGTTCAGTCCACAGCATTCTCAGTATCCTTCTGTAGAACGATATTTGTACTATTTCAAGTCTCTTCTTCATCTTTGAGGAGATTGTTCAGTGTTCACTACCATATAAGAAAACTGATATTACATGACAGTTCAGTACTCATTTTTTTGTTTCCAAGAATTTTTCTTGTTTCTTAATACTTTGCTTAGCTTTCAGAAGATATTTTCCTTAAATGTATTAAATGTTAATTTCACTTGATATTCATTTTTATAATATGCCTACAGCTGATTGCTGCCATTTTTCCTTTGTACCTCCAGTTCAGACCTTCACAGGCAGGACCTAGTATGCTGCATACACAGAATCAACTCATCCTCATCAACCGGGATTAGATAGTTATACAAGCAGAAAGGTGTACACGAAAGCAAGCATCCTGCACTTCATCTCTCTCTTCCTCTCTATAAATATATATATCGAAACAAGTTTGATTATAAAGAAGCGACAAGGTCTATCTGTTTAACTTTTTATTATATTTTTCCAATTTTCAAATAAAGGGTTGATCATTGTGTTTGAAGTTGTAGATAAACTGTCTGAAGTAGGTACTTTGTTATTTTCGTTCAAGTACTTTTGACTTTCACCGCCACTGTCAAGAAGCAATGTGGAATCAATGCAGTAGTTAAACTTCCTTTGTCTGTGTGGTTGGTAATAATGAATTCCCAACAGCCGCTACACATGACATCACATTATACCATTTCGAATGTCCAGCTGGACAAAGAATACCAAAATGCAGACAAAGCAATTAAATATAAAAAACTATGATAAAAATTAAACAGATACACCTTCTCGGTTCTTTATAATCAAACTTGTCCAGATGCATACTTCCTTCCTAAATATATATATATATATATATATATATATATATATAATATTTTAGTTTTTATATATATATATATACATATATATACAGATAGATAATAATATTTTTAGTTCTTTTTATATATATATATACATATATATATACAGATAGATAATAATATTTTTAGTTCTTTATATATATATATATATATACATGTATATATATATATATATATATATATATATATATAAAAAGAACTAAAAATATTATTATCTATCTGTATATATATATATATATATAACAACAACTAAAAATATTATATATCTATCTGTATATATATATAAACAAACTTGTCCAGATGCACACTTGCTTCCTAAATATACCATATATATATATATATATATAGATAGATAGATAGATAGATAATATTTTTAGTTGTTTTTATATATATATATATATATATATATATATATATATATATACACAGATAGATAATAATATTTATAGTTCTTTTTATATATATATATATATATATATATATATATATATATATATATACATACAGATAGATAGATAATAATATTTATAGTTCTTTATATATATATATATATATATATATATATATATATATATATACATACAGATAGATAATAATATTTATAGTTCTTTATATATATATATATATATATATATATACATACAGATAGATAATAATATTTATAGTTCTTTATATATATATATATATATATATATATATACAGATAATAATATTTATAGTTCTTTATATATATATATATATACAGATAATAATATTTATAGTTCTTTTTATATATATATATATATACAGATAATAATATTTATAGTTCTTTTTATATATATATATACAGATAATAATATTTATAGTTCTTTTTATATATATATATATATATATATATATATATATATATACAGATAATAATATTTATAGTTTTTTATATATATATATATATATATATATATATATATATATATATATATATACATGATCGACTCTCCTGTCGAATTCGACGTATAAAGGTCAGGCAGATCAGTTCCTAGAAACTGAAAGCCCAACACCGACACATGAGATTTGATTATAGTGGTGGAGGTTTTGTGCAGGACCATCCACACTTTTTGGAGGGACGAATACAGAGACCTGGTGCAGCGAATGCCACAAGGTCCCCAAACGACTATCCGCAGGTTTTGAATTCAGAGTTGCCCTTCTCCCAGACCAGTTGCCATCCAAGGCTATAGAACTCAGTCTGTCCTGCTATTTACCCATAGTTGGAGGGAGAAGAAGAGGATTCACGCCTTTCCCAAGGGTGTTAGCACGTAAGGGAATGTAATGGATTTGATTGGAATTCGAACTCGGCTCCCCGATTCCTCAATCCAAGCCGTTATCCATTACTCCACCGTGCCTCCTATCTATCTATATATATATATATATATATATATATATATATATAAAAACAACTAAAAATATTATAATATATATATATATAAAAATAGATAATAATATCAAATCTGTGAGTCTTTTTTTAATATAAAATATTAAAAAGATGGATCCATCAATTATTTTATTTCAATTCTGTTAATTTATTATTTGATCATCTCCTAGTGATATATGTATATGTATATGTATATAAGTGTGTGCATGTATATGTATGTGTGTATGTATATAAGTGTGTGTATGCATTAGTATTTTAGCTGTTACTATGTTCTCCCAACCACAACAAGTGACATTCAGGTTGAAAGCTAACACCCCCCTCCTCCCCACATATGTCTTCAATATTATAAATCCCCAGAAAATAGATTTTCCAGGTCAAGCATCTAGAATTCCTGTTATCTTGTTTTTTAAAATATTCTGGATAAATTTAAATTTAAACCATTTGTGATTTCAGTCTGATGAAACGGATGTTAAAAACTTACCCATTGAAATAAATTATAATTTATAACCGTGTTTTCAATGATGTATTAAGTTTTCCTTGATATATATATATATATATATATATATATATAATAGTTATACATTATTTATATAGAAAATAAAATATATAATATCTTGAACATAGCAGGGGTTCAAGACATCCGTATACTGTAAACCGACATTCACCGGACAATACCTAAATTTTAACTGCCACCATTCATACAGCGTAAAGAAAGAGATCGTCCGCTACTTACAACACTGAGCAAAAGTCATGAGTGGCGACCCAGAGACATTTGATAAAGAATTGGTCAGTATAAGTAGTACCCTACAATGTAACAACTACCCTGGGTACATGTCAGCAGCCCTAAAAAACTAGGATAGGCGGGTAACAACACTCAGAAAACAGTCTGCCTGCCTTATGTGAAGGGGTTATCAGAGAAAATACAAAGGTCCATATAACATCAGGACAACCTTCAAAAACTTGACGACACTTTGCAGATATCTCTCCCGAGTAAGATCCCCCTCCATACAGGAGAACATGACTAAAGACTGTGTGTACGCTATCCCTTGCATGTGCAGAAAGAATTATAAAGGGGAGACAGGCCACCCCCATAAGGTAAGGCTTCAAGAACACCAGAAAGCTGTAACACAAGGGGAAGTGAAAAAATCAGGCGTGGCTGACCACATATGGAGAGAGAAGGGAGATCACTGCTCTCTGTGGGATCAGGTTGAGATCATAGACAAGAAACACCATTGGAAAATTCACAAACTTAAGGAATCAGCACATATGCTAGGCCACAAAAATCTCCTGAGCTGACCAAGCATAGAAATGAATACAATATGGGAACCAGTGATAAGGAGTGCCAGAGAAAAGCAATAATAACAACAAAATTAACAATATGAGCTCTGGTAAAAAGGTTGCTGATGACATTAGGTTTATAATACCCAGAAATTCATACACAGATGTCCTCAAGGACACATGGCACAATGACTAAAGGCATTGGATAGATCCAGTAACAGTGGGAGTTCAATACCCGGTTAAGGCAGTGGAGAACTTTCAGAGGGAAAGTGAAATAAAGGGTTCCGTTCAACATTCCAATCACCTGAAGAAGGCTGGAGCGTACAACGGCCGAAACATTGTAATAAATATGGCGACAAAGAAGAGGACAATAGTCCGAATAATGTAAATAATGTACATAATACCTCATCTCAGAAATATAGACAGATACTGAAATGGACTAAGTCTGACAATTATTTTAATATATTTTATTTTCTATATAAATTATGTATAACAATTATATATATATATATATATATAAACAAAATACTATCAACATTTATTTGGTTTATATATATCTAGACTTCCTATTATCTTGTTTTTTTTTAAATATTCTGGATAAATTTAAATTTAAAACATTTGTTATTTCGGTCTGACGAGATGGGTGTTAAAAACTTTCACATTGAAATAAATTATGAATTATAATCGTGTTTTCAATGATGCATTAAGTTTTTCCTATATATATATATATACCCAAGCATAGGATTGTTGTAGACGGAATAAATTCCAATAACCAAAAATACTATTCTTAAAAGAGTGCTTAATACAGAGTAGAGCAAACAGAATTATTTATTCGAAAATTATAACATAAATATGCTATAACATCAATACAAAAATAGCCAATGTTCTTTGATGGTAATGTTATAATTTTTGAATAAATAATATATATATATATATATATGTGTGTGTGTTATTCTGTCAAACAAAATAGACTACAGCAAACTGTCCTATGGGGCAATAGACAAGTGGATTAAAGAATTGGTTTGTGAATTTGGTAACATAGTGATTGTGAATTCAATCCCTGAGACAAGCAGTTGGTAGTTTGTACTTGAATTTAGTGGAAACAGATGAGCAATAGCCGAGCAGTACCAAAAAATGAACTAGACAAGATATCCCTAAACATGGGAAGTGGAATGAGCACAGTCTCCCCCTCCCCGCAGATTAAATAAAGGGTTCAGTTCAGAATTCCCTGCAGGTTACTCAGAGTGATATACACCTGAGGAAGGCTGGAGGGTACAATGGCCGAAACTTTGTGATGATAACAACAAAGAAGAGGTCAATTGTCCGAAATAGTGTAAATAAGACGGACAAGGTACTTTTCATGAGATTTTTATAATATTTTTCTTGTATGCAAACAAACTTTTGTTTTTTTTATTTGAATTTTGATGAATGCAAAAATTGCTGATTCAGAGCACTTTGGCTAATCAATTATTCATTTGCTTAATTTCCAAATAACATTCCTTCATTCCACTACTTCTGACCCTCACAGTTAACACCCACCACGCCATATACACTGGGAACAAATCATCTTCATTCTCTGTGTATTGCACTTCTCACTTATGGGACTCGCTTCTCGCTTCTTGCTTTCATCTTCAAAAATTGAAATGCAAAGTCGGTCATTAACTTCTGTCTTCTTAATTCCTCTTCCTTTATGGTTGTCTCTCCTTAAGAATTTTGTTTCTTTTTCCCACACCATCTCACACTCAGTAACCCCCTTACGTCTTAGTGGCTTTATTGCCTTACTTGGGGTGAAATGATTAAAACAAAAATCCATTTGTAAGTAGGACGCTCCACTCGGACAGCTTTTTCTCGTGAACCACCACACTTTGTAGAACCAACTCATGAGAGAATGCTGCACTAATTACTACAATCTTAACTTCTTCAAGCTGAGGGTTAACTGTTATCTATCCTACATATCCTCATAAACTGCACTTCTTATCTCCTCCTCCTCCTTTGATGCTCATACAAGGACCTTGTGCCTTGTATTAGGTGAGAACAAACATAAAAAAACTTTAGTGTGTCAGGGATTTTATTCATGAAACTCACAAATAATACTGTTACTGATACATTTATCTAGCATTAAGTCAAGTTCATTTTGTTTTGTTTTACGATATATCAACCTCAATGGGTTATTTAATGCCAAAAAGATTTTTATTGTTGGTAATATTTTTTCCAAAAAAGTATTGCTGGTAATATTATTTTTTCTTCAAAAAATGTATTGCTGGCAATAATTTTTCTTCAAAAAATTTATTGCTGGCAATAATTTTTTACAAAAATGTATTGCGGGCATTAAGACTATTTTTACACTTTTATAGTGTTTTGACCCCAGTTTCAGGGTTAACTATTTGCCCATAGTTGAGAGCCTAACAGGAGCTACTACCCCAAGTTAGGGTGGACCTGGGAACACTAGCAATTAAGAGGTCATTCCACACTCCTCAAAACCTCCTGATTAGAGGCCTTGCTGTTGGACGTAGTTTATCATCTTACCCTGGATGCAGATGCTATTTATCATCTTACCCAGAACAGCGTGAGGTCAGGGAAACAGTGCCAATGCTAGAAGAGCTTGAACAGACTCCCATGTGAATGCTCTCTTGAACATTACAATTTCAACCTCTTCAAGGCGAGGGTTAATTGTTACCTATCCTCCACATCTTCATTTCCTACTCTTTCATTCATATCACTCACCTCATTCAGTAAGTCTCTACATTGAATGGCTCATGAGCCTTGTATGAGGTGAACACTAGTGTCAAACAAAAAGAAAACACTGTAGCTGTGTTAATATTTGATGTCATTAAGGGTTAGTTTCTCAGTTTTATAAAACCAACTCCTTTATATTTAAAATAGATATGTCTGATGGGAAAGGTTTTATCATTAAACTATGAAACTGACAATTTTCTTTCAATAAAATTTGATTTACCAAATTTCAAATCCTATTCTGTGTGTTGAAAATCAGCAAGAGAAAGGTTATAAAAGGAGAAGAATAGCGCTATTATATGCATAAGATAAATGAATTACTAATTATTTTATGATAGGAAAGCACTGACAATTATAAAATAATGGATTGTCAGTGGTCAGGAATTAATACAAGCATTACTGACAGAAAAGGGCTATTATATTTTACATGAAATTTTAATGAGCTCAATTTTGAGTTTGTATGCAAATTGGAAAATAAAATTAAAAAAAACAATTATAAAGAAATACAGTCAGTTTTTTATGAATAAATTTGTCCATGTTCAAGTTTAAAAAAACACTAATTTTTGATTCCTGATTTTCTCTGATGTAAAATTTTTATGAAAATCAAGAAAAAAATGTTGCATTTCTAGACTATTATGCTGTGTGCATATTTTCTGAGGGTCCAGCAAAATATGTAAACAGTTTTTGGTTAAGAATAACTAATGTGCAATATTTAAGAGAATGTTTTCTTTTTTCTTGACATTGTGCAGAATGTCAACTTTTTTATTATGTCATTATTCTCTTTTCAATTACATGTGCTATCCATTTTAGTTCTTGCTGTTGTTGGAAGTCTTCAAGTGGTAAGGCTTGTAGTATTTGATAAAGTTCTTTGTCTTTCATATTGATGTACCTGCATTTGTCTTCCCATGTGGATTTGTTCATATGAACCTTAATCTATTCATATCTATTCTTTCTCAGATATATATATATATATATATATATATATAAAGTTTAAATCTCTCTCTTTCTCTCTCTCTATATATATATAGAGAGAGAGAGAGAGATATAAAATTTTTATTAATAGATATTTTATGCTAATGTTTTTATTTTAATAATGCACATATATAGTATTTTTTAAATTTTAAGATATTTTTGTTTATAATGTTTTTAGATTTTAATAATGTGTCTGTGTGTATATATATATATATATAAATGTGTGTGTGTGTGTATTTAGATAGATAGACAAAGAGGAATTTAAATAAAAGATTATATGAACACAAAAGGGATCTTTTACAAAACAACGCATTAAATGAAATAGTTTCTCATCATAAATGAGTCTGACCATAATTTTGATTTAAAAATGCTACTTTAATTAGAGAAAACAATTTACTAAAAAAAACCTGTATAGAAAATGCTTTAATTGCAAGATCCACAGTAAATTTGTATCAAGATTCTTATAACATTTCAGGTTTCTTTGCAGATCTTCTATTATCACAATGTGGGACACTTAATAACAAAAGTGATAAAAATATAAAGAAAAAGAAATTAAATGAAATTGACAAGACTATATGCCAAAATAATGGCAGAAAATTATACTTCCTTTACTTCCAAGGCATCAAAAAATTTACAATTTGATGACAACCGAATGCATATTTAAAAAAAAAACAATTAAAAGATAAATTTCAGCATCCCCTCTCCTTCATCTGCATGTGTAATTATATCAATGTAAACATCATGTTAGTCCGATGAAGTCTTAAAGGATAAACAGATCACACAAAAAGATTCCCACTGTCATTAATTTAACTAACATTGTTCTGGTATGTAAAAAATTATATATCTTTACCCCATAGATAGATAGATAGATAGACAAATAGATATGAACAGACTTAGATAGGTAGGTAGAAATAGCCTGCAATAGATAGATAGATATGAATATACTTAGGTAGGTAGAAACAGCCTGAGACAGATATGAACAGACTTAGATAGACAGATAGAAACAGACTGCGATAGATAGGCAGATATGAACAGACTTAGACAGATAGAAACAGACTGCGATAGATAGGCAGATATGAATAGACTTAGATAGACAGATATAGATAGGCAGATATGAACAGAGATACATAGACCTGAACAGACTTAAACAAATAGATTGTCAGAAAAAGCCTGAGATAGATAAATAGATATGAACAGATTAAGATAGATAGGTAGAAACAACCTTAGATACATTTATACATGTTTCTATAATCTGTGAACACACACACATATGTGTGTGTGTGTGTGTGTGCATGCATATACACACAGAAACAGCTGTAGATATAAAGTCAGATATAACTTCAATCAATACATGTGCATGTGTGTACGTGTGTCTTCCCATTACCCTGTGCAATAAAGAGTAAATACCTTCCGTTGTCATCTAATTGTAATTTTTCTGGATGCCTTGGAAGTAAAGGAAGTATAGTTTTCTTCTGTTCAACATTACCTCATCCCACCATCTCCATCATTGTCCCTGGATGTGCCACTCGAAAAAAGAAAAAGAAAAGATTCCTCCCCGTACTCTTTGCTGAATTCATTTAAGGGAATTGTTATTCTTCATCCATTTTTCTTTATCCTTATTTCTTTAAAATGGAATTTTCTCTTCAAGAGATTCTTTCAGCTGGAAGCTGATGGCAATGAGAAACATTTAAATGGTAAATGTTCATTTTAATCTTTTTGAATACTTATTTAACCAGAAACAACTAAAACGGGTGTTTCCCCTTTCTCGTCAATTCTGTTTACCTTCAATATTTGTTGACATAAAAATAGCTACTTGCCTCTCCTTAAAAAACAAATGGTTAATAACACATCTCCCCATTGGATCTTATATGTAAAGCTGAAATATGTAGTCGGCTAATTTTTACCCTGATGTCCTAGGCACAGATATGCAGGTTGTCTAATAGGCTGCAGTTCACAATGAGAAAGCTTTTTGTAAGTGGTGTTCAAACTCCAATTGAGTTTGTTACACTCATGCTTGCACAAATACCATTGGGAAAACTAGTAGTCCATCTCTTCTCCCTCCAGTTATGGGTTAAATAGCAGGGAAAACTCGGCTCTATAGCTATGGTTGGCAACCAGTCTAAAAGAAAGACAACTTTGGATTCAAAACTGTATATAACCATATCATCGCACATACTATACAATCATCAACAAAATCAGTTCACAATGACTCTATAAGTTCGACTATGGTTGCCCTATGCCTGTATTGATGTACTATTATTATTATTACAGACAAGCAGCACTTGTTTCAAGCCTAATACAAAAATACTGTAATAAAACGAATACTATTTCATATTCTGCTAAGCTAACTATTGCCCACCTTGCCAAAAGAAGGTTTCAAAGAAAGTAAATTAATGGTATGTCCCCGGTCTCTCCAGATATTAATCCAAACAAAAATTTCATAAGGATACATGCTGAATATCTTACCAACACTGAATGGTTAATAGAAATTGTATTTATTTAATTGTTTAGCAAATTATTCACTCAATACAAGGCACAAGAGCCACAATTTCAGAGAGAAATGCAAACAAAAAAGAATAAACTAATATTAAAAGAAAAAAGATACAGGGAAAATAGTTAATATTGTTTTAATGTTACCAGTTTAATGAGATCATTGTCAACATCAGTCTCACGGTCAGGTGTGGTTGTAGGTTTGGTTCATAGTGGAGCACCTGATCAGCTCCCTCTACATATCTTGGTTGCATGCCAATATCTGAGACATTGTGAATGATCTTCCAGAGACATTGTCAGTCCATTTTTAACTCTCTATACCCACTTTCTTTGCTTTATAGGACAGTAGTAGAAAGATTTTTGACTTTTAGGATGTGTCCATAACTTTTTAACTTTCTCCTCTCCATAGTGAATATGAGGTCTGGATTATTTTCCCTTCTACATAGTGAATATGAGGTCTGGATTATTTTCCCTTCTACATAGTGAATATGAGGTCTGGATTATTTTCCCTTCTACATAGTGAATATGAGGTCTGGATTATTTCTTATTATACGACTTATATTTGGACTATTGTCCTCATCTTTGTTGTTCTTATCACAATGTTTCAGCTGTTCTGCTCACAAGCTTTCATCATACTATATTAATCCAGGTAACCTACAGGAAATAACTGACCAGTATTAAAAGTAGGCGAGGAGGTATGGCAGAGTAATGTATAACGACTTGGACTGAGGAAGCGGAGAGCTGAGTTCAAATTCCAGTCAAATCCATTACATTCACTTACGCACTAATACTCTTGGGAAAAGTAAGAATCCTCCTCTTCTCCTCCCAGCTATGGGTAAATAGCAGGACAGACTGGGTTCTATAGCTTTGGGTGGCAACTGGTCTAGGAGACGGACAACACATAATTCAAAAGCTTATCCTCCAAGTTGGGGGCTGTGCAGTAGGCTAACAACCTACTCACTTAAAAACTGGCTTGTTGTAGAAACTGCAACAACATTTTGCGGCCCTATGTCCATCAAGAAACTTAATGGCATAATATATATTAAAAATAGACCGAGATATCTCAAGACATAAGCAGTAAAAATGGAACAGTCTGCCCCCATAGATTAAATAAAGCGTTCAGTTCAGAATTTCTTGTAGGTTAGCCAGATTGATATACACCTGATGATGGCCAGAGAGCACAATGGCTGAAACGTTATGAGAACAATTGTCCAAATGTAAGTAGTGTAAATAATGTTTTTCTATCCATTGTGTTTGGCTTCTTGATCTAGAAATTATAGACGACATGCTCCGTGATTTGAAAACATGTTTTTACATCAATGACTCTTTGATGAAGCTGTACCCTGTACCAGATTAACCAAGTAAATAGCAAATTCTATGGGCCCCACATTTTCGAAGGCCCTGCATTAAATAGTTTCAAGCTGTCTGGTGAAATCGGCATCTTATGATTTGGCAATGTTAATATTTTCTTGTTGAAGGAACTGCCTTTTTAATTATTCATCATTTCAGATAACATTATATTGAAGCCGTTAAATCTCCAGATTTTTCATCTTTTGCCTCTTCTTTTTCTTCTTCCTTTTTTCTTATCACTTCACCCCAAGCAAGGCAATAAAGCCACTCAGACAGCTTTATTTCTTGTTTGATGGCATCATTTGTGATGCGATCTACATAGGAGATGCCTAGGTTGGTTCTGCAGTTTCTTATTTCTAAAGTTTGGATTTTTGGATGCAATTCTGCTGTTAATGTCCAAGATTCACAGATGTACAGAAAGCTTGAGAAGGTCAAAGGCAACTCCCTCCATATGTCTGGTGAGAACAGACATCTAAATCTTTCATTATTTACATTATTCGGACTGTTATCCTCATCTTCATTGCTATATGAATGTGGCAATGAAGATGAGGATAACAGTCCGAATAATGTAAATAATGTACGTAATCTTAATACCCCATCTCAGAGATATAGACAGATATTGAAGAAAAATTCCAATCACCTGAAGAAGGCAGATGCGTACAATGACTGAAACGTTGTGAATATGGCAATGAAGATGAGGGTAACAGTTTGAATAATGTAAATAATGCAAGTAATCATAATACCTCATCTCGGAGATAGAGACAGATACTGAAGAAAAATTCCAATCACCTGACAAAGGCTGAAGCGTACAATGGCCAAAACATTGTGAATATGACAATAAAGATGAGGATAACAGTCTGAATAATGTAAGTAATCATAATACCTCATCTCAGAGATATAGACTGGTATTGAAGAAAAATTCCAATCACCTGAAAAGGCCGGAGTGTACAACGGCCAAAACATTGTGAATATGGCAATGAAGATGAATGTAACAGTTCGAATAATGTAAATAATGCAAGTAATCATAATACCTCATCTCGGAGATATAGACAGATTCTAAATCTTTTATATGTAACTGTTGTGAGACCGATACTTTCCTACATCATGGACTCTCCCAGTACTATATTATTAGGTGAATGGTAGTATCATCGGAGTAGTAGCACCAGTAATGCGCAGCTGCGTACGATACCAATATCGGACACCACTGCATAGTAAGCTCTGCTTACTTTTACACTATTCTTTGTAACTTTTCTGTTTAATAAATCTTTCTTGCCTCTAACCCATGTTCCGTGTTTTCCTTCCGTGGCCCCTACTTCGGGTCCACATCAGTAACATTACCGTTTCCTCCAAGCATAGATTCTTCTTCTCATTAGCATGTTCATAGCATTCATCCGTGCGTTGAATATTGCTGCCAAATCTTGCCTGGTGCTTGTACTACATATCTTGAGATTCTTGACAAAATTCAAAGAAGTGTCTGTAAATTAATCGATCCTGACCTGTAATCCTTTTTTCAATCATTTTCCCACCAATGTGATGTGGCTTCCCTCTGTCTTTTCTCCAAATATTTTCATGGCAATTGTTCTGATGAGCTGTTCTTCTTAGCACCTTGACAGCATGAATTTAAGCTTGCTACTAGAGTGGTAACTAGGTTTCACCATTTTACTGTCAAACTACCTAGAGTCAACCATCCATTCTATTCTAACAGTTTCTTTTATTACCATACTTCTCACCTGTAGAACTTCCTTCTGATTACAGTCTTCAAAAATTTAAATGCAACATCAATCACCATCTTCCGTTTTCCTAAAACCTGTTCCTTTATTGTCCTTTTCCTCACTGATGTCTTCTCATTCTTTTTCACTGCTTGCATCTTAGTGACATTATTGCCTTGCTTGTGGTGAAATGATTAAAAAATGTTTTTTAAGATACTCTCTTCTTCTTCCCTCTTAGGTGGGTGCTTATATATCTACCCAGTTGTCCCATGTGCACACATTCCAAGAGCAACTAGCTCAAACCATTATTTTCATATCAGGGGCACCTACTGGCATCCAGTGAAGGCAAATTCTGCACCTAGTGACAAAGAGAAAATCTTTCTGGTCAAATTGATGATGCACCTGTTCTCTCTGAAATACTGAGTGCAAAGTCCATTTTGCCATCATCTGACATCAGTCATGTATTATATTTACTATTGTTTGATCACCGAAGTTAAGCAACATCGAGCTTGATCAGTACTTAGATGGGCAACTGCTTGGGAATACTAGGTGCAGTAAGCTTGGATGTGCAGGTGGTGTAATGGATAATTGGTCAGGAAGTTTCAATTCCAGTCGGGTTTGTTACATGCACTAATGTGCAAATACTGTTGGGAAAGGTATGAATCCAACTGTTCTCCCCCAACTATGGGGTAATTAGTAAAAATTATATCAGTAAAAATCACTATTACCTTTTAAAAACTTCTTACAATCTAAAAATATTTTCTGGCTTTAAATACACTGCAAAAGGGTTGATAAATCATAAAAAACGGATTAATATTTTGTAAACTCAAGTTAATTTATAAGTTTCATTTAATTTGTTGATTGGCATTTGTTTAGTGGCATATCAACGTTATTTAATGCCAAAATCTAAATACTTTGAATACAATTTTATGGCTTCAACTCAATATATTTTGAACATAATCATATGCCTTCAATTACAGATAAAATGAATTGTTGGTCATTTTGCTAATAAATGTATCATTGGTAATTCTACTAGAATTGTTGATAATTTTACTGTAAATAGATATTTTTGTTAATTTTACTATAAATAAGTATTACTAGTATCTTTACTATAAATAAGTATCGTTGGTACTTTTACTACGAAATACATGGGACATAATATTCAGCTTTTGTGCGTACCCATGTTTGTGTAGACACGATCGTGTGAGGCTGTGATAAATGTGTTTTCTATTGTCGCATTGTTGAGTTAGATTTTGAAATACAGTTTCATTCATATGGATTGATGTCCTGAAAGAGTTTTTCCATCTTTGTTGATTGGTTGATTTGGTTAAGCGCCATATCAACACCTCCATGAGTTATTTCATGCAGAAATCTAAATACTTTCAACACAATTCTATGGCTTCAACTAAATATATTTTGAGCGTCATTGTATGCTTTCAATTACAGATAAAATGTATTATTGGTCATTTTGTTATAAAATGTATTATTGGTCATTTTGTTATAAAATGTATTATTGGTCATTTTGTTATAAAATGTATTATTGGTCATTTTGTTATAAAATGTATTATTGGTCATTTTGTTATAAAATGTATTATTGGTCATTCTTACTATAAATAGATATTTTTAGTATTTTTTCATATAAAAATGTGTATATTTTGTATTTTTACTATAAAAACATATTTTTATACATTAATCGTGTTTTGTTATGTTTGGGTGTTCATTATTTGCCCATACCTGGGACCCTAACAGGTGCTACCCCACCTCTAATGATTTAATTTGTAATAGTTTAATGAACTATATGTCAACAATAATAGAATTTATAGTAATTGAAATAATATTTCAATAAATTGGCTTATTAACATTTTTCTTATTTCTTTACAATAAATTAAATGCATCTTAATTAGGAATATTAAATAAATTATTACTTATTTTTCTGACATTCCTACCCACTGAGTCAAAGTTATGACTTTTTTTTTACCTACCCTAACAAAGAATAGCTGATGTTTTTTGTTCCATAACTTTTGTCCAATGATAGACCAAGTCAGATAAAATTGGAAAAAAGTCAATATTGGTGTATTCTTTTTTAAGGTATTTATATTTGGGGGAAATTAATTAACTGAAAAACTAGCTTGGAAAAAAATGGTGGGGGTGGGGGTGCATGGATATCACATAACCCTGATGACGGGTAAAGTTAAATTTCTATAAAACAACGAGAATTCCATGCTTTTTAAGGCTGGTTAATTAAAAATTAATAATAATAATAATAATAATAAAAAGCAATTAACAGGTTCAGTTTACAGCACACTGAGTTTCTTTGTAATCTTTTTGTTCTAATTTTTGTCCTTTCATTTTACATCTTTCTTTCTTTCATTCATCCATTCTTTTTTTCATTCATTCATTTGTCCGTTCTTCCGTTCTTTCTTCCGTTTGTTCGTTCATTCATTCATATGTCCGTTTTTTATTTCTTTTGTTCATTCGTCCGTTCATTCTTTCTTTCGTTTGTTCATTTGTCAGTTCTGTCTTTCTTTCTTTCGCCCGTTTTTTCTTTCTTTCTTTCGTTTGTTCATTTGTCCGTTCTGTCTTTCTTTCTTTCTTTCTTTCACCCGTTCTTTCTTTCTTTCTTTTGTTCATTTGTGCGTTCTGTCTTTCTTTCTTTCACCCGTTCTTTCTTTCTTTCTTTCTTTCTTTTGTTCATTTGTCCGTTCTGTCTTTCATTCTTTCTTTCTTTCTTTCACCCGTTCTTTCTTTCTTTCGTTCATTTGTCCGTTGTCTTTCTTTCACCTATTCTTTCTTTCTTTCTTTCGTTCATTTGTCCGTTGTCTTTCTTTCACCTGTTCTTTCTTTCTTTCTTTCGTTCGTTTGTCTGTTCTGTCTTTCTTTCGCCCTTTCTTTCTATCATTCCTAAACCCGCACTTCATTCTTCTCCATTTCCTATTCTTTCTAATTACCTTTATTCTTTACTACTTTCGCTTTCGTGTGTGTGTGTGTGTGTGCGCGCACGCGCGCTCGCTCGAACAAGAAGGTGAATGAGAGCACTTGCGAGCATGTGTGCGGAGCGACATATCAACTAATCACAAGAAATAAATAGAAACATTCAAGTGAACGGAAACACAGAAATAAGTTGGAGTGGGTGGCAAAATCTTTTCTTTTCTTTTTTTTCTTCGTTTTCTTTGGCTGTAAGAAGAAAATGGTGGGTAAGGGTAAAAGAAAGACACCTTCAGCATCATCATAACAAGAAAGAATTGTGTCAGGGATAGAGAGAAGAAAAGAGATCATTGCGGAAGGAGGAGGGGAATTGGATAAGAATAGGTATTAAATAAGCGAAGGGTTGAAATTGATTTGTGTAAAATATACACATGCTTGGGTTGCGGCCGCGTGGGTAGCGGGCGAGGGAGACACTGGGTGGGAGAAGAAATGGCAGGGAGAAATAAAAGAAGTAAAAAACGAAAATGGTGTATGGAGAAAATTAGAAAATAAGCAAGAAGGGGGTAACCTTTTGAGAAAAATGAGGAAGAGGAAAATAAAAAAGAAGAAGAAAGGAAAGAGACGAAATAAAAGAAGAGAATGAAAGACGACATGATAGTTTAAAAGAGAAAAGAAATAACTATTTAAATTAAGAAATTAGATTCTTTGCGGGGGGAGGGAGGGACAACAGAAGAAGAAAGAAAAAATGTAAGAAGAAAAAGAAGAACGGAAGAAGAAAAGAAAAAGAACTGATGAAAAGAAGAATTAAAGAAAAGGAAGAACTGAACAGAACAAGAAGAAAAAGTAGAATTGAAGAAGAATAATATTATTATTATTATTATTATTATCATCATCATCATTGAAAAGAGCAAGAACGGATAAAGGAGGAGATGGAAACAATGTAAGGGGGGAGAAAACAAGAGAGAAAGAAAAGAGAGAAAGAAAGGAGAGAAACACGTAAAAGTGGAAATGTATAGTCATGCTTCGTAAATAAGTCGAGTTCAAATTTCGGCAGGGGATGTTTACGATCACTGTGTCCCAAACCGTTTCAACAAAGCACGGACCTATTTTTCCTGTCTTTTATCATCCTATATCCGGATACCTTGACAAAGGTTTCGTCGCTCAAAATGTTTGAAGCAGAAGATAGTGGATACATGAATCGTTGGGCAATCCACCTGCCCAGGTGTTATAAAAAAAAAAGACCCACATATTGTTCACTTTGACAGGATCCGATATAAAGCATATCATTGGAAAGACTAAATGTAGCTGTTTATGATAGGAATGGCGAGAGGTTGTTGGTGGTGTTATTTAAATGGATTTACTCTTCATCACATATGTCTTGTGATTAACGTTGGAGATTGAATGATAGCATGCCTCCCAAAATCTACAGCACCTTCCTCAGTATTCTCCAAACTCCAACATTCCAGACGGTATAAATATGGAAGCGATAAACAAATTATATTATATATATATATATATATATATATATATATATATATATATATATATATATATATGTTTCAAACTTTATTATAGTGGACACTTCGTATGTGAAATAGACAACCCATTTTGCATTACGTCTATCGCCTGATATCGCTGAACACAGATTCGCTCTCTGCCGGAGAACGCATTTTTTTTTTTACTAAGATTTCTTGAATGCGCATGCCGATAGATGCAATAAACATTTTAATAAATAAAAATGGGGCGTCTATTTCAAATACGAAATGTCGATTATAATAATGTTTGAAATAATAAAAATGTTGAATTACAAATAAACCTAAGAATATGTGTGTGTGTGTGAGAGAGAGAGAGAGAGAGAGAGAGAGAGAGAAACGTTTACTTGTGACGCGTTTCGACCTTCAGGACTTCATCGGACTAAATTTTTTTATGTTGGTAGGACTATATATGCGCACGAACGAGGGGCGCTTGGGATTTCAGAATTTTTTTTATTTTTTTTATCTAGCCGAATTCATTTTTAGAGTCTTTTTCTTTTCATCATTTGAGAAATATCTGACAAAAGTGATTAAAAGAAAAATAAAAAGACTCTAAAAATGAATTCGGTTAGATAAAAAAAATTCTAAAATTACCAGCAGCACACACACGTGTGTGTGTGTGTGTGTGTGTGTGTGTGTGTGTGTGTGTGCATATTTATGTATATATATATATGAGTATATGTCAATGTATGCGCATGTACAAATTATTTATCAGTTTATTGATCAGTACAAATATTGAAAGAAGTCACTTAATATTAATAAAAGAAAAAACAAGATTTACAAACAATCGTTGCGTATAAAGCCTTTAAGAAATGTTTCCATAATACAGCAATACTGTTTTTACTTGATATAATTTCAGTATTTATTTATTTATATAATTTCAGTATTTATTTTTATAATTTCAATGGTTATTTATTTATATAATTTCAGTGGTAATTTATTTATATAATTTTAGTATTTATTTTTATAATTTCAATGGTTATTTATTTATATAATTTCTGTATTTATTTTTATAGTTTCAGTGGTTATTTATTTATATAATTCCAGTATGTATTTATTTATTTATATAATTTCAGTATTTATTATTATAAATTCAGTGGTTATTTTTTTGAATAAATAAAAAAAAAAATGATTTCTGCAATTTAGAGCATGATTAAGGACACTAATTATAAAATCAAATAAATTCTTTAAAAAAAACAGATAGAAGACAAACTGAAAGTCGACAAGGTAGATGAAATCGTGTCGAAAGTGTAAGTCGAGAAGCTGACAGACACACAGACAAAATCGAAGAGAACAAGAGAATGCCTTTCAAGACAATGAGGATGTGTTTGACATTGCGGCAATAAGGGGTAAGCAAGAAATAAAGGAAAGAGAAAACATGACGCCGGAAAAGAAGGCGTCTAGGGATCGAGTAATATTCGGAATATGTTGCGTCAGGGAGAGATGAGGAATTGAACCTAATTAAAGAGATGAGTAGCAGGGGGCGGGGGAGTGACAGGAGATGGCAAATAGGGAGGGTAATAAAAAAAAGACATATTTCTCGGGTTGTTACCAAGCAAAAAGGGTCTGGTGACTTTAAGTGATGGATGTGAGAAATGTAAAGGGTTTATTAGAGACGATTCCGTCGGCACGTGTGCACTGAGAGGAAGTGGAAGGTGGGGGAAGGAAAAGAGAAGAGATGATGCTGATGGGGGGGGGGGTGAGAAAGAAGAGAGAAAGTGTGTAAGTAAAACAAGAGAGAAAATAGAGAAGAAAGCAAAGAGGAATGAAAGGACGAAAGAAGGAAATAAATAAACGGTGGAAAAAAACGATGAAAAAAGAGAATAAAGAGATGAAAGGAGGAGGGGAAAAAAAGAGATGATGATGAGGTGTGTTGAGAAAGAAATAAAGAAAGAGGGTAAGTAAAACAAGAGAGAAAATAAAGAAGAAAGCAAAGAGGAATGAAAGGACGAAAGAAGGAAATAAATAAACGGTGGAAAAAAAGCGAATAAAGATGGGAAAAGAGAAAGAAACAAATACGATGACTGAAAATAAAATACAAGAAATCTAACAAAATAAAAATAAAAAAAGAGAGAGAGAGAAACGTAATGAAGACAAAAATTGAAATATGTCAAAATTATAATTACGGTAAAGACATCTAAATAGAGGCATGGTAAGAATTATTGTAAAAGAAAACAAGAAGAAATACGCACACACAGACACAAAAGAAAGACTTTAAAAAATGGGAATGAAAAGCTGATAATCTATTTGAAAAGAAAAGAGAGTTGATTGATTTCGGTCGTCAGAAAAACCATCAAAAACCAAAAAAAGAAACAATGAAAAGAATGAAAGAAAGAAAGAGGAAAGAAGGAAAAAAGAAAGAGGAAAGAATGAAAGAAAAGTGATAGTTGTTTTGACGAACAGATTTTCATGGTTGTTAGATAAAAAAGAAATAGAATCGGCCGAGAAATGCAAAAGAAAACTGGTTTTGCGAGTTGATAATGACTTAAACCAAAGAACTTCTTCTATCTACAGTGTCCCTTTAGAACGTGGACAATCATGGCTCTCCACAACTTCCTGTCTTTCGTATATCTTAGTAAATTTTATCTTTTTGTTATCTCTCAAGGTAGGGGTCACGTGCCGTTTTCCTCTGTCTTTCTTGCCTTCAATAACCTGTGAGTGTCAAATTTTCTAAGTCCCCTTTTCCTAATATGCACCCTTTTCAACTGTCACTTTCTGATGTAAAGTATAAGCGTGCTGTTTGTATTTATTTTCTCTAAAACTTCGTCGTTGCTCGCATGTTCAGTCCATGGTATTCGCAGTATAACCACATTTAGATGAGAAAGAAGGAAAGAAAAAAGGAATATGACAAAGAACACATGAAAAAGAAAGAAGAACAGATGAAAAAAAGAAAGAACAGATGAAAAAAAGAAAGAACAGATAAAAAAGAAAGAACAGATAAAAAAGAAAGTTCAGACGAAAAAGAAAGAAAGTTCAGATGAAAAAGAAAGAAGAACAATGAAAACGAAAGAAGAACAGATGAAAAAAGAACAGATGAAAAAAAGAAACAGACAAAAAAGAAAGAAAGTACAGACAAAAAAGAAAGAAAGTACAGACAAAAAAGAAAGTACAGACGAAAAAGAAAGAAGAATAATGAAAACGAAGGAAGAAAAGATGAAAAAAAGAAAGAACAGACAAAAAAAGAAAGTACAGATGATAAAGAAAGAAAGTACGGACGAAAAAGAAAGTTCAGACGAAAAAGAAAGAAAGTACAGACGAAAAAGAAAGAAAGTACAGACGAAAAAGAAAGCTCAGACGAAAAAGAAAGGACATGAGAAACAAAAGAAACGAAATGCACAGAGTGTACAGAAAAGAAAAAAGAAGGAAAGACAGAAAAGAAGAACTGCTGGAAAAAAAATTACGAATGAAGAAAAAAACAAACAAAAAGAGAGAAAGGAAAACATTAAAGTACTGAAAAAAGAAAATGTAAATAAGGGAGTTTTCAAAAAGAAATCAAAGAAAGTTAAAAAAAAGTTAAAAAAAAAAGGTGAAGAACAACGAAAAAAGAGGGTACAGAAATCTAAGGTACCGAAAAGCGTTAAAATAAAATAAAAATTTAAAAAAAGTCCTAGAATACAAAAAAGTTGGGTGCAAATCTCTGTCGTTGTGCGTGAGCGTGCCTGCGTGGACAGAATTTGCGTCTTATGGCGTCCGTGAGAGGGGGGCTCTGTTGAGGGAAGAGAAAAGGCGGCAAAAAAACGGAGGCAGAGTTCGAAGTGAGAAGGAATTAAGAATCAAAGTAATGTCGAGACATGGATGTATAAATATTGACAGAGGGTGGATGGTGGAGAAATAAGAGCGAAGGTGGGTGGGGGTGGGGGTGAATTTTTTTTTGGGGGGGGAGAAAAGGAAAGATATTCAGAACAGGGTGGTTGCGGTAGTGATGGTGGGAGGGAGGGAGAAGAAAAGTAGAATTGGTGAGGTGAAGTGATGAAGAAGTAATCAAAAGAAATGACAATACGTCTGAAACAAGAAAGAAAGAAAGAACTGACGAAACGGAAGAGAAAAGGAAAGAAACAGACAAAACTGGAAAAACAAAGTAACTAACGAAACAGTAATTAAAATGAAATAGAAACGAAACAGAAAGTAAGAAGAGAAAGAAAGAATCGACGAAACAAAAATTTTTGAAAAAGTAAAGAAAGAACTGCGAAACAGCAAGAAAGAAAAAGAGAGATGAAACAGAAAGAAAGAAACAAAGAACGAAATAGAGAGACCGAAAAATAAAGAAAAGAAGGTGAGACGAAATAGAAAAAAAAGAGACGAAACAGAGATTAAAGAAAGAAATTACAAAAAATAAAAAGAAAAGAAAAAAGAGAATGAAAAAGAGAAAAGAAAGCGAGAAAGAAAGAAAACTGATGAAACAAGAAAGAGAGAAAAAAGTACAAGCTAATCTGGAAGAAAGAAAGAAAGAAAGACCGACCGATCCAAGGAGGTGAAATAGAAAGAAAGAAAGAAAGAAAGAAAGACCGACCCAAGGAGATGAAACAGAAAGAAAGAAAGAGGAAGACCCAAGGAGGTAAACAGAAAGAAAGAAGTGACAAAGTAAGAAGAAACAAAATAGAAATTAAAGAAGGAAATGACAAACAAAATAAAGAAAGAAGGAAGGAAAGAAAAAAGAAGAGGCGAAAGAGAAAGATAGAACTAAGAAAACAGAAAGGCAAGAATGAAAGAAGGGAGGAAACAAAGGAAAGAGAGAGAGAGACGAAAGAAATAACGAAACATAAAGAGACAAAAAAGAAAGAAAGGACAGATAAGAAAGAGCCAACCAAAAAGAAAGAGTGGGAAAAGAAAGAAAGGAAAGATAACTGAAAGAAAGAAGAGGCACGAGACAAAAAAAGGTAAAATAGGAAAGAACGAATCAGCTCAAAGACTGAGAAGAACGAGACGAAACCAAAATATGCATAAATGAAATAAGGAAAAAAAGATGAGGAATTAAAGAAAGAAAATGGTAACAGAGGAATGGCGCAAAAGGGGGGAAAACGTTTTAAAGAATTAAATCTTTCAAAGAAGAAGAAATGGACCTTTTTTTTATTTTCTTATGCTTATTCACATATGCCTTTATTTTTTCTGTTAGTAGTTTTTGTTTTTTCCTTCTATTTCTTCTTATGTTTAGGACCCTATTTGCCTCTTTTCTACTTTATTGTTTCCTGGAGAAAGTTGTATGGCGAAGTTGTGTGTAATGGGAGTAAAACGAAGGGAAAGGCGGGATATGATTTTGTACTTTCTGTGATTCCTTCGGGCATTTCTCTTCTTATCTTCCGTATCTGTTTAGTCCTCAGTCTTTTTCAACCACCCTATTCCACTTTCAAGAGCCCGAATTTTCCTCTACCTGACTGCCCATCTTCACCCTGTCACATCAGCATCATTATTATTATTTATTTCCTATCCAATTCATGACAGTTCATATCTCACTTTCCTTTTATCCTTTTAAAATCATCCTCGATTCATTGTTACGATTTGATATCATTCTCATTAGCTTCTGATGGATTATTCTTCATTCCATTTCTGCTTCTGATTTTATTCCATTTTCCCTTTTCTTTGTTTCCATCTTTTATTTTAAACTATCTTCTCGTTTTTCCTTTACCAATTTTCTTCATCCCATGTCACCCTCTTTTCTTTATTCATCTTTATCGTACGATTTCTTAACCCACCCCGTTCGCTACTTTGCATTGGTCTTCAATTTTATTATATCTTCATCTTCTTCCTCCTTTTTTCGTTCTACCGATTTCTATTATTTTAACCTTTTATAAAAATAAAAAAAACGTCTTCTCTTTTCCAGAATTACGTACTAAAAAATCGTTATTATTTCTCCTTCTTTGTCTTCTTCAAATTTAGTTTCTTTCTTTTTGTTTAGTTAATTTTTCCATTTTTTCTTCTTCTCTTCTCTTCTCTCTTTCATTATCCCCTTCAGTTATTCTTTCTTTCTTTTTCATTCCCTTTCACTATTTCTTTTCAATTTAAAACTTATACTTCTTTTCTTTCCATCTTTTAAAAGCTTTCTTTCTTTCTTTTTCTATCTCTTTCATTTTCTCCTTAATTTTTCTTTTAAATATCTACCGTTTTCTTTCTTTCTCTCTCTCTCTCCAATATCTGCCATATTTATATCGAATGTCCATCAACTGCTTTCGTTTTCCCCCTGTTTTCTTTCCGGTTTATTTATTTTTGTATTTTTAGTTTTTTTTTTCCCCCCAAACATCTACCATTGTTTTCGCTCGTTTCTTTCTCATATTTTTATTCACTTCTTATATCATTCTTTTTCTAACCTTCCTTCATGTTTCTTTTCTGAAAGATTCTAACTCTCCATCCACCTGGGCCCCTTTCTCAATTTATTTCTACTTTCACTTTTAATCTTTTCTTCATTCTTTAAGCTCAACTTTCACTTTCACTCTTTTATCTGTTTTAATCAGAACTGCACGCAATGCCATCTTTATTGATTCGCCCAACACACACTCACAGAGAGAGGGGGGCACGCTAATTTGCCCGTACACTTGCGTATATGCATTCTTAGAGAGACAGAGACGACCATGTGCTCATTGTAAAGGTTCACAAACACGGTTTAATGCACATTGCTATCTGTACGACAATTCAAATATAAGAAAAATGTCAACTTTCTTTTTATCTTAGCCATTATTATTATTATTCCTTTATTTCGATTTTTTATCATTTTCCTACACGCGCAAGATTATATAAACAACGTAAAAGAACTGAACTATTTATTCCCATATAAAGCGTTTTCTAACTCCATTAATACGCTTGAATAAATGAAGATACCTCGAAAACCACCCAACGTTTAATAATCCGATAATGAAAGCGCAATTAAAAGTATTTCCAAATGCGACTTAGTGCGTCTTATAGACCGCAAAATACAAGCTTATATACCAGTTTTTACTAAATACTTTCATTCATATAAGGAAAAAAAAACATCAATATGTTTGCTAAGCTTAACGTAGGCACGAAAACACTTAACTGTCCCTGGCTTTATCTCTCACACACGCGTACGCATAAATGACACTAAAAAAACTACCCCTATATCCCTGCTAATATACGGGTAAATAGTTTTATACAAATTCCAATAAAATATTCTGTTATCATTTAAAAAAAAAAAAAAGATTCACACATGGATTTAATATGTAATTTACAGGATATTAATTCTGAAAATTCAAATAAAACAAATTTAATTATGTAATTAGATTAGCTTGTTGCATTACAGAAAGTGTCATTTAATTGGAATTGTATTTTTGTTTGTTGAATAACAAGATTTGATTTGATTTTTTTTCTAAGTGGATGCTATCACCTTTTATATAGAAATGATGATGCTTTTAATATGTAACAGGAAGCGATACAAGTTTCTTTTAAGCAGTGAATAATGACATAAGAACATATAAATATTTATACGCTTCAACATTCCGTGATAAACAAATATGGACAACATTCCTGGTCTTTTCCTCATTGGTTTTTTTAAGGCAACACTTTTCTTTCCTTTCTCTTCTTCCTTTTTTAAACTTTTTCTTTCCCTTCTTTCTTTTACACCTTTTTTCCCCTTCTTTCTTTTTCACCCTTTTTTCTTTCCTTCTTTTCTTAAAATTTTTCTTTCTTCCTTTCTTACCTTTTTCTTTCCCTTCTTTCTTTTTCACCTTTTTTCTTTTCCTTCTTTCTTTTCACCCTTTTTTCTTTCCTTCCTTTCTTACGTTTTTCTTTTCCTTCTTTCTTCTTAACCTTTTTTCTTTTCTTTCTCTCTTACCTTTTTCCCTTCATTCTTTTTCAACATTTTTCCTTATTTCTTTTCACCTTTTTCTTTTCCTTCTTTCTTTTTCACCTTTTTTCTTTTCTTTCTTTCTTTTTCATTTTTTCTCTCTTCCTTCTTTCTTTTTCATCTTT
>OZ038502.1:95897165-95902165 GCA_964036315.1 Acanthosepion esculentum
CTGATACAATAAAAACAAGATTTTTAACGAAAATTTCTAATTTTTAAAAGTTTTGGGTCATTTTTTTATCATGTATGCCCATTTTTAGCGAATCTGTGGTGGTACTATATATATATTGTGGGTATTTATACACGTTTCATTAAAGACGACAGTCAACGTACAGCGATTAAGCATTCTATTTCATTTTTCTTATGTGCGAACAAGTGTTTCCTTTCTGGACACAGAGTGTGTAGAAACTGTTCAAATGTTCTGTAATTCCGAGCGCTTTCGGATCTACATTTAGCCATTATCAAGGATGATTTTATTTTTGCTTTTTAATTGGGCGTATGGGTAGTGTGTATCATTTTAGAGTTATAGGGATGTTTTATTTTCCGAACACAGTCAGCACATTGTGGCCGTGTTCATAGTTAATATTATTGAGTGTTGGCTTTTACTTTTTTATTATTAAGGCTTCCATTATTTTTAATCGTTTTTTTATATGTGGATGAGGTTTTTATGTTTGTATTTTCTGTTAGTATATTTCGGATGGAGTCTGGTAAGTTTGTGTGTGAGTTTAAACGGGTTCTAATGGAGCTGTGGTCAGATAGGTGGAACGTAAGGCATCTGGATAGGCATGTAACCGTGTGACCGATGTAATTATTTATGAATTCGATTTTATCAGGTGCACAGTTGTTTAAGAGGCATTTGAACTCATAGATAATGTTCGTTCGTTGTAATTTTGATTTTGCTGGTATGTTTTTTATTTTTGAGGATAAGGTTAGCTGTTTTAAATTTTTTGTAGTAGATAATTTGATTTTTTTGTTCGAGTTAACTGAAGTAGTGTATTTCTGTAAGATATTTCTAAATGAAGATTCATCTTATTTGTAGTTGACGTGCATTTGGCTTTTGTAGAAAATATGTTATTTTTTACTGTCTTTTTACTATCATTGCTATTTACTTTGGGAAGAAATAGTCTAATTTGGTGGTCTATATGGTGGTTAGAGAAGCCATTGTTAACTAATGTCTGTTTTGCATTGTTGAGTTCTATAAGGAAGAGTAATCGAGAGGATGAATTCTGGTGTGCTCTCTTTAGGAAGTTTTTTTATCACCTCTATTTTGTATCTAAGTGGGTATTCACTCTTAATGTTAAGATGGCAAGAGTTTCTGCTACTGATTTTTTTTATATAATGAGGTTGTAAAAGAATTGTTACTGTATTATACGAGAACGTCTAAAAATGAGAGTTTTTTTTTTACTAAGTTCGTAGGTAAAGCTAAGGAGAGTTTCCTTTTTCAAATTAGGTCTTAAGAATACCTATTTCTTTTGGGCTATTCACTAAAATAAAAATATCATCTACGTAGCGAACATATATTTTACGTTTACAGATCTGTTTAAATATTATATTTTCTACATGGGACATGTAATAATTGGAAAAGCATGGACCGAGTGGATTTCCCATACTAACACCATTAGTTTGGGTATAAATGTTGCCATTATGGTCATAGAATGGGACTTTGGTTGTGCATTTTTTTGAGGATAAATGGTTTGATCGATGGCGGTGGGATAGAATTGTTAGTGTAAACGGAACTGAGGATAATGTCAGTGGTTTGATCGACGGGGACGTTTGTGAATAAATTTTCGATGTCAAGTGATGCTATGATGCCTTGGGTTGGTTTTGTACTTAATAAAATCTGGAGGAATTCCTGGATAGATGCGATGCTGTAATTGGTGGGTAGGTATGGGGTTATGATGTCATTAAGGAATTTGGATAGCTCATAGATAGGGGTTGGGATCTGGGAAATGATTGGTCGTAGCTGGTATCCGGGTTTACGTGTTTTTATATTTCCATATAAGTATCCAGGTTGATAGTATCCAATGATTTTTTTTTATTTTCAGAGAACCTGAATTTGGATTATATATATGTCTGTGTGTGTGTGTAATAATCTGTTGGTATATAATCCAAGTGAATCCTATTAATAAAAATATCAAAACTGATTCACATAAAGTGGGCAATGTTTTATTCAAACAGAGTATATAAATCATATACAATAGGAATTAAGATAACTTCAAGATTATGCTCATTTAACCTAAAATTAAAAATAATTTGCGGGATTTTCTAACCCATCAGGTAAATAAGAAAAAAAAATGAAACTCATTTTATTTTTCTTAGTTACCTGATGGGTTTGAAATCCCTCAAATTATTTTTAATTTGTAGGTGAAATGATAATAATCTTGAAGTTATCTTAATTCCTATTGTATATATATATATATATATATATATATCAATTCCCTCCAACCAAGTCGATAATACCACTAAGACACAAGGGAATCATTGGAGTGAAAGAGAATGAGATAACTTTAGAATGAACCAGAAACTCAATCCTAAACAGGAAACAAGAGAATACCACTATTGTTTAAAAAACAAGGGAGCAGTGCGAACCGGGCGATAGGCGAACATATCTACTAAATATTATTGTTATACGTTATTTATATAGACACAAAATTTTAAGTAAATATCCTGTTTATAATAAACAGTATTAACAACAGAGGAAGCGTTTGGTCTGTAGCTAAATGTTATAGCACGTCAGGCTACACGACGGTTCCCTGTAGGATGTAAGTTCGATCCCTGTCGGAGGACACATATTTTCTTTAAGATTCTCTGACATTCAAGCCAGTAAATGTTGTTAATACTCTTTATTATAAAACAGAGCATTTACTTAAATATTTGTATCTGTAAAATGTATAAACAAAAAATATATTCAAATAATTGTCGGACTGAGTCTAATTCCTCATATATATATATATATATATATATATATATATATATATATATATATAATATGGAGAAAACAACTGAAAAGTTGCAAATTAAAAGAAAAAAAAATTGAATGTTTTTTTTGTGAAAGTATTTATTTATATTTTTTATATATATATATATATATTTGATATTTCAGATCGCCCCGATCTTACGTCAGAAATTAATTAAATAACTGTATTCAGAAGTTTGTTTTCAAGTAGCGTCCGTCGCGAGACGCGGACGTCACTTGATGTGGAATGCAACTGTGTTTGAATATTTCTAACGTAAATCTAACGATAATACTGACAGAGTGTATATTTTTGAAAAACCAAAAAGAAAAACTCAATAAACTAATTTCTGAGGACCCAATCTTACAACACATACCACACCTGAATAACTATTTAATACAACAGACTCCACGAAGATCTCATTATGCCCACTACACCCATATCACCTCTGCTGACAACCACATCGCCAACCTATCCAAATATACTCTCACCCAAGAAGAAACCTCTTTATTAAATAAAGGATTATCATTCTGCCCCTCACAACCACTAAAACCTCTAAACCTCTGCTATGATATGGAAAAATACATTCGTAGACTGAGACTAAAAGAATATTTCTCAGACAACAAATCTACTTCTAATATAGACAACAGCGCTAAACAATCATGCTCCAAACTTCCTCCTACGAAGAATAACACTCTATGGACTCCACCAAGCAGACGTAAGCAACACTTGGACCAATATGCCATCAAAGCCAGACAACACATGGATAACTTCTTAAAAAACAAAGGAGACCAGATAAAAAAATACAACTTATCCCAAATAGAACACCAAGCCATCTATACTCTTAAAAACAATCAAGACATAATTATCGTACCAGCCGACAAGGGCGGAGCTATAACCATCTTAGACACTAAAAACTATATAAAAGAAGCAGAATCACAACTTCAAAATAACAGATTCTATGTACCCTTACCTCTAGACCCAAATAGCACATTCAAAACAGAATTATCATCTCTCACTCAGAACCTGAACCAGAACATAAGAAATATAATAAAATCTCTTATTCCTGAGAACCCTAAAACAGCAACATTCTACACTATCCCAAAACTACATAAACTCCCCAAAATCCTTCCAGAAAAACTATCTAACACCTTTTCATCCAACCAACATCAAATTACACAACCAAATAATGAAGAGAACATCTATGAAATTTCAAAATCCCTTAAAATCATACCACCTGGTAGACCCATAATATCAGGCATAGGTACCCTCACAGAACTTATATCTGGGTACATAGACAACATCCTAAAACCTTTACTGCCTGACATACCTACTTATATTAGAGATACTACTGACTTTCTCAACAAATTACAAAACATTAACTCAGTCCACCAGGATACAATCCTAGTAACGATGGATGTTTCGTCCCTTTACACGAACATTCCACATGCTGAAGGAATATCAGCTTGCCATGAGTTCCTTAGTAAAAAATTACCCAACAACCAAATTACAGATATATGTCAATTAATAAATTTCATTCTAACACATAATAATTTTAAATTCAACAACAAAGACTATTTACAGATTAATGGCACAGCAATGGGCACGAAAATGGCACCTAGCTGTGCTAATATCTTTATGCACATTCTAGAAAGGAAGATACTAGACAATTCAGAATTTAAACCATTACATTATTTTAGATATATTGATGACATTTTCTTATTATGGACTCATGGATCAGAAAAATTAAAAAACTTTTTTACTTTCTGCAACAACTTCCACGATACAATTAAATTTACCATGGAGCATTCATACACATCCGTCCCTTTCTTAGACGTTATGATAACATTAAACATACACTTTCTACCAGTCTATACAACAAACCCACAAACCAGCATAAATTCTTACACTTCAACAGCTGTCATCCTCTTAAATTAAAAAAATCTATCGTATACAGCTCATTTCTAAGAATCAAACGCATATGCTCAGACCATCTAGATTTTCTACACAACATTAATAACTTAACAAAACAATTCCTACAATGTAAATACCCAATAAATATAATAAAATAAGCACTAAATCAAACTATCCATATAAATCGTAACACACTTCTCACATATAAGAAAAGTAAAAACAACAATCGGATTCCCATGGTTTTTAAGCACAATCAATATTCCCACACACTTATTCACAATTTAAAAATGATTACAAGAACCTC
>OZ038502.1:95904665-95912165 GCA_964036315.1 Acanthosepion esculentum
CATAATACTTACATATATTTATAGATCTTCATATATAAGAATAAATAATATATAAGATATATATATCTTCATATTATATATATATATATATATATATATATTAGTGAATTTCGAACGTCGATAGCACAACTCGTTTCATGCAAACGTGCAATCTTCAGGTGATATCGACGTTGTATATTGTGTCTATTCACTAATACGACTTTATAGCTCTTTTATATAACATTGGGCACTGTTTTGGTGTACTTGCACAGATGAAGGACCATATAAACCCTATTCCTGATACGTAACATCATTTTCTTTCTATGTGCCGTGTCCTTTTAGGGCGTATGCGATTATAACTCTCCACCTCCCTCTATCCCTTTGCAGATCTCAACAAGTATCTTGTGTTGTTAAGATTGTTGCCGCCAATCCTAAATCCCGGTAAAGTTTCCAATTCTCTCAGAACTGCCTCGCTGTATAGGTTAAACAGGTCTGGTGAGACGACGCATCCTTGCCTTACACCTCTTTCTATTTTTATATATTCGCTGAACTCGTTCTCTATGCGTATGCTGGCGGTTTGCTGCCAGTATAGGTTCTTGATTATTCTGATATATTTACCGAATATATCGAGGTTGCTGAGCAGTTCCATCAGATGCTTGTGGCGTACTTTGTCAAAGGCCTTTGCATAAATTATGAAGCATAGATACACGTCCTTCTGCATTTGCACCGCTCTTTCTGATAACATTCTGTATATGAATATCACATTCCTTGTTCCGGTGACTTCAACCAACCCGTATTGTTCCCGTTCTCTCTCGCGCCTGATTCTGCTGCGCGCTGCAATGTTTCCACGATTTTCCGGGTTCATTATCCGGACATGAAATGAAGAGAAAAATTGCAATCAACTAAAACCTAAACCTATTTTAATATTTCATCTCAGACGTGTTTTGTGAATTTCAAAAACCATATTCAACGTTTGATAAAAGCGCTAATAAAATCAATTAAATTGATTCCTGTTAATTTCTTCATTGTTTTAATTCAAAGAACATGCATTTGAATAATCACAGTTTGGTCACGATAGAGATTCTGGCTGATACAATTCTCAAATTTGGCTTTTCTAGAAATATTTTCCTGACAAAATCCAGAGAAGATCTGCAATGTTAACGACCCTGACCTGGTATCTCGGTGTCGTCAGTCAATTTCCCGCTGCCGTAACTTAGCTTCCCTGTGCTTTTTCTAGAAAATATTTTCATACTGATGAGATTTCCTCTTTGGTACATCGACTTTACGAATTTAAATGCAATACTAGATTGACAGATAAATAATCTTATAGCTGAAATGGCTAGATGTAACTAAGTTCTATGCCAACAGTCTCCTCTCTCGCACTTCTCGCTGGTGGAACTCTCTCCTGGCTTCTTGCTTCCCAGTCTAGTTTGATCTCCAAAAATGTAAATGCAATGTCAATCGTTATCTTTTGTCTTCTTATTTCTTTTTCTTTTATTGTTCTCTCTCTTTAATAATGTTTTTTTCTCTTATTCTCTAACACTCAGTCACCCCCTGCGTACAATTGTCCATAGTAATTATTATCTCACGCGCTTCGGCCAATTCATTTACTATTTTCGAGAGCTTCACTGATAGTTAATCTTTCTCACTGTTTTTATTGTTGAAATCGCTAGATGCAACCGTAAGTTCTATGCTAACTGTTTCTTCTATCACACTTCTCGCTTGTGGAACTTTCATCCAACGTTTTGGTTCCCATTCAACTTTGATCTTTAGAAATTTAAATTCATTGCAAATCGTTATCTTCCTGAGTTCGTAATTCTTGTCCGTTTAATGTTATCGTTCCTTAATAATTGTTTGTTTCAATCCTATTAAGGATGACTTCAAAATACTTGCCCTTCCCCTTTTTATAGGCAGAAACACACAAATGCATGCTAGGATTTTTTTTACTAGCCAATAAAATAGGCCGGTTTTTGGTTTCATCTGACACAGTCCCAGTCTGTCTTTTCTCGATGACAGAACTCTACATTCACCTATCCAAATTTGCTCTTGTGTGTCAACCCCAATTCTTAGTTTGCGAGCTTTTTTGCCCTATTACTGTTGATTTGCCTTACGTATATTGTTAGCCAGCTTTATATTGTGTTTTGACTTGTTCTTTTCTTTTTCTTGTTATTGCAAACTTTGCCAATTCTTTCTATATTTCGGAGATGACGTATTGTAATTATTTACATTACATACTTTGTTCGGACTGTTGTCCTCATCTTTATTGTCATGCTCACGATATTTCGGTCGTTGTACGCTTCGGCCTTCTTCATCCGGGAGAGGCATGGCACGTGGAACTAGACAATCTACCCTGTTCATATCTATCTATTTATCTATCTCAGGTTTTTTTCTAACAATCTATTTATCTAAGTCTGTTCATATCTGTCTGTTGTTTCTACTTATCTAAGTCTATTCATATCTATCTATCTAGTTAATTTTTCTCACTCTTTTTAACCTAACACATAATTATTGGCTTGATTTCGACTGTGTAAAGTTCAATGAAGATCATGTTTATTCACCACAGCCACTGAATTCAGTGCACTGACAAGGAAAGGGATTATACGAAATTGCATATATATATATACATGTATACGCTTTCAGTGTCTTGTTTACTAAAGAGGAACAATTAATATTTACTCAGCTTAATTAAAGTTATCTCGAATGTGTGCCGCTGGTATGCGTGGAGATGAGGGAAAGGACACACATTTCTGGCCTTTGACAAATGTCACTGCATTTGGTAAGGGCGTCGGCTCCAAGCACACACAGACATATCCAAGCGATCAACGTAGGCGTCTCTCGGGGGTCGCTTCTCGTTCCAACCCTCTTTCTATTTTACATAAATGATCTGCCTCAGGGTATACACCGATCATTCCTGCATATCTATGCTGAAGATACAACTGTATATGAGTGCAGCTCCAAAACCCTCGACGACAAGAGCCTGGCAACTGATGTCTCCTCTGACCTAGCTGTAACTGCGCAGTGGTGGTTGGTGGCGGTTGGATGGACTGGCTGACCATATTCAATGTCTCGCAAAACCAGACCCGTGAAGTTCCATCATCGCCGATCGGATCTGGAACTATTACAAATCATGATGAACGGATGCTTCCTCGATGAGGCCCCGTGCCTTGGGTGCCTATTGGGACTTAACCCAGACCCCTCAAGTAGCACTCGTGCATATGATGCATCGCTAAAGGTTCCAGTATTAAACATTAAAATTTCCTCGCTCTCTGTCAAAAATATTTTAGGTCTTTATTAGATTTAAGACAGGCATAAAGCCAAGATTAGCGATTGAGCTCACTATATTGTAAATTCCATGGATTATTACACCGACAGAAATTTATTTCTTCGTCTAGCTTTTGCATCGGTTTAGCTTGGAGTGGAGTAGAAAGTAGTCATTAACGGCCAGTCATCTGAAGCCCAAGCGACCAACGTCTCGCTTCTCGGCTCAAAGCTCTTCCTACTCAACGTAAATGATCTACCTCGGAGTATACACCGATCATTTCTGAATATCTATGCTGAAGATACAACTGTATGTGGGTGCACCTCCAAAACCCTCGACGACGAAAGCCTGGCAACTGATCTCTCCTCTGACCTAGCTCAGTGGAGGAAAGCTGGCTGGTTACATTCAGTGTCTCGAAAACCAAACTTGTGACATTCTAACATCACCGATCGAACCCCGATGAACGCGATGAACGGATGTTACCTCAATGACGCCCACGTGTCTTCAGCATTTGTTGGGACTTAAACTCAACCCAGACCTCGTTGAACTCGTACATACGATCCATAGCTAAAGTTCTTACCTTCACAGCTAAAACTCGCCAAGCTATGCACATTGTATTGAACTACCCTAATTCCATTGGTGAGATGTAAGTTCCACACTAACTGCTGCTTTTTGGAACCGACTCCCAAGAGGATGCTTCAACAATCTCTATAATCTTAACCAGTTCAAGTCTAGGGCTAACAGTTATCTTAATCACATATCTGAATAAACTCTACCTCTTACTCTCTACCCCTCTATCTTGAGTGACTCTTAGACTCTGTACAGAGTGAACATATATATATAAGACATTTTTTTATGTTCATACGTTCTTTTTATAGATACAAATATTTAAGTAAATGCTCTGTTTATGATAAACAGTATTAACAACATTTACCAGCCTGAATGTCCGAGAAATTGTCATAGAAAATGTGTGTCCTCCGACAGGGATCGAACCTGTATCCTATACGGAACCGTCATATAGCCTGACGTGCTTTTACCGATTGAGCCACAGAGGAGCGTTTCGGTTAGCAAGGTCGATTTTACTGTTTTTAAACGACAATTCTCTATGATTGTCTCTCATACATTCATATCTGCTCGATGCGTATCCAAATGTAAACAAATGACGCCACACATTATGAAATGGACAAAGTCCGACAATTAAAAATGTCTTAAAATAATTGACGGACTTTGTCCATTTCATAATATATATATATATATATATATATATATATATATATATATGAGAGAGAGAGAGAGGGAGAGTGATGATTGTCATAGAATTGAGATTTAATCAGACATTGATTTATGAATGCTAGACTCAAAAAGCGTCCTTTTAGGTGATGAATTATTTACCACCTTCTTAGAACTCGACTCAGGCCTCAGGTGGAACTCGTACATAAGATCCATCGCTAAAGATAATGGGGAAATGGTTGGTTCCCTGTAAGTACTTGACGCCTTCTGCTATCCTCTAGTTGTAAAAAAAAAGCCAGACCAAGCCGAATATGGACTACTGCAGTCATATATGGAGAGAAGCTGCCCAGTTTTGACTCGCCAGTATTGATAGACTCAAAAAGCGTATCCGCGTCCTTTTAGGTGATGAATTATTTCCCATCCTACAATCCGTTTCTGACAAACGAAAAGTCTATCGCTATTTCCGTGTAAAGTGCTCAGGCAAACTGCATTCCTTAGTTCCACCAGCTGTAACCATCGCGTCTAAAACCCTCCATAGCTCGCACATTGTAGCAAACCAGAATCCTCTCCTACGTATTCCACTGATGACATGTGAGTTCCATTCGAGTAGCTTCTTACCACGAACCAATGCTTTGTGGAAACCACTCCCAAGAGGATGCGCGTCCCCGATCGCTAAAATCTTAACGTCTGTTCAAGTATAGACCGTTATCTTCCATACATATAACCCCATAAACTGTGCCTCTTATTCAGTAATCATCTACCTCGAGTTGCTCTTGGGCCTTGTACGGGGTGAAAATCATTGTAAAAAAAAAAACGTGTGTTCTATTTTGAAAAGTACAAACTCAGTTTCACTGAATCCTTTTTCTTTAGAACATACCACGTGACGGAAAAGAAAATAATGGACGAATCAAATCATTCTATTGTGGTGTTGAACAGTCCGAAGCCTTGAGCCACTTAAAGTTAATATAAACACAGGTCGACAAGGAAAACTTCGCAATGCGCACACGCTTTCAACCGGACTTCGTTTTCAGCTACCGACAAATGCAACTGAACAGCATCAACCCATCTATCGCACTTCCACCGACGAAAGCTGAAGTTCAAGAATCTCCTCTCTCACACTGTGTACGCAAGTTCTCTCTTTCTCTATCTGTATCTATTTTCTCTCACGTACATACTGACTTTTATTTGAACTCGGATATCATATGGAAGATCCATTTCATACAAAACTATTTTTTATCCACCGACTTAAATTGCACTATTACCCTCAGTTGTTTTGTTAAAAAAAATACATATTAAATTATCGTTATTTTCATTCGGTTCATCCATATACGCGCTGTCTTAATTTATTTTAATTGTCAAAAGTTAAATATTTTAAAAAAGTAAAAGGTTGTAAGACAAGTATACATCTTCTCACCAGACTTTTTTTTTCAACCTATAGATCGAGACAATTCTGAGAGAATTAGAAGTCCTACCAGGACTCATTATTGGCGGCCACAGTCTTAGCAACATAAGACATGTAGATGCCCTAATGTTGACAGCAGACACAGAAAGACAACTACAAGACACTCCTATAGAAGGTAGTAAAGGAAAGCAAGAAGAAAGGACTAAACGTCAATTGCCAGAAGAGAATGCATGGTTGTTAGCAAAGGGGGTAACCCAACGTGCGAATTACAAATAGGAGATACCGAAATCAAACAGGTGCAAAAATTTAGATATCTGGGGAACCGTATTAACAGAGGACGGAAAGTACGACACTAAAATCCGAAAGCTCATTGGGATAGTGAAAGATGCCATCCAGAAGCTAAGCAAAGTATTAAAAAACAGGAAAACTTTGTTAGAAACAGAGAGAAGAGTATTGAACTGTTACGTGATATCTGTCCTCATACATGGCAGCGAATGCTGGACAATCTCACAGATTCTGTCTACATTTCTGAGATGAGGTATTATGTGCACTATTTACATTATTCGGACTATTTTTCTTATCTTTGTCGCCATATTTATTACGTTTCGTCCGTTGTACACTCCGGCCTTCTTCAGGTGGTTGGAATATCGAACTGAACCCTTTATTTCGCTCACTGGGGTAGACTGTTCTAGTTCCACGTGCCACGTTTTAATGGATGCCAGTTGTCAGTTATCTCCTGTTGATTCCCCTCTGAAAGTACTCCACTGCCTTAACCGGGTATTAAACTCACTGGATCTAACTAACGCCTTTATCCACTGCGTCATGTGTCACAGATGATGAACAGACCTGAAGCATCTGAAATGTGGCTCAACAGAAGGATACTGAGAATACCATAGACCGGACGTGTGAGCAACGTCGAAGTGTTAGACGGCATGGAAACAAATGGACACTTATACTTAACATCAAAAAGAGAGAGTTGAACTTTTTAGTGCACATAATGAGGAAAGAGGGCTTGGAAAAACTGATACTCACGGGAAAGATTGAAGGAAAGAGAGACAGAGGAAAACAACACATAATCTACCTGGTGAGCTTGAGTGTATGGATGACAGAGCAAAGCCTGGAGAGATGGAGAAACGACAAAATTTCTTAAGGATAGGAAACTGGAGAGCCATTATCGCCAACATTCTGAAGGGACAGGGTACATAAAAGAAGAAAATAACTTTTACTAACATTTGTTAGGTGACTCACGATTAATCGAAACGGGCCTTCAAATAAATTTTGACTACTGACACCCCCTTCAAACGCAACGATAAAAAAAGTAACGCCCAAGAAAGTTGTTTAAGCACAGAACTGCCATTCGTTACCTGATAGCGCATGCCCAACCCCAATTACAAATTTAAACAGTTACATTATTTGTCTTTCTAAAACTATAAAATACTGATTCGATTTTAGGAAATCTATAGGCATATATAGCTTACTTACTTTTTTTTTCTTCACACAACTCCTTCTCTCATAACTACCCACACGTTCACCCTCTTCTTAATACTCCTCTCGAACCACGCCCTTTTTCTCCCGCAACCCTCTCTACGTCAGGACACACACACACACGTGTGTGTTTTCGTAGTCAGTC
>OZ038502.1:95919665-95947165 GCA_964036315.1 Acanthosepion esculentum
ATTCTCTGTTTTTGTGTTAGTAATCCGAATGTCTTTCTTGAAATGGCAGTGAAGAGTTCTGAGTGAAGGGTCATAAAACAATTAAGGTTGGTTTGAGAAGTGATGAATTAGTAGTTGGTATCTTACCTTTTAATGTTTTAATAACCCCTGTGTGTTCTTAGGTCTATTTCCATTTTCGTGTGTTTCTGTCAGCATGCGTGTATATATGTGTGTGTGTATATTCCCCCTCAATACATACACTGTCTCACTACGAGGAATTAGTAAACACATTTGTACACACACACATATACACGTATGTATGTATATATATATATATATATATATATATATATATATATATATAAAAAATCGAAACTGGCAGAGAGTTACTCGCATATATACAACTAGAATAACATATTCAGAAAACTTATACCTACATAAAAATAAGTAAATAAATAAATTAAAAAAACACAGTGATTCACTGGTCGAAACACACCAAGTAAGTGTTTCGAAACCTACACACCTCTGAGTACAGTTGTATTTCAAGTACGCAACACTTCCGCACAGAATGTACTCAGAAAGTAGAGAGACTACGTTTGTAGAAAGTTGCATCCATCTTGACACGCATTTTGCTTTCTTGCTTTCCGATTCTCCTTTTTCCCCCTGTGCCAATTCCATACATCCACTGCATTTGCCATCTTTCCCGTCCATTCATCCATCCATCTCTGTCGAATTCCACTCCTCATTTCCTCACCCCTTCCTAGCACCCCTTATACAGAATAAGAAGGCAACCAAACAAGATGGCCGACAATATCGTTCTCTGTCAATAGGCTAACATTTGAGCAATTGCTGGTTCAATGAACGGCAGTCACAAAATGAGAGAGCTCCTTTGGAAATGGTTTGATGGTGGCAGTGGCGGGTAATAGGGCGCAGAAGCAAAAGGAGGGGGATGGCGCGCGATGGTTGGAATGAGAATAGCAATGAAGGATCATGGGACAAGGTAGGATTGGGCGAAGTAAGGAAAATCGAAGAGATTGAAAGATGATATAAGAAATAAAGACAGGAAAAAAAACACATTGAAAGTTCAGAAGAAAATTTTGAAGAATAAAAAGAAAGAAAGAGATTTAGAGTGAATTAAAGAAAGGGAAAAAGTGTTTAAGAAAGACTATATACAGAATAAAAGATGAAAGAAAACTGTAATAAAAATGGTAAGAAAGAAAAAGATATAAAAACGTAAAAAAAAAAGAAGAAAGCGTATAGAAATGAATGAAATGTTTAAAAATTAGAAAAAAATGAAAGCCAGAAATAAAGAAAGATAAATAGAATACGCAACCATAAAAGGAAGTGTAGGCAAAAGAAGTAGAAATAATTCAACGAGAAATAAAAAAATAAAAATAGAGAGGACGAAGGGAAATCGAATAAAAGCAACAATCTTAGTAAAGGTGAGAATTCGGGCGACGAAATATTATCCAAAAAGTAAAGAAATATTTGATGGTCGAGATAAAAATCTTGGTTTTAATTTTTGTCGCAATTTTCTTCTGGTGAACTGACGAAAAGCTTCGAAATGATTCATAGTTTTATGACTGCAAGTGATACAGATTTTCTGGTTTCATATTTCAATATAGATGTCTGTGATTAACTACTCTCTCTCTTAATTGTAAATAGCCAATTTTAGACGGGTAACTTTCAAATCTGCCAAAACGAAGCGGTTAGGTTTTAACTATGTCCTATCGTTCGCATTTCAGTTCTTGTCGGGTGACGAATCATCGACAAGTTATCTATGACTCCGAAAACAAAATAAAAATTCTATTTGTCTGGTGGTGGTGACAGGCTTTAATTTAAATAGTTATAAATAATTCATTTAAATATTAGGTTGAGTTATAATTAATTTCCGTTTATGCTTATCAAATTCATTCGTCAAAGAATAAGGTACAATGATATTTTATTCAATTATATATTCCCAATTATTTGCACTGAAATGTTGCCATATATCAGGCGACTCTTTGATAACTTTTCAGTAAAATTGCACAGATGAGAAAAAACGTTTGGACGCACTTTTGAATCTTGTTTTTATTAGAGCAAGTTTTCCCCATCAAAGGGTTTTAGCCGTAATCAGAAAAAGCTAATGATCGGCGAGTGCGGGGTCAGGTGAATCTAGCGAGTGAGTAAAAACAGACCGACCGAAATCCATTTTTGTCCCCTCTGTTCTTCTTGCAGTATGCGTCCTTGTGTTGCCATGGCAGAGAACATCATGTTTCCCTATCGTCTAGCACAGGGCGCTTTTCAACGAAAGGCTTACGGACATGTTACAGCTGCTGGGCATAATGTGCATTTAGTGTTCTAAGAACCCGAGGTTCGACAACACACACATTACCTTCATGGAGTTCAGCTTTTATGGTGAGCTGTGGGGATTCATTCTTGCCTTTTGCGTTGAAATATTGGAACTAAGGATCGATATGCAATATCTAATGTCCAATATGGCAGTGGATGCTGGACAATTTTCCTCACAAATGAAAAAGCGACGGAGCGACAAAGATGAGTTTCTACCAAAGAATGCTGAGAATACCACGAACAGAGCGCGCGAGAGGAAGTTTTCAGAACAGGAACAACAAAGAAATTGTCGCTAACAACCAGAAGAGACCGATGAAATGTTGGGAAGCATAATGTGGAAAGAAGGCTTGGAGAGCAAACTGGGCGCAAGGGAAGCAGGGGAAAGCAGAGAGTAAACTACTTAACGAGTTTGAATGAACCAACGGCAGAACAAAAATAAAGAGCAGTGGTAAAATGAACAAAAGTTACTTAGAGCAACGAAAGGACAGGAAGTCGAGGAGAGCCATGATTGAAAGGATGCGGTATATATAAAAGACAAAAGACGAACAATAATGGGTTATAATGATAACTGCTGAAGAACAAACCAGGAACCGAAGAAGATTAGAAAAATAAAATAATCTGGAATTTCGGATTTCTAGGTTGTTCTATTCAGGCGAGAAGACATGAAAGGACATTATCGCAAATAACCATCAGGGTGTCTCATCGATGTTACGATGCTGAAAGCGTTAAAGAATCAACCTGGTGAAAAATGAAAAGAAAAAAAGAACAATTATCTATAGACTATAACCAAAAGATCTGGAAACTACAGAACACGAAGAGAAGTATAGTCGATGGCATTATTCGGACTGTTATCCCCATCTTCATTGCCATATTCACAATGTCTGTGCCGTTGTATAGAAACATGGCCCAGTGGATAAAGACGTTGGTTAGATCCAGTGACTAGACCCAAAGTTCAATACCAGGCTACAGCAGTGGTGGGCCCAAAACTTGAGTTGAGTTGAAGGGAAATAACCGAGACATCCAGAAGAGGCATGGCACGCGGAATTAGAACAATCTACCCCGGAGGATGAAATAAAATATTCGGTTCGAAATTCCAATCACATGAAGAAGGCCGGAGCATACAACGACCGAAACGTTGTGAAAATGGCAATGAAGATGAGGATAACAGTTCAAATGCTGCAAGTAATCATAATACCTCATCTCAGAGATATAGAGGCCAAGACGTTGTAAATAAGGCAATGAAAATGAGGATAACACTCCGAATAATGTAAATACTGCAAGTAATCATCTCATCTCAGAGATATAGAGGCCGAAACGTTGTAAATAAGGCAATGAAAATGAGGATAACACTCCGAATAATGTAAATAATGTAAGTAATCATAATACCTCATCTCTGAGATATAGAGGCCGAAATGTTGTAAATAAGGCAATGAAAATGAGGATAACACTCCGAATAATTTAAAAACTGCAAGTAATCATAATACCTCATCTCAGAGATATAGAGGCCGAAACGTTGTAAATAAGGCAATGAAAATGAGGATAACACTCCGAATAATGTAAATAATGTAAGTAATCATAATACCTCATCTCAGAGATATAGACAGATAATAATAGTTACTATACTCGAATTAATTTTGACTTCACTCAGGAGACTAAAAGAAAGACACAGAAAAAGGCCCACTCAACTCCAGAAAGGAAAGATTCTTTAACGTTGACAATATATCACTTGGCTTTTCGATCCGTTCCATGACCAGTAAGCACATCACCAGCTCCCTCCATGTGTCTCGCTTGAGTGTCAATATCTGAGTCGCCCTGAATTATCTTCCAGTCCACTAAATGACGTTGTCGGCGTATTTCTATTCCTCTGTCTGCCTCTTTCTTTTTCGTGGTACCTTTTACGGTTGCAATAGAAATATTATTTGCTTTTACGGCCCGTCTTTAACATTCCAAATTTCTGTTCCTGACAGTGGTAATAAGCTCTTTCAACGAACCAGTTTCTGGCCTAAAGGTGCTTCGCATGGCGTCATTTGTGATGTGGTCGACGTAGGCGATGCCTAGGACGGTTCTGCAGCATCACAATTCTAATGATTTGATTCTTTGCTCTAATTCTGCTGTTAATGTCCAAGATTCGCAGACTCGTAGCTAGTCAGAACCAAGGGGACTCTTGCAGGATTTAAAATAATTATAAATAGAATTGTAAATACCTGCTTTGTTTTTTTTTAACTTATAAATAATCATCCTAGGAAAGATAATATTGATTCCATTATTGTTGTTAATATCAATCGTTATTCATTAAAAAAAAATAACTCTTCTTTTTATGAAGAGGAACTAACGTGTCTGATTGAAATCCAGGGTTGGTTCCAAAACCGATAGTCACGATACAAACAAGGGTTACAAGAAGCCTCCCCAATGTAGCAAGACATGGCCATTTTGACAAACACGTGCTTGGAAAAACAAGGATCACCTATAAATGCACACTGTTCCTCACTTACTTTCCATCATCATGTCGTGTGCGTGGGACGGTATCAAGATGACTGGCAGTGGGACATAATAAAGGGAAATGTCTTTTGTTAAAGAGTTTTATCCTTAAAAGAATCAATTGTATTTCGGTTTTCCGATGCCATTCTCAAACATTAGAATATGCCAAGAGATAAACATACGGAATGAGTTTTGGATTTGTGCACCCGAAAAAGGCTGTAAAATTGAGCTATCTAAATTTTATGGCTACAACAAAAGTCAAATAAAAATACATTTAATAGTTTGAACAATTCTTTGAAATGAGATGAAGGATTTGTAACGGACCAGTCGAAACGTCGTATGAAAAAGAATAGCAACATTAAGGACGAATTCTTTTTTTTTTCTTTTTTTTACCTGCAGGCAGTTGCGGAATTAATTTGGCGAAAAGTCCAGGTTACAACAAATGCAATGTTAAGTCTAATTTCAACAGTTCGTGAATTGTTTACTTAAAGATAACTGTAGAATGGAAGTGGCGAAATGTCTTTGTTGCAACAAAAACAAAAGAATGTACTTAACGGAACAATATTTTGAATTCTAGAAGAGAAAAAGTGCAACATCGTGATGAAAAAAAGCAAACACCATTATGAAGAACTAGCTAAAAATTCAAAATAAGTCTTGAAATATTTTACATGAAGTGTTTTATCGATCATCCCCGCAACACTTTCGCAAAATCTCGAAGAGTCTTGCAAAAAAAAGATTACAAACCTGAGAAAGAAATGAAACCACCCAGATGAAAGCTTTAACAAAACAAACAAGAATATTACGGAGAGTGCTGGAGTATGAAGGAAACTTTCATCCTTACCACTCTTTTTTGCCATTCAGACACTATTTTATTATTGGTTGCTATAGTCATAACTTTTCGGTCTATGTACTCTCCGAGCGTCTTCAGTTGACTGTTGTATGGTTTGTTTTGTTTTACGGCATATCAACCTCAATGGGTTATTTAATGCCGACATCTTTTTTTTCCTGGTAATATTTTGTTTTGTCGAAAATCTATTTCTGGTAATATTTTTTTTCCTCAAAAATGTATAGCTGGTAATATTATTTTAAAAAATGTATTGCTGGTGATTTTTTTTCAAATACGTATTGCTGGTAATAGTTTTTTTTCTTCGAAAATTTATTTCTGGTAATAATTTTTTTTACAAATTATTTCTGGTATTAAAAACCTATTTTTACACTTTTATAATGCTTTTTACCTCAGTTTCAGGGTTAACTATTTGCCAATAGCTGGGACCCTAACAGGTGCTACCACCCCGGGTCAGGGTGGACGTGGGAACACCCCCAATTAAGAGGTGGTTCCACGCTCCTCAAAACCTCCTGATCAGAGGCCTTGCTGTTGGACGTAGTTTATCGTCTTACCCTGGACGCGGATGTAGTTTATCATCATACACAGGACGGTTGACTGTCAAATTTCGAACCGAACCCTATATTAAATTCACGAACATAAAGTGTTCTCATTCCGCAGTACGTGTCGAAATTCGCAGTAAAAGGCAGGTGAGTACAATGGTCAAAATATTGTGACCATAACCAACAGGGAAAGGACAATAATTTGAGTACAGCCTAACAATTGCTCATTTAAAATGTTCATACAAATTCATTGCCGTGTGAAACTTAAGAAAATATCATAAATGCTAAACTTTTGGTCGAGTGTTACAAATATGATGAAAGTTGTAAATAAATACAAGTCACGGAAAGACTAGAAACCAACCCAAAGAACCTGAAATAAAAGACTGGAAAAGTGGAAAATCCAATGTCTCAAACATGATTAAAATAATGGTAACGCCGATGTTCCGTAGAAGACTAGGAACTTATCCAAAGACTCGTGCATAAACGACTGAAAAAGTAGAAAATCCGATGGTACAAATATAATGAAAATAATGGTAATGCCGACAATCAATGGAAGACGAGGAACTAATCCAAAGACCTTCACATAAACGACTGGAAAACTAAAAATTCGATGTTACAAATATAATGAAAATAAAGGTAATGCCGACAATCAATGGAAGACGAGGAACTAATCCAAAGACCTTCACATAAACGACTGGAAAACTAAAAATTCGATGTTACAAATATAATGAAAATAAAGGTAATGCCGACAATCAATGGAAGACGAGGAACTAATCTAAAGACCTTCACATAAACGACTGGAAAACTAAAAATTCGATGTTACAAATATAATGAAAATAAAGGTAATGCCGACAATCAATGGAAGACGAGGAACTAATTTAAAGATCCTTGTATAAACGACTGGAGATTCGATAAGATGTGTTGTCACTTGGTTCTTAGAGATAACTCGTATTTTTTGGTATGAAATGGAAAATGATGATGATGATGATGAAAATTTAAAAAAATAATTTCAAGTGTAGAATTGACAGTTACACGGATATAGCTTATTATTGACGTTTGCACTTGTTTTTCAACTTTTATTTTTTTACGCGTCAAATTTAGAAAAAAAAAGAAAGAAAAGAAGTGTTTTCCTAAGCTATCGCTATCGCTATGATAGTAAACTTCAGAATACAAATATGGCGTCGCTTATCTAATAAAAACTTTTCTTTTGCTTGCCACTTGAATTTGATTATATCTGATATCTGAATCAGAAACATGAGCATTTTAAAGCTTAACCCACCCATGTTTATACTAACAAAACGAAACTCAAATAATCAGTTACCTTTTCAGTAAAAAAAATTAAATTGATTGGAGGTATTTTTTACGGCTTATCAACCTTTTGCAGGTTATTTAAAGCAAAAAAATTATTTGTATTGTAAGAATGTTTGGGAAATAATAATGATTTACTGATACATGTCCTACTGATTATCCCATAACTGGGGGAGAATAGGTGGATTCATACCTATCTCAAGGGTATTTACACGTAAAGAATTCGACTGGAATTGGAACTCGGATCTCCGTTATCTATTTCACCAGCTGCACATCAAAGCTTACAGAACCTGGCATTCTCAAGCGGTCACCCATCTAGGTACTGACCAGAATCGATGTTGCTTAACTTCGGTGATCCTTCGAAAACCGATGCTTCAACATGATATAGCTGTAAGGCCTTTATACCACTCGCACATCCAAGCTTACAACACCTGGCATTCCCAAGAGGTCACCCATCTAGATACTGACCAGGCTCGACGTTGCTTAATATCGGTGATAGTACGAGAACCGGTGTTTCAACGTGATATGGCTGTAAGACCTTAATTCTACTGGCAAATTCAATCTTGCAACACCTAGTGCTCCCAAGCGGCCACTCTTCTAGGTACTGACCAGGCTCGACGTTGCTTAACTTCGGTGATTGTATGATAACCATTGTTTCAAAGTGAAATGGCCTTAAGCCATACCACCCACACATGTAAGCTTACAGCACCTAGTATTCTCAAGCGGTCACCCATCTTGGTAGTGACCAAGCTCGATACTGCTTAACTTGATCGAACGAGAACTGGTGCTTCAGCGTGAAATGACCTTGAGCCAACTTCGTCTCTAGGTGAATCAGGATCTATTAAAACGGGTGTTGGTGGGGGTATACCATGCACACAGACCTGAAAGTCCAAATGTAACCCCAGTAGGTAAATATGGTCCAGATATTTTTTGCAATCTCAGAAAATGGTTGTATATCGTGAAGCCTAACAACCAACGTTTGAGTTGTGTATTCTATTTCTAGGTGCTTTATCCCTTCAGGAGGTGGGGATTCACCGTTCTCCACAGCTTCTTACCTTTGACAAATCTAAGCAATGTTTGTCACCTTACTCACCCCAAGTTCGTCAGGCAGGTTTCCCGCTATTTGTTCCTGCGCATCTCGCCTTCAATATGTCCTGAGAGAATCAAAGTCACTAAAGCCTCTTTCCTTATGTTTTCTCGAAATTTCAATAGTCGTTTTCTGATCCTTTCGCTTCCATTTTCTTTAAAACTTCCTTGTTGTTCAAATGTTCAGTCCATGGTTTTTCACAGGATCCTTATGTAGAACTACGTCTCTGTTGCTTCGAGTTGTCCTCTTCATCTGTGGAGAGATTGTCCAGCATTTTCTGTCATATAGGAGGATTGATATCACAGAGCAGTTCAGCACCCTTTTTATTGGTTTCAAACGAAATCTACCATTCCAGTCCGTGCATTGAATACTGCTGCCATAGCTGGTCTGGCCTTTCTATTCATCTCGCCGTTGTTGACAAAATTCAAAGAAGGATCTGTAATGTAACGGATCCTGACTTGGCATCTCGACTTCATTCACTTTCACACCGACGTGACGTTGCTTCCCTCTGTCTTTTCTACATATATTTTCATGCCAATTGCTTTGATGAGCTGGTGCCCCGATTACATGTTTTCAAACGTGCTACTAGATTGGCATTTAGGTCTCGTGGAGTTGGGCATCAGCCATCCTGATGAGAGGCAGGGAGGGTTCTCTATGGTGGGTAAATGAGAGCAGTTTCGGTTTAGAGGCATTATGTCAAAGGCTTTGATGATCCACGAGTGTGGGATGCTGTCGTTGGCCTTTATGTTGTCTACCCGTGTTACACTGTGATTTAAACGTTCTATGTATTTCCAAGAACTATCATATTAATTTATCAACAAGAGATAACCTTTTCCGTCTGACCTCAGAAAGGCTGACGCTAGACTCTAGAAGAGCAACACATTACGCCTTCTTGATCCCACGTTTTCCACTGACATGAAGTGGCTGACTATATCGAAACAATAGCTGCATCTACTGCAAGGAATTGTGGCTCACTGTGTCGTGCCAGAAGTTTGTTTTTTTTCTCGCCGGAATCCATCTTGCAAATTGACAAATCTACCATTCCAGTCCGTGCATTAAATACTGCTGCCATATCTGGTTTGGCCCTTCTATTCAACTCGCGGTTCTTGACAACTTTCAAAGAAGCATCTGTAATGTTACGGATCCTGACGTGGCATCTCGACTTCATTCACTTTCACACCGATGTGACGTCGCTTCCCTCTGTTTTTCCTACAAATATTTTCATGGCAACTGCTCTGAAGAGTTTTTTTTCCTGAAATTTAAGCGTGCTACTCGATTCTTATCTTAGGTCGCACCCGTTTACTGTTGAAATAACTGAAATGCAACTGCCACTTCTACTCCAACTGTTTCTTTTCTCAGACTTCTCGCCTTTAGAACTCCCTTCCTATTTCTTGCTTCCCTGTTAACTACAATCTTCAAAAATTTAAATACAACGTTAATCGCCATCTTCTATCTTTTTGAATGCCGTTCACCTTTTGCCCTTTCCTCAATCCTTCCTATACCCAGTCTTTTTTTTTTTTTACACTAAGGTTCATCCTTTAGAAGGCCCGGGGGACACTCGAGGTAGAGCGTTACGTTAGGAGGCAATTTGTGCGGATAGGAGCGGAAGATATTGGTTAAGTCTAACCTTGAACAGGTTAAGATTGTAGTGATCGGGGAAACAACCTCTTGGGAGTCGGTTCCACAGAGCAGGGGTTCGCGAGAAGAAGCTGTTCGAGTGGAACTTACTTCTCAGCGATGGAATACGGAGGGAATGTCGGTGGTTTTCTACAATGTGAGTGGCATGGCGCGTCCTTGCCGTGAAGGTTCGGACTGGCGGGACCAGGGAATGTAGTTCGTCCGAGCACTATCCGTGGAAGTGGCGATAGAGCAGGGAGAGGCTTGTCACATCCCGCACGTAGGGTGGAGAATAATTCGTCACCCACAAGGGCTCAGAGACGCTTTTGCACTCTGTCAAGGCTGGAGAGTTAGGTTTGGGCAGCTCCCACCCAAATATGACAACAGTACTCCATTTTTGGCCTGATCTGGCTCTTGTTAAGGTAGAAGATGGAAGAGGAGTCGGTCTTTTCTCTTACTTTCACTCCCTTTACCCCCCCCCCTGCTTACTAGTGGCATTTCCTCCTTGCCTGGGGTGAAATGATTAAAAACAAAAAGAAGCAGGCCTCATCTTCGTTGCCATATTCACGGCGTTTCGGCCGTTGTACGCTCCGGCCTTCTTCAAGTGATTTGAATTTTGAACCGAACCAATTAATTTCGTCTACCGGAGTAGATTGTTCTAGTTCCACGTGCCATGCCTCTTCCGGATATCTCAGTATCAGTTATTTCCCTTTAACTCAACTCTCCAAGTTTTTGTTCACCTCTGCTGTAGGCAGGTATTGAACGCACAACTGCTTGGGTCAAGTCACTGGATTCGACTAACGCTTTTATCCACTGGGCCGGACAGAAAAATTTTAATATTTGGCTAATATAAAGCATCGTGTCCTTTCAGGGTGTGGATGATCATGGCCCTCCCTTGAAGCATCGAGCAACTCTTGTACCTTTACCAAGTTTCCGCCCCCAGTTCCACCCTCCATTTACACAAGCTCGTCTGCTATATGGCCCGTTGCTTTCCCCTCTCCCTCTTTTCCTCGATGTGCCCTGTGAGCGTCGAATTCTCCAAGCCATCTTTCCTCATAATATGTATAAGAAATTTCGGCTGGCTCTTTCTTCCGCGCTCCATCTATGGAATTCTCAGCATCCTTCTGTAGAACCACATTTCTATTGCTTACAGTTTTCACTTCATCTGTGAGTAGATTGTCTAGCATCTACTACCATGCAAGTGAACTGATACTACATAACGTTTCAGTATTCTTTTTTTTTTTTTGTTTGTAACGAAATTTTCCAGTTCCTTAATACGTTACTAGATTTATGGAAGATACCCCGATATTCTATTGAAATATGCGAGCAAAAGGTAAATGCTGCAAATAGCTATCTCTCCTAAACCTTGTTGCATCGTCAATATACCCAAGCTCCCTAGGAAGGAAATATGTTCTTCCCCATGTCCCTCTTGCCTTCAGTCTGTCCCGTATCAAATTCTCCAAGCCCTCTTTCCTAATTATGTACACTAGAAATTTCAACTGTCTCTTTCTGATGTTAAGTATAAGTGTCGTTTTTGTTTCCATGCCATCTAAAACTTCGTCGCTGCTCACGTGTTAGGGCCATGATATTCTCAGCATCCTTCTGTAGAACCACATTTCTACTGCTTACAGTTTTCACTTCATCTCTGCGGGGATTTTCCAGCAATCACAGCAATATAGAGAGGACTGATATTACATAATGTTTCTGTATTCTTTGTTTCTAACGAAAGTTTCTTGTTCCTTAATACATTGGTAGGTTTTTGGAAAGCACCCGACTATATATTGCAATATGCTAGCGGAAGGTAAATGTTGCTAATTCTCGAAACAAATGATAATGGGTGAGAGAAGTTGATGTAAACTTTCCAAGTCCATCTTCGATTTTGATCTGTTGAATCAAGAATGTCATTGTAATGTAGAGGGCAAGCATTTTGTTCGCTAATACTGCAATGCTCAACAGAAATGCTTATGTCTTTGTTGAGATCTGTGGAAGTGGGGGAAGCTTTCACAAGGATCGAGTAACTCATAGTAGATGATGACGAGACATTCATATGAATGCCACGTTTTGTGCCAATCTCCATCGGAAATATAGTAAACTGTCGGCGGTTTAAAACTGCTTTCTATCTCATAACACTTTACTTAGTTTATGAAAGGCATGAGGAGATTGTCCAGCATTCACTGCTATATAGGAGATTAGATATTACATAGCAGTTCAGCACTCTTTTCTTTGTTTCTAACGACATTTTCCTATCTCTTAATACTTTGCTTAGTTTATGAAAGGCATGAGGAGATTGTCCAGCATTCACTGCTATATAGGAGATTAGATATTACATAGCAGTTCAGCACTCTTTTCTTTGTTTCTAACGACATTTTCCTATCTCTTAATACTTTGCTTAGTTTATGAAAGGCATGAGGAGATTGTCCAGAATTCACTGCTATATAGGAGATTAGATATTACATAGCAGTTCAGCACTCTTTTCTTTGTTTCTAACACAATTTTAAGAGCACTTTACATTATTCGGACTCTTGTCCTGATCTTTGTCGCTATATTTATTACAAGGTTTCGGCCGTTGTACGCTCCGGCCTTCTTCAGCTGGGTGGAATGTTGAACTAAACCCTTTATTTCGCTCACAGGGGTAGATTGTTCTAGTTCCACGTGCCATGTTTAATGGATGTCAGTTATCAGTTATCTCCTGTTAATTTTCCCTCTGAAAGTTCTCCACTGCCTTAACCGGGTATTGAACTCACACTCTTTGGGTCCTGTCCATGGATCTAACTAACGCCTTTATCCACTGTGCCGAAACGTTGTAATAAATATGGCGACAAAGATTAGGACAATAGTCCGAATAATGTAAATAGTGTACATAATACCTCATCTCAGAAATATAGATACAATTTTAAGAGATATAAAAATCCTTAGAACAAGAGAAAAGATTGCTGAACGGCTACATAATTTCTAATCTTCTATGTGACAGTAAATTCTGGAAAATCTCCTCAGATGAAGTAGAAACTAGAATTAATAAAGGCGTGCTGACCCTGACGAACGTTAAGCATACCATAAAACGTACTTTGGAATATCAAGAAACTTTTAAGCAAAACAGAAACAACAGAGAAACTGATAATTCCATTCAGAAAGATACTGCATCAATATCTGGAACACATAATGAGGAAAGAGGACTTGGAGAATCTAACACTCACATAACATATTGAAGGCAAACGAAGCAGTAAACAAGTTTGAGTGAATTGCTGACAAAGCAGCGACGAATACGTATGGCAAAGTGTCAAAAGTTACTTTGAGCAACAAGAGACAGGAAGATGTGGAGAGTCATGATCCCCAATGTCCTCAGTTGATGACAGAAACCCATAGTAGATAAAAAAAAACAAGAAAAGAGAAGGTGTTTGAAAGAAATTTCTTTCTCTTTTAAAATTTCTCTTACAAATCCTTGCGTTAACACGCTAAAAAAAGAAATCAAACCGTGCCTGTGATGGATATTAAGTATAAGTCTATGTGTCAGATCAGATCAAAAATGGAGGCTTGCTGCTATATCTAGGCAGGAGCTTAAACGCATCTACACAGCCTTATGGGTGATTAATTTTTCACACTCTATAACCCCTTTCAAATAGACGAAACATTGCAAGCCCATCACAAATATATCGCTATTTTCAAAGCAAATATTCTGACGAACTACATTCCTTTGGTCCACCTTAGTTTGGAAACACCGGTTCTCGTACAATCAACCAAGTTAAGCAACGTCCAGCCATGTCAGTACTCTGATGGATGACCGCTTGGAAATAACAGGGGCTGTAAGAATGGATGTGAGGGTGGTGTAACGGATAACGGCTTGGAATTAGAAATCAGTGAGCCACATTCCAATTCCAGTCAAGTTCGTTATATTTAATTACGCATCTTGGGAAATTATTAAAATCTAAAAATATTCTCTGGCTTTAAATAACCTGCGAAAGGTTGGTAAAAATCAAATCAATCCATCTTAGTTCAGACTTTAGCCATGTACACAAGGTCAAATCATTCTCATTTCCCTTCATATTCCATTGGTGAGAAGGAAGTTCTGTTTGGACAACTTACTCCCAATAGCTTCTGCTTTGTAGAAAAGACACCTGAGAGGATGCTTCCCAGATTACTACAATATTAACCTCTTCAAGTCTAGCGTCAACCGTTAGCTGCCCTACTATCGTCCTTCTTGTCGCCTTTTTTTAAATCCATAAAATAACCTCATTCAGTAATCCGCTACCTTGAGTGGTTCTCGGGTCTTGTATTGGGTGAAGAAAAATATACAAAAAGATATTGATATTCTAAGAAGATTATCAAACACCTGGAGAAGGCTGGAGAGTAGAACAAGCGGAAACATTATGAGTGTGATAACCGAGATGAACACACTAATCCGAATAGCAAAACCTATAATGCTGATAAAATTCTACTTGCCCCTCACTTAGTTTCTTAGTTAACGGAGCCCGTTACAACCTGCCAATACCTCATGAATAATGAAGTACTTTGATCATGCGGAAAGACGGAAGAAACATATCGGAGATGCTCCCTGGTCTCATTGAGAAAATGAAAAGAAGGGGAAATAGAAGAGACGATAACATTCTCGTGTTTAACATCCATTTCAATGAAATGGAAAACATTGTCAATTTCAATTTTGCTTTCATTTGTACCCTCTTACTTCTTTAAATAACGACCATTATTCATATCCATGATTATTATTGCAACATTTTGTGAAAGCTGTCATGTCCAAATATTTAATGATGCCATAAGAGACATTTTCCGGGTGTTTCATTGGCATAGAACTCGCCATGAACTTATTCAATCATTAACTTAAAAATTAAGATTCATCAGAAAATTTCTATGGTCATCTCTCGGACTGGTAATTCCTCATCAAAAATATTCTTCAATATCTGTCTATATCTCTGAGATGAGGTACTATGATTACTTGCATTATTTACATTATTCAGACTCTTATCCTCATCTTCATTGCATTGTTCACAATGTCTCGGCCTCTATATCTCTGAGATGAGGTACTATGATTACTTGCATTATTTACATTATTCAGACTGTTATCCTCATCTTCATTGCATTGTTCACAATGTCTCGGCCTCTATATCTCTGAGATGAGGTATATGATTACTTGCATTATTTACATTATTCAGACTCTTATCCTCATCTTCATTGCATTGTTCACAATGTCTCGGCCTCTATATCTCTGAGATGAGGTATATGATTACTTGCATTATTTACATTATTCAGACTCTTATCCTCATCTTCATTGCATTGTTCACAATGTCTCGGCCTCTATATCTCTGAGATGAGGTACTATGATTACTTGCATTATTTACATTATTCAGACTGTTATCCTCATCTTCATTGCATTGTTCACAATGTCTCGGCCTCTATATCTCTGAGATGAGGTATATGATTACTTGCATTATTTACATTATTCAGACTCTTATCCTCATCTTCATTGCATTGTTCACAATGTCTCGGCCTCTATATCTCTGAGATGAGGTATATGATTACTTGCATTATTTACATTATTCAGACTCTTATCCTCATCTTCATTGCATTGTTCACAATGTCTCGGCCTCTATATCTCTGAGATGAGGTATATGATTACTTGCATTATTTACATTATTCAGACTCTTATCCTCATCTTCATTGCATTGTTCACAATGTCTCGGCCTCTATATCTCTGAGATGAGGTATATGATTACTTGCATTATTTACATTATTCAGACTCTTATCCTCATCTTCATTGCATTGTTCACAATGTCTCGGCCTCTATATCTCTGAGATGAGGTATATGATTACTTGCATTATTTACATTATTCAGACTCTTATCCTCATCTTCATTGCATTGTTCACAATGTCTCGGCCTCTATATCTCTGAGATGAGGTATATGATTACTTGCATTATTTACATTATTCAGACTCTTATCCTCATCTTCATTGCATTGTTCACAATGTCTCGGCCTCTATATCTCTGAGATGAGGTATATGATTACTTGCATTATTTACATTATTCAGACTGTTATCCTCATCTTCATTGCATTGTTCACAATGTCTCGGCCTCTATATCTCTGAGATGAGGTATTATGATTACTTGCATTATTTACATTATTCAGACTGTTATCCTCATCTTCATTGCTCTATTCACAACAGTTCGGCCGTTGTACGCTCTGGCCTTCTTTAGGTGATTGGAATTTCGAAGCGGACCCTTTATTTCGTCCTTCCGTGGATAAAGACGTTGGTTAGATCCAGTAAATAAACCCAAAGAGTTGTGAGTTCAATACCAGGCCACAGCAGTGGTGAACCAAAACTTGGAGATTTGAGTTAAAGGGAAATAACTGAGACATCCGGAAAAGGCATGACACGTGGAACTAGAACAATCTACTCCGGTGGTAGAAATAAAGCGTTCGGTTCGAAATTTCAATCACCAAGCTGAAGCGTACAATGGCGGCCTGAATGTGAATATGGCAATGAAGAAGACGAGGATAAAAGTCCGAATAATGTAAATAGTGCAACTAAAAGATTCTGTCAAAATGATCAGAGTTTTAACTCTTTTTTCCAGTTCGTCTTCTCCCATCGACTCGAAACAGCGATTGACTTGCAATAAATTTCGGAAATAAGACGTGCATTCAAGACACGGAGGGAAAGAGAGGATGTCGGCAAAGGCCATTTGGGATCCAATTAGCCAGTGGAATGGTAAGGAAGTTTGTAATTACATATAGTTCAATATATTATTAATCTGGTCGAGCTCGTCTTCATAAAGGTAACTTTTTTTTAATGCGATATCACAAAAATTGTGATTTGGTAGCGGGGAAGCGACAGTAAAAGTTTAGACATTTAGTCTGACAGATGGTGTCGTGCGTATATATAAGTAAGACTATAGGTATTTATTTGTCAGATAGATATAAAGTGAGTAAATGCCAAGTCTATATAACATAATTTGTCATTCTTATCATAAACATGCTTCGTATAAACAAGGTGCAATTCAAGAAGACATTTATGGGATTTATGTGTTCTTTAACACACAAAATAAGGTAATTGAATGATTAAAAAATATAATTTGACGCAAAAAGGACAAATGATGAGAAACTGCCCATTGCGGGAAACGAGTAAGGAATTTTAAAAAAACGTTTAAAATGCGATGTTAAGAGAGTAGAAAATAGGGAGAAAATTATGGAAGGCAACGAAGAGAAAGAAAAAACGGGCTGACAGAATGAGTAAACAAGAAAGAAAGTAATTTTAAAAAAGAATCAAGCAAGTAACAAAGCAAGACTGACGGATTTAAATCGATGGAAAAGAAGGAATTCATATTATTCTTTTGCGTACCGTTTCCATTTGGCTGTCTACAAGTTCCGATCCTTTGGAATTCGAAATAATGTTCGCTTCCTCATTATGCCTCTCAGTCTCTGTTCTGCTCTTGCAGAGATTACAATATAACCTGTCTATATTTCTGAGATGAAGAATAATTGTAATTATTTACATTATTTACATTGTTCGAACTGTTGTCCTTATCTTTATTACCAGATTCACGACGTTTCGACCGTTGTACGCACTGGCTTTCTTCAGGATCTGTCTATATTTCTGAAAGGATTCATTGTAACTATTTACTCTATTTTCATCGTTCGGACTGTTGTCCTCATCTTTATTGCCATATTCACGACGTTTCGGCTGTTGTACGCTCGGGCGATCTTCAGGATCTGTCTATCTTTCTCTATCTTCATTGTTCGGACTGTCTTCATCTTTATTGCAATATTCGCGATATTTCGACCGTTGTATGCTACGGCCTTTTTCAGATGATTGGAATTTCAGTGGACGAAATAAAGGGTTCAGTTTGAAATTCCAATTACCTGAAGAACGCCGGATCGTACAACGGCCGAAACGTTGTTAATATAGCAACAAATATGGGAAGAACAGTCCGAACAATGTAAATAATCTAAAGATTACAAGATACTTCTGTTTTCTTTTCTTGCCTTCAGTATTTCTTTTGAGTCTCAAATTCTCCAAACCGTCTTTCCTCATTATGTGTCCTATAAATTTAAACTGTTTCTTTCTTATTTTACGTTCATGTGTCTTGTTTCCATTTTCTGTAAAACTTCCTCATTGCTCACATGTTCCGTCTATGGTATACTTCATATTTTTTTTGGAAGAAACGTATCTGCTGTTTCAACTTTCCTCTTTATCAGTGAGCAGACTGTCCTCCAGCATTCACTGTGACATAGCAGTCCATCACTCTTTTCTTTGTTTCTAACAAATTTTCTTGTTTATTAATAGTTTGCTCAGCTTTTGGAAGGCATTTTATTTTCAGTCAGAGATGAACATGGGCCATAAAATAGGCTACTCCACACAGCATTTCGGCTGCTGCACCCACCAACTTTTATAAGTAAGTTCATATTATACAGCAGTTCATCACTCTTCTTTGTTTCCAACGAAATTTTCTTGTCTCTTAATAATTTGCTTACATTTTGTAAGGCATCTTTTGCTATTCAGAAGTACTTTCAGATTTCAGAATTCACATACAAAAAGGAAGAGGACATTGTGAATGAATTGTGGCATTAAATGAAAAGACAGGAAGAAATAATGAACACACCACCGAATGAACGAATTTCTGAATTAAACAGATCAAAATTTTAAAAATACACTCAACAAAGAAAGAAGGAAAAAATAAAAAGAAAGAATGAAAGAAATCAGCAAAAAACGAAGAAAAAAAAGGAATTTAAAAGTGAAAGAATAACATGAAGAAATACTTGATGAAAGAGGAAAAAATTGATGAGGTGAAGGAAAAGAAACAAAAAGAAAAAAATGTAAAGAAAAATTTGATACAGTGAAGAGAAATAAGGTAAAAGTAAAAATTGAAAAAAGAAAGAATGAAAGAGGAATAAAAAATTGATGAGGTGAAGGAAAAGAAGCTGAAAGAAAAAATAGAAAAAGAAAGAATGAAAGAGGAATAAAAAATTGATGAGGTGAAGGAAAAGAAGCCGAAAGAAAAAGTAGAAAAAAGAAAGAATGAAAGAGGAATAAAAAATTGATGAGGTGAAGGAAAAGAAGCTGAAAGAAAAAGTAGAAAAAAGAAAGAATGAAAGAGGAATAAAAAATTGATGAGGTGAAGGAAAAGAAGCTGAAAGAAAAAGTAGAAAAAAGAAAGAATGAAAGAGGAATAAAAAATTGATGAGGTGAAGGAAAAGAAGCTGAAAGAAAAAATAGAAAAAGAAAGAATGAAAGAGGAATAAAAAATTGATGAGGTGAAGGAAAAGAAGCTGAAAGAAAAAATAGAAAAAGAAAGAATGAAAGGGGAATAAAAAATTGATGAGGTGAAGGAAAAGAAGCTGAAAGAAAAAGTAGAAAAAAGAAAGAATGAAAGAGGAATAAAAAATTGATGAGGTGAAGGAAAAGAAGCTGAAAGAAAAAGTAGAAAAAAGAAAGAATGAAAGAGGGATAAAAAATTGATGAGGTGAAGGAAAAGAAGCTGAAAGAAAAAATAGAAAAAGAAAGAATGAAAGAGGAATAAAAAATTGATGAGGTGAAGGAAAAGAAGCTGAAAGAAAAAGTAGAAAAAAGAAAGAATGAAAGAGGAATAAAAAATTGATGAGGTGAAGGAAAAGAAGCCGAAAGAAAAAATAGAAAAAGAAAGAATGAAAGGGGAATAAAAAATTGATGAGGTGAAGGAAAAGAAGCTGAAAGAAAAAATAGAAAAAGAAAGAATGAAAGAGGAATAAAAAATTGATGAGGTGAAGGAAAAGAAGCTGAAAGAAAAAGTAGAAAAAAGAAAGAATGAAAGAGGAATAAAAAATTGATGAGGTGAAGGAAAAGAAGCTGAAAGAAAAAATAGAAAAAGAAAGAATGAAAGGGGAATAAAAAATTGATGAGGTGAAGGAAAAGAAGCTGAAAGAAAAAGTAGAAAAAAGAAAGAATGAAAGAGGAATAAAAAATTGATGAGGTGAAGGAAAAGAAGCTGAAAGAAAAAGTAGAAAAAAGAAAGAATGAAAGAGGAATAAAAAATTGATGAGGTGAAGGAAAAGAAGCTGAAAGAAAAAGTAGAAAAAAGAAAGAATGAAAGAGGAATAAAAAATTGATGAGGTGAAGGAAAAGAAGCTGAAAGAAAAAATAGAAAAAGAAAGAATGAAAGAGGAATAAAAAATTGATGAGGTGAAGGAAAAGAAGCTGAAAGAAAAAATAGAAAAAAGAAAGAATGAAAGAGGGATAAAAAATTGATGAGGTGAAGGAAAAGAAGCTGAAAGAAAAAGTAGAAAAAAGAAAGAATGAAAGAGGAATAAAAAATTGATGAGGTGAAGGAAAAGAAGCTGAAAGAAAAAGTAGAAAAAAGAAAGAATGAAAGAGGAATAAAAAATTGATGAGGTGAAGGAAAAGAAGCTGAAAGAAAAAGTAGAAAAAAGAAAGAATGAAAGAGGGATAAAAAATTGATGAGGTGAAGGAAAAGAAGCTGAAAGAAAAAGTAGAAAAAAGAAAGAATGAAAGAGGAATAAAAAATTGATGAGGTGAAGGAAAAGAAGCTGAAAGAAAAAGTAGAAAAAAGAAAGAATGAAAGAGGAATAAAAAATTGATGAGGTGAAGGAAAAGAAGCTGAAAGAAAAAGTAGAAAAAAGAAAGAATGAAAGAGGAATAAAAAATTGATGAGGTGAAGGAAAAGAAGCTGAAAGAAAAAGTAGAAAAAAGAAAGAATGAAAGAGGAATAAAAAATTGATGAGGTGAAGGAAAAGAAGCTGAAAGAAAAAGTAGAAAAAAGAAAGAATGAAAGAGGAATAAAAAATTGATGAGGTGAAGGAAAAGAAGCTGAAAGAAAAAGTAGAAAAAAGAAAGAATGAAAGAGGAATAAAAAATTGATGAGGTGAAGGAAAAGAAGCTGAAAGAAAAAATAGAAAAAGAAAGAATGAAAGAGGAATAAAAAATTGATGAGGTGAAGGAAAAGAAGCTGAAAGAAAAAGTAGAAAAAGAAAGAATGAAAGAGGAATAAAAAATTGATGAGGTGAAGGAAAAGAAGCTGAAAGAAAAAGTAGAAAAAAGAAAGAATGAAAGAGGAATAAAAAATTGATGAGGTGAAGGAAAAGAAGCTGAAAGAAAAAGTAGAAAAAAGAAAGAATGAAAGAGGAATAAAAAATTGATGAGGTGAAGGAAAAGAAGCTGAAAGAAAAAGTAGAAAAAAGAAAGAATGAAAGAGGAATAAAAAATTGATGAGGTGAAGGAAAAGAAGCTGAAAGAAAAAGTAGAAAAAAGAAAGAATGAAAGAGGAATAAAAAATTGATGAGGTGAAGGAAAAGAAGCTGAAAGAAAAAGTAGAAAAAAGAAAGAATGAAAGAGGAATAAAAAATTGATGAGGTGAAGGAAAAGAAGCTGAAAGAAAAAATAGAAAAAGAAAGAATGAAAGAGGAATAAAAAATTGATGAGGTGAAGGAAAAGAAGCTGAAAGAAAAAGTAGAAAAAGAAAGAATGAAAGAGGAATAAAAAATTGATGAGGTGAAGGAAAAGAAGCTGAAAGAAAAAGTAGAAAAAAGAAAGAATGAAAGAGGAATAAAAAATTGATGAGGTGAAGGAAAAGAAGCTGAAAGAAAAAGTAGAAAAAAGAAAGAATGAAAGAGGAATAAAAAATTGATGAGGTGAAGGAAAAGAAGCTGAAAGAAAAAGTAGAAAAAAGAAAGAATGAAAGAGGAATAAAAAATTGATGAGGTGAAGGAAAAGAAGCTGAAAGAAAAAATAGAAAAAAGAAAGAATGAAAGAGGAATAAAAAATTAATGAGGTGAAGGAAAAGAAGCTGAAAGAAAAAGTAGAAAAAAGAAAGAATGAAAGAGGAATAAAAAATTGATGAGGTGAAGGAAAAGAAGCCGAAAGAAAAAATAGAAAAAAGAAAGAATGAAAGAGGAATAAAAAATTGATGAGGTGAAGGAAAAGAAGCTGAAAGAAAAAGTAGAAAAAAGAAAGAATGAAAGAGGAATAAAAAAAATCTGATGAGGTGAAGGAAATGAAAGAGAAAGAAAAAAAAGGAAAAAGAAAGAATTTGACATGAGACGAAGTTGTAGTGAAAGCTGAAAAGATCAGACAAGAGATGTAAGCAGGCAGATAAAGAGGGGAATCGCTGTAGGCAAGACATGGTGAAGCAAAGAGACATTTTAACAAAACATGTCCTCCCCAGCAAGTCAGTTTGTTGTCAGAGTACAAAGAATCTTCAATCACAGAACCAAAGGAAAGAGTTGGGGTATGGTGGTGACCGCGACAATATAATGAACACACCGACAACAGACAACAAACCTCTTTTTTTTGTATTTTCTTTTTCTTTTTAAAATATCTTCAGCAACCCTCTGTCACATTATCACGTAAACCTCACCCACACCAATCTTTGCCAGTCATTAACTTGATGGTGGGGGGGCCAGCCTAGCCGTCAGTTTGTCTTTCTTATTCGTAACGTCTGCTCCCGTTGTCTGCCATTATTGTCCAAATCCAAAAAAGTTAATACAGGAGAACGCTAATGATGGCGGAGTTCCAGACAATTGGAATTATGAAAACATTAAAGGGGGTGACAAATTAAACAAATAAATAAATACTTCACTTAAACCATACTCTGGAAATACCTTAAAAACTCTTGACAACAATTAGGGTATATTTTTCACCTGCTGTGAAAATAATTTGAGTGTGTCTGTGTTAAAATGGAGGATACTCCCTTTTTCGGGGAATACCAAGTTTTTTTGTTTTTTGTTTTTTTTCTTTCTCTCGCCCATTTTCTCTCTTTAAAATTAAATTATCATATTTTGTTAAGCTGGTCTTAACACTTTTAGCAGAAACAGTAGAAATTCAAATGCAAAGGCACAAAACTGTAATGGCCTACATAAATATTAATCCGATTTTAAAAAGCAAGAAATATGAATGCAATTGAATAAAAAAAAAGAAACAAAAAAGGAAACAAAAAAGGAAACAAAAAAGGAAACAAAAAAGGAAACAAAAAAGGAAACAAAAAAGGAAACAAAAAAGGAAACAAAAAAGGAAACAAAAAAGGAAACAAAAAAGGAAACAAAAAAGGAAACAAAAAAGGAAACAAAAAAGGAAACAAAAAAGGAAACAAAAAAGGAAACAAAAAAGGAAACAAAAAACATTTATATTAATAAAATAAATATATAACAAAATAAAATATATAACTAAATAAATGTTGCCAACAAAGAAAAATATTCCAACTGACGCTGTGAACAAAATTTGTCATTCTGAGGTAAGAGATAAAAAAATCAGTCTATATTTCACAGATGAGGTATTGTAATTATTTACACTATTTACATTTTTTGGACTGTTGTCCTCATCTTTATTACCATATTCACAACGTTTCGGCCGTTGTATGCTCCAACCTTCTTCAGGATCTGTCTATATTTCCGAGATAAGGTATTGTAATCATTTACACTATATTTACAATGTTCGTACTGTTATCCTCATCTTTGTTTCCATATTAACAACGTTTCAGCCATTGTACGCTCCAGCCTTCTTCATGTCCTCAAGGATACATGGCTCAGTGGATAAAAGCATTGGTTGAAGTAATCCAGTGACTAGACCCAAAGAGTTGTGAGTTCAATACCTGGCCACAGCAGAAGTGAACAAAAACTTGGAGAGTTGAGTTACTAAAAGGAAATACCTCATACTGTGACATCTGGAAGAGTCTAGAACAATCTACCTTGGTGGAGGAGGGTTCAGTTTATAATTCCAATCACCTGAAGAAGGTCGGAGCATACAATGGATGAATAGTCATGAATATGGCAACAGTTGTAACGTAGGGAAGGTTACTGAATAGAATAATCAAATGAAGGTTGGTAAGGAACGATAATACTTAGGACAAGAACAACACATGTAAGATTTACTAGCGGGATGTAGAAGTAGTCAACTGCTAGAAGTGAGTCAAGTGAATTCCACACTGAATCTCCAGCTGCAGACTAACATACAGTATTTACTACTGTATTTATGTGAATGGGGACAGACCCATTATCGTCCACTGATATGCTACAACAGCAACAAAGATGAGGATAACAGTCAGAACAATGTAAATGATAATAAATAATTTCATTTTTTTTTTTTTACACTAATGTACAAACTTCAAGAGCCATTCAACATTGTGTGGAAGAGAGGAAGAGGTTCAGTTTACGGTGACATATGGGGAACATAACGGTTGAATCTAGACATGAAAGGGCCAAGACTGTAATGATTTGGGGAAGCATCCTCTTGGGAGGCAGTTCTACAAAGTAGTGATTTGTGGTAAGGACGGGGAGGTGCTTTTGCCATGGAAGGAAGAAGTTATAAGACATGCTTTGTTTGAATAGAGGTATTGTTAGGAAATAACTTTAATTTAGATTTGTCAGAAAGAGATAAATGCCAGATAAAATAATATTAATTAAAAAAAATCATATTTAATTTTGTTTAAATAAATAATGTCATGTCCCTTTAGGATGTAGAGGATCATGGCTCTCCACAGGTTCCTTTGCTTTATAAACCGTGAATTCCTATGCATTTCAAGGAATGAGAATTAAATGGTTTCCTATTGCTTTCTCCATCCTGGGTATGACAATAAACTACATCCGCGTCCTGGGTACGATGATAAACTACATCTGCGTCCTGGGTATGACGATAAACTACATCCGCGTCCTGGGTATGATGATAAACTACATCTGCATCCTGGGTACGACGATAAACTACATCCGCGTTCTGGGTACGATGATAAACTACATCCGCGTCCTGGGTAAGACGATAAACTACATCCGCATCCTGGGCAAGACGATAAACTACATCCAGCAGCAAGGCCTCTGATCAGGAGGTTTTGAGGAGCATGGAACCACCTCTTAATTGCTCATGTTCCCATGTCCACCCTGACCCCGGGTGGTAGCACCTGTTAGGGTCCCAGCTATGGGCAAATAGTTAACTCCAAAACTGCAGTCAAAACACTATGAAAGTGTAAAAATAGGTTTTAATACCAGAAATACTTGTAAACAATTATTACCGGCAATAAAACTATAACCAACAATACATTTTTGAGGAAAAAATATTACCAGAAATAGATTTTTGACAAAACAAAATATTACCAGCAATAAAAATTTTGTCGACATTAAATAACCCATTGAGGTTGATATGCCATAAAACAAATCAAACCAAACCTATTGCTTTCTCCAGAGTTTGAAAGGTGGAGTTTTCTACTCTGAGACAGTTCCTGTATGATCACTGAAGTTAAGCAACATCAAGCCTGGTCAGCACCTAGATAAGTGACTGCTTGGACATACCAGGTTCTGTATGTTTGGATATGTGGTTGGTTGGGGGGTTTAATGGATAATAGCTGAGTTCTAATTTCCAGTTGTATTTGTTATAGTCACTTATTTGCAAATACCCTTGGGAAAGATAGGAATTCACCTCTTCTCCCCCAGCTATGGGTTAATTAGTAAAACTTTCATCAGTAAATCAATAATGTTTAAAATGTAAAAAAAAACGTATTTTCTGGATTTAAATAACTTACAATAGGTTGATAAGCCATAAAAAATAAATCAATTTTCTCTTTGACTGGCTGCCATCCAAAGTTAGAGAATTCAGTCTATAGTGCTATTTACTTTTATACCCGGCCCAAGAGCTACTCAAGGTAGAAGGTTACTGAGTGAGATTGTTGAATGGGATGGTGAAGTAGGATATGGAGTATTAATACTCACTTTGCAAATTTTCTCACCTAAAATATGAAAGGCACTATGAATAATAATAAAAATAATTGTATGACATGTTTAACGTACCCACGCCACCAGAAATTAGTGAACCAAAGAGGTACAGTAAAATGAACAAAAAAACAAGGGAGGTGTTGAGTTTGAACACAGATCGCTAGTGAGCAAACATAGATGATCCCCATATTGAATTAAGTAGACCACGTGACCATAGAGGAAATGCATAAGTAGGAATTAGCTTTACATCTAATTGACCTGAATTTCTACTCTATCCTCTGTTACTATATGGACAGCTATTCTTTACTCTGTATAGCTGGCCACTTGTATTCGAGGATACCCGTCTACTAAGGTAGCTAGCCAATCCCTATTGCAGACACTTGCTCAGGTGCATTTGTGTTTATTCAACACCCACAGAGCCCACCTGTGGTTTGTACTGCAACTATGCTGAGCAGACCTTAGTTACAGTTTCTGGGAAAGAGAGTGTTATCTAGCGTGATCAACAATTTGAACAAGTCCAGCACACTCAAGCCCTCAGCCATGATGACTTGTGTCTTCATCCTAGCACAGCTATTGATGGCTCCCAAAGGTTCATTTACCCAATTTTACTCACAAGGCTTTGGTGAACCTGTGGTATGCTTTTCAGGCACTTTCTAAAGGTGCTGCATGCTGGGATTGATCCCTCCAGTCCAATAACATCAGGAAGTCTCCTTGCTGACCAATCGACCATGGTGAGATTCAAACCCGAGACTCATGGTCAGAATGAGAACTTTCTAACCATTCGGCCACGTGCCCACTTCTCTACTCTATTGTCGATACTATTTTCTATTCAGATCACTTTATGGATCACGATTCAAGTGAGTATTATCGAGCAAGTACTATTAGTGCGAGTGATATTCGAAGGCATCTGACACCAGTATTGTTCAACATCATTACTATAGTTGTATCTGTAATTACAAAGTCTTTACTACAAGAATTACAAAAGTGACAACGAAAATTCGTTGGCATCACAAAATTGGCAACGAGTGTTCGTTCAAATCACAAAACTCTGAAAGGCATTATGAAGAATAATGTCAGATAGAAGAAATGATAAACAACTCTCAGATACAGTTCCCAACCATTCAACCACGGTTCTGACTTGCTTGGCTGACTCATAATTGATAGCAATGAAATATGTAATTAATTTCCAAACGACCTAATACTCTATAATCACTCTCCCTCTCTGTTATATAAAAAAAAAGTTTTGTATGCAATGAGTTGGTCATGTGACAATGATGGAAGATGAGAGCCTCACAAAGACATGCCTCTTTGAGAAATTAGCCTTTGGCCAGTGGAGAAATGTGGGAACCACTGGAGAGAGAGAGACTTCCTTAAAAAAGCCCCTAAAGAACCCTGATCTCTTGCAGAGTCAATAACCATTAACTTTAAATGAAAACAGATGACAGGGCAATGTGGTAAAACATTTGACTACTGTATGGGCACAACTATCACAGAGCCTGCAGCAAATATATAAGACCCTCCCAAATCCTCTTTTTAGATAATTGCAATAATAATAATTATGGATTTTTTATTATTATTATTAAATGTTCACCTAATGCAAATCCCAAGAGCCACTCAAGATACAG
>OZ038502.1:95952165-96027165 GCA_964036315.1 Acanthosepion esculentum
GAGAATCGCATTTCAACGGACACTTTCTACTCGATTTCAAATTAAATACATGTGAATTTGGGTGACAAAAAATATCACGATAATAATAATGACTGTAAAATAATTATCCTAAAAGATATTAATGACGATAATGCTAATAATGGCGATGAGAAAATAATGAAGAAATAAAATTAATGAGTCATGATAAAAGGTCCAATAACCATTTGATGAATTTTAATTCAAAGGGAGGCAATTCATTTAACCTGACAGCATTACACTGCCCTTACTCGAGCTTGTTTTGAAGTCATTGTTTTCACACCAATTGATGTCAATCAATTTTTGTTCAGTAGAACAAGTGATGATCAATTTATTATCCTCAAAGAAAGGGCAATGGCTAAAAAAAAATAGAAGGTGAAAAATTGCTGCTTTTTACTTCTATATTAACCCATATGCAAATTAGAAATTGGCAAATTAAAGTGTCTTCACAATGGACTTATTCAATCTATAGAGTAAGGAGATTCTGCAAGGATTAGAAATCCTATCATTATTGGCAGCTATAATCTTAACATAAGCTATCAACAGTGTTGATAGCAGATATGAAAAGGAAACTGCAAGAACGACAGATATCTAGTGAATTAGATAATAGTGGAAAGAAAGGACTAAACATCAACTGCAAGATGACGAAATGCATGGTTGTTTGCTAAAGGAAGAATCCAATATGCAAATCATAAATTGAAGATGCCAAAATCAAACGTTTGCCGAAATTTAAATATGTGGGAAGCGTTTTAACAGAGGACGAAAAGTGCGACACTGAAATCTGAAGATACATTCCAAAAGATGAACAGAATATTAGGAAACAGAAAAAACTTTGTGAGAAACAAAGAAAAGAGTGCTGAGCCGTCGCGCAATATCAGTCCTTCTATATGGCAGTGAATGCGGGACAACCTCCTCAAAGAGAAGTGATTATACAGAAGGACACTGAGGATACCATGGTCTGAATATGTGCACAACAAAGTTTTAGAGAAAATGAAAACAAAATGGAAACTTATACTTAAGAACGTGAAGAGACAGTTGAGGTTTCTAGGGCACATAATGTGGAAAGAGGGCTTGGAAATTCTAATACTCACAGGACAGATTGAAGGCACAAAGGAAAGAGAAAAACAACACAAATATTCTTAATGAGCTTAAGTAAATGGATAGCGGAACAAGGTTTAGGAGAGATAGCAAAAAGACAAAATTTATTAAGAGCTACAAAGGAAATTATGGAGAGTCATGATCACCATCGTCTTGAGGGGAGACGGCACAAAGAGAAGGAAACGATTAACCCATACCCAATTTTGACCACATTTTTTCAGAATTTCTCTTTATTATTTTCCAGAAGTATTGATTAATTTGTTTTTTAAAAGCTTATTAATTCTTTTTTTATGAGTAAATCTTGTATTAACAATCTTTTTGAAATAATTATGCTTCCAGATTCCAGCTTCATTATTTAACCCATAGCTGGGGGGGATACGAGATAGATTCATAACTTTTCCAAGGATATTTTTGTGTAAGTGAATGTAACAAACACAACTGCAATTTGGACTCGGCTTCCTCTGATTTCTTATTTCGTGCTACTCTCAATGACAAGTAACAATGGAAATTACACAGTACGTCTTTTCATTTTATGAAGAGAACACAAAATATTTTGGATATTTTAATAATTTAGGAAATAAATAAAATTATTTATTTCCGTTTCTTAGAGAAAGCACAAACAATTATGACAGCATTCTTTAAATTCATATATCATCTTAATTTCAGTTACTTCTCATTGCATCTCAAAGACCATCTTTTTACACCAATTAGCAAGGTGTCCTGGGTAAGATGATAAACTACATTTGCGTCCTGGGTAAGATGATAAACTACATCCAACAGAAAGGCCTCTAACCAGGTTTTGAAGAACATGGAACCACTTCTTAATTGCTGTTGTTCCCAGGTCCACCCTGACCCTGGGTGGTAGCATCTGTTAGGGTCCCAGCTATGGGCAAATAGTTCACCCCCAAACTGGGGTCAAAACACTATGAAAGTGTAAAAAATAGGTTTTAATACCAGCAATACATTTTTGCAAAAGGTTATTACCAGCAATGAATTTTTGAAGAAAAAAATTATTACCAGCAATACATTTTTAAAAAGAAAAAATATTACCAGCAATACATTTTTAAAAAGAAAAATTATTACCAGCAATACATTTTTAAAAAGAAAAATTATTACCAGCAATACATTTTTAAAAAGAAAAATTATTACCAGCAATACATTTTTAAAAAGAAAAATTATTACCAGCAATACATTTTTAAAAAGAAAAATTATTACCAGCAATACATTTTTAAAAAGAAAAATTATTACCAGCAATACATTTTTAAAAAGAAAAATTATTACCAGCAATACATTTTTAAAAAGAAAAATTATTACCAGCAATACATTTTTGGAAAAAAAATATTACCAGCAATGCTAAAATTACACCTTTAAGTGCCGACTCTAGGTGCATTATCAATATTATTGCTCCCATGTCACTAGAAGTTTTGGGTCTAAATAAACAACAGACTTCTTCAATGGGCGACCCAACCAAATATGATCAGTATTCGGCCTACACCCAAAATAAATTTGCTACTAGTTTTAGGACGTGCTTTATATAAATTCCCCCAGAAAACGGTAACCAATCAAATCTACACTTAGGCTATTTCATGTTATAAATTGGGTATGCTTGGTTGTACTGATGCTCTTACATGAAACCAAGATGGAGTGTTTTTGTTAAGAAAAAAATAAAATAAAATAAGATATATATGAATATATATATACATTAATAACATAAAAAAATCTGAGTTATTATATTGGCTCGTCTTGGAATTATTTTTCTTTTTCTTCCTCCCCTTCTAACTTCTTTGTTATTTCTTATTTGTTTGTTCTTCTCTTTATATAACTCCCTTTTATTTGTTTGTTCTTCTCTTTATATAACTCCCTTTTATTTGTTTGTTCTTCTCTTTATATAACTCCCTTTTATTTGTTTGTTCTTCTCTTTATATAACTCCCTTTTATTTGTTTGTTCTTCTCTTTATATAACTCCCTTTTATTTGTTTGTTCTTCTCTTTATATAACTCCCTTTTATTTGTTTGTTCTTCTCTTTATATAACTCCCTTTTATTTGTTTGTTCTTCTCTTTATATAACTCCCTTTTATTTGTTTGTTCTTCTCTTTATATAACTCCCTTTTATTCTTAACTACACTTAAAAAAACGTTTAAATTACAGTGATTAAACATGACTTACTCAAACTATTTACAAAAAAAAAAAAACTCCTTAAATACGGTATGAACAATTTAGGAGACTGATTGATAATCTAAGAAATTTTATTTAAAAACTAAGAGAAATAACATTTAACTAAAATTGCTTAAAATTAATTAATCAAGATATTTACATGTTAAATACTAGTTAAAAAAGGAAAAATAATAATAACGTGTAAATTTTAGTTAAAATAAGTTACTCCTAAAATTATCCTTAATGGAATTTGACTGAAAAAACGAGTAAATACGAAGGAAAAAAAAATACATTTTTGAAAAAAAAAAATACAGTGTAACCCGGATATAAAAGAGTTGTCGGGACTGGAGAAGAAGTCTCTTATATCCGGGTTTTTTCTTATATCCGGGTTTGGTTTATTTTGTTTTATTAACACAGGCTCTAATTTTGGACCAGAGAAAATCTCTCTTATATCCGGGTTTCTCTTATATCCGGGTTACACTGTACCAGCAATAAAAATCTTGTCAGCATTAAATAACCCATTGAGGTGTTGATATGCCATAAAAGAAACTAAACAAATTAGCAAGTAATATGGAATGAAAATAAAGAATAATTTTCCATTGAGATTAGAAATTACATCTTTTTTCACCTGAAGAAGCCTGTGACAGCTGCATTACTAATGAGGCTACAGACCTTCTAGAAGCACTAATTCAAATCTAACCATACAGTAATGTCAATATTAGCTGTTTCCTTACAAGGAAACATTTGGCATTCCTTGACTAAGCAGCCAGTACTGCTCTCAGTTGAAATTTATAAAATCTATCTCTTAAAACAATTTTTCAGGAAAACATGTTTCTCAAGTCCAGTAGCTTTTATCACTCTTTCCAGCACTGATAGAGATTTCCTTCTGAAACTGCTGTATGAAGTGGTGGGGGACACTAACATCTTGATTATGTTGTTATTTTCTCATCTAGTTACATGTGCTATCCATTTTAGCTGTTGCTGCTGTTGGTAGTCCTCAAGTGAATTGGACTCTGTTATTTGGTACAGTTCTTTATCAGTAGCGCCAATCCAGAATGCTCAAAGAAGGATGATCTTTGCCAAGACCTTCAGGCTTTAATTTCTCAAAGCCTTTTTTTCACCATTAAAGTGGTTGTATGCTGCTGCCAGTTTAAGTATTTCTGAACAAGTTTGGCACCATGCTAGACATACATATGAATCATTCCCCCGTCTGCCATCTTTATAGATATTAACTCATAGTATCAGTAGTAATTTTTTTTTAATTTCTTAAATAAAGCATTATCAGTTAATAATTTTTATGCTAATATTTCTTTCATCTTAATTTCAATCACCATTTAGTAGGTACCTCTAATAATTCACTAAAAAAAAAGCATAGCTGGATGAAAAAAAGGCCCCAAACTTAATAAAAACAAAGTCTTATTGTCAAAATGGTTATGTTTTTATTAAGAGGAAAGACCAAAGAATTTTTTGGTTATTTTATTTAATTTTTTAACCCTTCCTAGCAGTTTGAAATTTTAGTTAAAAATCTTGTTTTTTTTTTTTTGCGTCAGCAGTTGGCCTAAGATATACTATGGATGTTCTAGTGACTTTTTTCCGGTAAAAAACACATTGATTTGGAAATTCTTTCAAAAATGAAATAATTGTCGGATTTTAATGAAACTTTCAGAACTTATTCACAAATAAATGAAATTATTTTTTAAATTATTTTTTTTTTTTTTTAGAAAATCTTGGTAAAAGTAATTTTTTTTTACATATGCTACCTCCCACTTACTTAATTTTATGAAAGTTTGAGAAATTAAATTTTCAACTGAAAATTTTTTTTATTAGTTAAAAGCATGACTCCTTGGAGAATGTAATCACGTTTTTTTTTTTTTAACTACTACTCATTTCCCAAAAATCTGCTCCGAATCATAAAAATGCAATAAAACTATGACATTATTTAATCAAAAAAGCTTTTAATTGCTTTTATAAATAAGATTTATTAAGTTCACTATTGTCTTAAGAAAAAATTTTTTTCAATAAATAATGAATTTTTACAAAAATTGTTTTCATTTTTCTTAAATTTTAATTGTAATAATTTATATATAAATCTTTTAAAATTCTGCATTATTTTAATTGCATTAGGTGATATTGTTATTAAGTGAAAAGTATATTTTCTAATCAAAAATTGAAAAGCTTAATACAAATCATTATACACCAAGATTTTTTAAATAATTTAAATTTTTTTTATGTGTATAAATACATGCATTTTGAAAGTATGGGTGACCATACATGATATCAAAAAATAAGAGAAATGATTATAGTAAATTCAAAGTCAACATTCCTAAAATTAGATTACAGAGAAAATTTTCCGACATTTTAAAGATTAATGACTATTAAAAATTATATAAAAAAGGGACACATGTCATTTTCTTAAATTATGTTTTAACAGATAAACTCTCCATAGAACAACAATAAAGCTGTCATTACCTTTTTATCACTTGTCAAACACACAAACATGGCTACTGTCAGTGAAAAAACAGCTACTGTTTGTTTTAAAAAATGCATTTATCTGTTATTTTAAACTTAAAGTAAATAATATTTGTTTTAAATCAGATTAATTATACTTTAAATCAGCTAATATTCCTCAAATAGAGGTTCTGAAAAGCATATTTTTGGAAGATTTTTTTAATAAGGAGAATTACATTGCAATGGCAGATCAATATAATTTCTGTTTGAAATGCACCAGAGTATTTTACTTACTGGAAATATTAAATTTTAAATCCTTTACCTTTCAGATAAAGATAAAATGAAGGCGTCAAAAAAGCTTTTTCATTGTTAAAGATTAATTTTAAACCATGTTTTGAGAATTTTTGGAGGTTCATACTATTTAGGCTTCCTAAGAAAACATGGAATTGGAGATCAAATTTTATCAGAGGTTTATTCTTTATTTTTTCATCCAAGTTATTTAGTAATGACAAAAGAATTACAAACAGAAAATTGTAATAAAAATTAAATGAAATTAAGATGAAAGAAACACTAGTTGTGAAATCTTTGAATTTCGTGTCATATAAAATGTACTTTTTTCCCTCTAAAATTGCTAAAATATCTGTGCCTTATCCTTTATAAATCCATGTCAAATTTTGCCTGTGTGTTGCTAGCTTACATCAATAGAACAAAACAACCAAGTTGGTGTTTAATCCCTCAAGAATTTCAAAACTCGTTATATATCAGTAAGCTTTATGTTGATAAAGTTTGTTTATTTTTAAATTCACTGCGTTCGCAGGGAAAGAATTTATGTCTGCCATGTCAAAATTAAGTCCTAAGTTAGAAAAAATATCCACATGTTTACATTTAAAGAAAATGTAAAATAAATGTGTGGTGATATATGCAAAGGAAATGTTATAATTAATGGAAAGAGTTCTACACTCGGGAGGTAGTTACCTCCCTTTGACTACAGTGTTTACTTGTGAGGAACTATACAACATGGCATTGCCAATAGGATATCTAACCTTATTAGAGGATCCAGAGCTTGTGGAGATGTGGATGAGATGTTTCACGGCCTTGGTGTGAGTCAAGAAATTGAGTGACAGCAAAAATAGAGGAGGAGAAAATGAAGTAACGGATTTATTTCTAGCATCAGTGGGTTACAAGGCCATGAAAAAGATCTCCTTAATGGCATATCCAAAGGTGCAAGAAGACTTGACATTTGAAGAAATTGCCAACATTGTACAAGCAAATGTATGTCTGAAAAAGAAACTGGTCATAGCTGAGAGGACAAAGTTTCTTGAAATCAGACAAAACCCAAAAGAAACCATTAGACAGTACATTCACAGGATAAAAGCATCATCGAAGTACTGCGAATTCAAAAAGTTGGGTACAGGACTGATGTCTATAGAAGAGAAATTAATATAGTTATGGGTTGGTTTATTTTGTTTTATGGCGTATCAACCACAATGGGTTAATTAATGCTGACAAGATTTTTAGGATAGATTCACATGAATAGAATATGTATTCTTTGGTTTAGATTGGTTTGGTTTATTTTGTTTTATGGTGTATCAACCACAATGGGTTAATTAATGCTGACAAGATTTTTAGGATAGATTCACATGAATAGAATATGTATTCTTTGGTTTAGATTGGTTTGGTTTATTTTGTTTTATGGTGTATCAACCACAATGGGTTAATTAATGCTGACAAGATTTTTAGGATAGATTCACATGAATAGAATATGTATTCTTTGGTTTAGATTGGTTTGGTTTATTTTGTTTTATGGTGTATCAACCACAATGGGTTAATTAATGCTGACAAGATTTTTAGGATAGATTCACATGAATAGAATATGTATTCTTTGGTTTAGATTGGTTTGGTTTATTTTGTTTTATGGTGTATCAACCACAATGGGTTAATTAATGCTGACAAGATTTTTAGGATAGATTCACATGAATAGAATATGTATTCTTTGGTTTAGATTGGTTTGGTTTATTTTGTTTTATGGTGTATCAACCACAATGGGTTAATTAATGCTGACAAGATTTTTAGGATAGATTCACATGAATAGAATATGTATTCTTTGGTTTAGATTGGTTTGGTTTATTTTGTTTTATGGTGTATCAACCACAATGGGTTAATTAATGCCGACAAGATTTTTAGGATAGATTCACATGAATAGAATATGTATTCTTTGGTTTAGATTGGTTTGGTTTATTTTGTTTTATGGTGTATCAACCACAATGGGTTAATTAATGCCGACAAGATTTTTAGGATAGATTCACATGAATAGAATATGTATTCTTTGGTTTAGATTGGTTTGGTTTATTTTGTTTTATGGTGTATCAACCACAATGGGTTAATTAATGCCGACAAGATTTTTAGGATAGATTCACATGAATAGAATATGTATTCTTTGGTTTAGATTGGTTTGGTTTATTTTGTTTTATGGTGTATCAACCACAATGGGTTAATTAATGCTGACAAGATTTTTAGGATAGATTCACAACGAATAGAATATGTATTCTTTGGTTTAGATTGGTTTGGTTTATTTTGTTTTATGGTGTATCAACCACAATGGGTTAATTAATGCCGACAAGATTTTTAGGATAGATTCACATGAATAGAATATGTATTCTTTGGTTTAGATTGGTTTGGTTTATTTTGTTTTATGGTGTATCAACCACAATGGTTTAATTAATGCTGACAAGATTTTTAGGATAGATTCACATGAATAGAATATGTATTCTTTGGTTTAGATTGGTTTGGTTTATTTTGTTTTATGGTGTATCAACCACAATGGGTTAATTAATGCTGACAAGATTTTTAGGATAGATTCACATGAATAGAATATGTATTCTTTGGTTTAGATTGGTTTGGTTTATTTTGTTTTATGGTGTATCAACCACAATGGGTTAATTAATGCCGACAAGATTTTTAGGATAGATTCACATGAATAGAATATGTATTCTTTGGTTTAGATTGGTTTGGTTTATTTTGTTTTATGGTGTATCAACCACAATGGGTTAATTAATGCCGACAAGATTTTTAGGATAGATTCACATGAATAGAATATGTATTCTTTGGTTTAGATTGGTTTGGTTTATTTTGTTTTATGGTGTATCAACCACAATGGGTTAATTAATGCCGACAAGATTTTTAGGATAGATTCACATGAATAGAATATGTATTCTTTGGTTTAGATTGGTTTGGTTTATTTTGTTTTATGGTGTATCAACCACAATGGGTTAATTAATGCTGACAAGATTTTTAGGATAGATTCACATGAATAGAATATGTATTCTTTGGTTTAGATTGGTTTGGTTTATTTTGTTTTATGGTGTATCAACCACAATGGGTTAATTAATGCTGACAAGATTTTTAGGATAGATTCACATGAATAGAATATGTATTCTTTGGTTTAGATTGGTTTGGTTTATTTTACAGCATATCAACCTCAATGGGTTATTTAATGCCAACAACATTTTTAGGATAGATTCACGTGAATAGAATATGTATTCTTTGGTTTAGATTGGTTTGGTTTATTTTATGGCATATCAACCTCAATGGGTTATTTAATTCTGACAAATTTTTTTTTATTGCTGGTAATATTTTGTTTTTCAAAAATCTGTTTCTGGTAATATTTTTCCTTCAAAGTTGTATTGCTGGTAAAATTTTTTCAAAACATATTGCTGGTAATAGTTAACTATTTGCCCATAGCTAGGACCCTAACAGCTGCTATCACCCCGAGTCAGGGTGGACCTGGGAACACCAGCAATTTAGAGGTGGTTCCACGCTCCTCAAAACCTTCTGATCAGAGACCTTGCTGCTGGACGTAATTTAACGTCTTACCTAGGACGATTAATATAGTTAAGTTTAATTGAAAGACTGCATGACATCGCAAATAAGTACAAAATTTGGGAACAGCTTCAAGTCCAGAACATGAATACTGAAATGAGTTTTGAATTTTTACGACAGTTTAGAATTAATTCAGAGATTTAATACCCCTAACATGGAGACTATCAGAGCTACGGAAAGGTTACGTAAATGTCATTTTTGCAACGAAGAACATGAGATGAACAAATATAAATGCCTGGCTTTTGGAAAGAAGTGTTTTAAGTGCAAGAAGAAAAACCATTTCCAGTCAGTATGCAAATATAAAATTCAGCTGAAGTGAAGATAGATCATCAGAAGAGAAACACAGAAATTTATGAAGTAAAAGCAAGAGACAAGAGCAGAAAAAGAGTAAAAATAAATGGAATAAGTAATGCAAGTGGATATAGGTAGTGATCTAACCATAATACCCAAGAATTTTGAGGAGAAACTGGAGAGACTGAAATTAAGGTAGACCTATCAGTAATTAAAACAATTTGATGGATCAGTTATTAAAACACTTGGGTGCTTTGAGATTGTGTTTTAGACAAAGACTTGATTCAAAATAGTATTAATCATAGTTGTGGAATGCATAAAAGATCAATGGTCTTCTGGGGGTTGACATGTTAAGAGTAGACACCTCAAAGTTAATTAATTGCCTGAAATAGGGAGAACCTGAGATTGGACTTTTAAAAAATTACGAGGCAAGTGTCCAGTGTTCAGCTCAAAGAGAATATCCAACCTGTATATTTTCAGTCTCATAAAGTTCCAGTTAACCTTCTGCCTGTGGTCTGGGTGAAACTCAATAAAATGATTGAATAAGGAATATTTGAGAAGGTCAGACAGGGAGGTAACAATTGGGCTTCTCCAATTGTGGCAATACACAAAACAAATGGAGATTTAAGGATTTATGGTGACTAAAAACTTGATGTAAATCACCAGATATGTTCAGACTCCTTCCCATTGCCAAATATTGAAATGGCCTGTCAGGAGTTTGCTGACATGAAATTTTTCACCAAGATTGATTTGGAATTGGTGTATAATCAGATTAAAATTGACAACCATTTTCAAGAAGTCGCCATGAATATCATTCTTATAGGTCTTCTAAGGTTAACTTAAAACATCCAACCACATATTCCGAAAGACTTGAGAAAGTTTCAGAAGGAATAAAAGACATCATTGTCTGTCAGGATGACAGAGGTATTGGCACTCATCCTGAGGAAAAGATGAAGAATGAAATAGAACAGGTTCTGTGCAGATTGAGTGATGCAGGCATGACAATTTATCAAGATAAGTGTAAATTTAATTGCGAGAAAATTTCATCCTATCAAATATCTAAAGTTGGGACCTCACTAGATGACAAATGTAAAATATCAGAAATAAGTACACCAAAAAATAAGAGTTAGAATCTTTCTTGGGTCTAACTAACTTCTGCAATAGATATATACTTCGATATAGTGACATGGTTAAACCTTTGTGAACTTAAGAAAGAAGAACAATGAATTTCAGTGGACTGAAAGACATGAGGTGGCCTTCAATAAGCTAAAGGAAGCACTTAGAAACAAGCCAGTAGTTAAGATATTTGACCTGACAAAAGAACTCATACTAACTACTGATGCTAGCAAAAATGCAATAGCAGTGATATTATTACAAGCGGGATATCTGATTATGTATTTGTCCAGAAAGTTGATGACAGCAGAGATGAATTATTCTAACATTGAAAAAGAAGCACTGGCAATTGTCTGGAGTACTGAAACGGCACACAGTTTGCTATTGAATAAGAAATTTCTACTAAAGTCAGACAACAAACCCTTAAAGCTCATTTTCAACCTGAAGAGTTGCCTAAAGTCATGTTATCCAGAATTTTGAGGTGGGTGATCAAGCTTAATGCATTCGATTACCACATTATGTATAGTATAAGAAATGCCATTCCACATATAGATGCATTGTCAAGATTGAATTTTAATAGCCAGAATTTTGAAACAAAGGACAGTTGTAAAGACAGAATTTTGCACTGGGTAGAGACAGATGTGTTATCCTTCAGGTGGCTCAGGTTTAAAACTGAGCAGGATTCTGTATTAAAATGAGAAGTGGATAGAATATGGAAAAATATACAGAGCAATTGCTTTATGGCCGAAAGGCCTTTTAATGAAGCAAAGCACAAATTGACAATTGAGAGAGGAGCCATATGTAGTTGAGATCTTATTGTAGCACCGGAATCATTAAGAAATGATGTCATTAAAGCAGTACACAACGACATACATGGTAGCGTATTGTACACACAACTGAGGTTGAAACTACAAGCCGGTGGCTGGGGTATATGCGAGACGTAGAAGATTATATCAGGAAATGCCCAAAGTGTGCAAAGATAAAGAACTTTAGGCAAATCAAGATGCATTCATTGCCAAAAGCAGAAGCATCGGTAAGAGTACATATGCATCATGTATACATTAAAGATGTACGTCTATTCCTTATAATAGTAGACTCATATTCAGATTGGCCTGAAGTGGCTAAAGTCCTGGACAGAAAAGAAAATACTGTAAAACAGGTGTTAAGAGTAGTATTTTCAAGAAACAGAGTACCCAAGACTTTGGTATTGGTTAATGCACCAGAGTTTTCTGAAAAAAAGCTTACGTATGTGGTTAACACAAATTGAGTGTAGGCCATACAAGACACCCCCCATACTATCCTCAGTCAAATGGAATTTTGGAGAGGATGGTCCAGATGGTAAAAGTTGGAATGAAAGCTTTCTCTCTAGGGAATTGCAGCCTAGAAAGTTATCTACCAAGGTTGCTTTTAAATTACAGGACCATCCAGCATGCGGGCAGAACACAAAGTCCATTGGCAAATTAGAGCCCGAATAACTATGTCCTTCTCAACAAATGAGAATGTATGATACAAAAGAAATAAGGATTTGAATCCTGAGAAAGTACAATGTGTAGTGTGAAAACAAATAACAGACGGGGTGTGTTTAGCTCATGAAGACCAGTTCAGATTGGGAAGAGAGACGGAAGATCTTGAAATGGAGGAAGAACCTGATGCAGAAGAAAGGGATGAGGATTATCACCAAGAATTGGCGAGTGAAGGGGAAGAGAGAATGAGAGTGCGGAGTGATAATGAGGAACGTGAGGATGATTCAAGTGAAGAAAATCCTGTAAGACCGAGACCCCCCGATAAAGAGGAATCTAGGCAATCACAATGAGACAAGCAGTACACCACCTGGAGTCGGTCGTAGAAGTAGCAGAGCTACCAAGAGCATAAAGCCTCTGTGGTTCCAGGAGATGTGGTGACATGCAAAGGAGATGCTATACAAGTGGGAAGAGTTTTTCCCTCCAGAGGTAGTTATCTTCACTTGACTACATTGCTTACTTGTGAAGAACTGTACGCAACACAACAAAATGTAATCTTGCCTTCTAAAAATTAAAATTAATTTTGAATAAATTGAAGAAAAAATTTGAAGAAATTGAAGAAAAAATTGTTTCAATAAATATAACTCATCTTTTGTTGAATTAATAAAATCATCAAGAGAATTTCTACTGTAACTTAGGACAAGTATGTTTTTTAAATCATTTCACCCCAAGCAAGGCAATAAAGTCACTAAGATGCATGGGGTTACTGAGAGTGAAAGAAAATGAAAAGAAAAGACAATAAAAGAACAAGATTTCAAAATGGCCGAATATAATGATTGAGATTGCATTTAAATATTTGAAAATTGCAGGAAGCTGGAAGAGAGTTCCACAGTGAACAAGTACAACCTATTAGAACCTATTAGAATAAATCTTAAAGTTACATCTAATTATTTCAACAGTAAAATGATGAGACCTAATTGTCAATCAGGTACTGTGTTTAAATGAATGAAGTCAAGGTACCAAACAGGAAAACTCATCAAAGCAATTGCCATGAAAATATTTATAAAAAAAAAAAGTAAAGAAAAGCAAGCTACATTCCAGCAGTGGGAAAGTAACCAAAGTCAAGATGCCAGGTCAAGACTGATAAAATTGCAGATTTTTCTTTGGATTTTGTCAAGAATCTCTAAATACACAGCAGAAGCACAAGACCAGATGTGGCAGCAATATTTACTTTTTTTCATCCTTTCATTGTGAGCGTTACAATAAAAACTACTAGGGTGCAAGGGGTTGCTAGACTGAGAGAAATAGAGAAGACAATAAAAGAATAGGGTTCAAGAAGACCGAAGATGGTGACAGACATTACATTTAAATTTTTGAAGATCGTAGTTGACGAGAAAGCAAGAAACCAGAAAAGCATTCAACAGTTGAGAAGTCCAAGAGAAGAAACAATTAGAATAGAACTTATGGTTACATCTAGCTAGTTCAATAATAAAATGATGGGACCTAACTGCTAATCGAGTACTACATTTAAATTCCTGATGACAAAGCACCAAACAGGAAAGATCATCCAAGCAATTGGCATGAAAATATTGATAGAAAAGTCAGAGGGAAGTTACATGTGGCTGAAGCCAAGATACTATTCCAGGACCAATAACATTTGGCTAGTATAGTAAATCGAGGCTTTCTATATATGTATGTATGTATGTATATATGTATGTTGCGGCATTCACCCTGGATCGGTTAAGCCGGCTCCTTCCAAGGAATTCACCGCGTCCGGAACGAGGTCGACCAAGCACAGCGATCCGTTGCCAATGCTGAAACGAGCGACAGACATTCCCGATTCCAACGGCGGCGAATTCTTGAAACGGAGTAACAAGGGAGTTTGAACTTCACACGCGGTCCCCACACCTCGCGTGCTATCCCAGTGGAGGGAGGAATATGCTCTTACTTGCCGCAGAATTTCCACAGAGGCAGGAGTAACCAAGAGGCTGCCAGATGCCGGTGCAGACGCCGAATGGTTTTGAATTCAGAGTTGACCTTCTCCTAGACCAGTTGCCATCCAAGGCTATAGAACCCAGTCTGTCCTGCTATTTACCCATAGTTGGAGGGAGAAGAAGAGGATTCACACCTTTCCCAAGGGTGTTAGCACGTAAGTGAATGTAACGGATTCGACTGGGATTCGAACTCGGCTCTACAATTCCTCAATCTGAGCCGTTATCCATTACTCCACCGTGCCTCCTATATGTTTTCTATATATCCTAATTTTAACCCTAACACTCACTATCATATACTATAATTTTACCTCAGAGTGTCAGTTCACTTTAAGTTGACTCCATGATAATAATATTTACTCAAACGACATTATTATTATTATTGCTACTCTAAAAGGAATTATGAAAACAAAAACTAAGAGCAAAGTTCATTGGTCCAATCAGAGCGAATTGTGCCTATCATTAACTCGGTGGAAACAAGAGATGAAAGCGTATATCACTGGGTGGAAAAATCAGTAACAATGAAACTGTATTTTGATTTATGTTGAACTGTAATATTATCTTGATTTTTATGTTTTTGATGTAATGGAATAATCCCCATGAGTGACTACACTATAGGTAGTAACTACTTATAAGTATCTGTAAGTCAACAGACGAGGAGACTAGTTGAGATCTGTTACGTACAACTCAGAATTATGTGAGAACTACCAACCTTCCAATAGTAGCACTCACTACTGGATTGACTTTTGACGACTTTGTGTATAACTGTTACCTTTATTCTTATTGTATTGGTTTCTACAATAAACCTTTACTTATCTTATCCACCGCGTTTTTCGAAAATATATTCCTATTAGCACAGAATATAACAGTTTTCTTGCATTATTTTCCTGTAAGCATCTAGGATATTTTTCTGTCTTGTGATTTCTTGCTTTTTATATACATTAATGTTTCTTGCTATATATATATATATAATGTTTTTTAGTGTTTCATCATGTACTACCAGCTTGCTTTTTATATACAGTAATTTTTTTTAATCAATTCACCCCAAGCAAGGCAATAATGCCACTAAGACACAAGGTGCTTGTGAGAATAAAAATATTTTAGAAGTAACAGGAAACCCAATCCTAAAATGGAATCAAGGGATAAACCTCTACTCCTGTCCAAAAACGGGGGACAAGTGTGAACCTGCGATAGGTGCACCTATCTACTAATATTGAGGAAAAAATAAAATAAATAATAGTAAATAAAATTCGAGAGTTTGGATGGCGAGCTTGCATACAGGTGATAGAAAATAGTAGTAAAAATAAAACAAGGTAGAAATAAGAACTGAGATTTTGGTGGCATTCCAGGTGTGGAATTGACATTGAATATATGTATTTGGTTATATGACTTGGGAATCGGTCAGCACATTAGTAGCTATGAGGTTTTAATTTAGTATAAGTTGCAATAACTCCTATCAACTAAAAGTCGGATGTAAAATAGATTTAATCTTGTCACAACAGATTTTTCTGGCACTTATTCTAAGGTAGGTTTGCAAAAGAGACTCTTTAACTGATTCTTGAGTCACCAAAATGTCCAGTACAGTTGCAAATACAATAAATGCAGCTATGTGGTCAAATATATTTTTCAAATTAATCGTAAACTAAAAAGTACAACTTAAGTACAATTGCAACAAACCGACTTAGAGAGGAAAGAATAATAAAATAATAGTAGTAGTAATAATAATAATAATACTGATAACTAATAATGCACCATCCTGCTAATTTCCCTCTGAAAGTTCTCCACTGCCTTAACCGGGTATTGAACTCACACTCTTTGGGTCCTGTCACTGAATCTAACTAATGCCTTTATCCACTGTGCTGTGTGTCCTCAATACCCAGTTAAGGCAGTGGAGAACGATTCAGAGGGAAAAATTAACAGGTGATAACTGATAACTGACATCCATTGAACATGGCATGTGGAACTAGAACAGTCTAACCCAGTGAGAGAAATAAAGGGTTCAGTTCAACATTCCAACCACCTGAAGAAGGCCAGAGCGTACAACTGCCGAAACGTTGTAATAAATATGGCAACAAAGATGAAGACAATAGTCTGAATAATGTAAATAATGTACATAATACCTCATCTCAGAAATATAGACAGATACTGAAGGGCCGAAACGTTGTAATAAATATGGCAACAAAGATGAAGACAATAGTCTGAATAATGTAAATAATGTACATAATACCTCATCTCAGAAATATAGACAGATACTGAAGGGCCGAAACGTAATAAATATGGCAACAAAGATGAAGACAATAGTCTGAATAATGTAAATAATGTACATAATATCTCATCTCAGAAATATAGACAGATACTGAAGGGCCCAAATGTTGTAATAAATATGGCGACAAAGATCATGACAATAGTCCGAATAATGTAAATAATGTACAATAAATTAAATTTTTAAATTAATCAAAAATTAAGAAGTACAATTGCAAAAAGTAAACTTAAACAGAAAGGAAGAATAATAACATCAATAATAATAATAACAAAGAAAATTCAGCAAAAACTGGAGAATAAACATTTTAAGTTAATGATTTCAAAAGTTAAGAAATCAAAGATCTTACATATAACGACACATTCAGAGCAGCTCTAGTATGGTCAATCATCAAGGCTGTTAGGGACTGGAGTCTTAGATTTTTTTATTATCAGAAATGACCTTCCATTTTTCTGAATGTTTTCTGTTGTAGCTAAAATGCTTTGGCCATGTTTTATAATGTACTGATAGATTGCTTTTAACATTGTATGCTTAAATACACTAAAACCATTTTTTCTGTATCTACTTTACTGCAATGACAGTGTATCTTGTATGCCAATATGTTTTTGTACCGTAAAATACAGTAATACTAAAACTCCTATTACCTATAATTTTCAGGAATCATTTATTTTACAAACTTGCATCCACGTCACATCAATCACCATTCATAATTTTTCAAAAGAATATTTGTTGCAAAAACATATCTGGACAGCAGTGAATATTGATAACGAAAAGCAGTACTTACTTTGGATCAGCGTGCCTCTGAAGATGCACTTTTAGCAACCACATGACACTCTGTTTTGGTAGGAACAATGAGACACACATGGAGAGGAGCTGCCACCCCTGCTGGATGACATAATGAGCAGGATTCAGTTTCGATTCTGACAGGTCCATCACTGAAGATGACGGGGATTTGTGGGCGCCATCACAAATAAACCAGGAATGTTTTCCGCAGAGGAGGAGATTCTATGAGTAAAAATCAAAGAAAGATATGGTTGAATAATTTCTATATGCAAATGGTAATATATGATTCCGATATAAGTGGTTAGTGTGTCAATATAAGTAAAGGACAGCATTTAAAATCTTGACTTACAAGGCAGACAGTGCATCAGCTTGTGGGGTATAGAATAATCTTCCTAGAACCATGTAAGTCAGTACAATTGTATACTTATAAAATCTCCAAAGCCCTAGCATAAATAATGATATTTTCAGTCTATTGTTGATAACTATGGCTGTTCTTACCTACATCTCTATTCTGTCATATCTTATCGACATCTCTCTCTCTCTCTCTCTCTCTCTCTCTCTCTCTCTCTCTCTGTCTGTTTGATCTTATCTACCTCTCTTAGTTCCAAATTTTCTAATTCTCTATTTCAGTCTGATCTATCTTACCTCTGTAACTCAGTTCGGTCATATTTTTCTTTTTAAGTCTGACCATATTTGCCTATATCTTGATCTGGTCTCGAATCTATCTTACTCAGCCTGATTTTATCTCTCACAGTCCAATCTTATCTAACTCTTTATCTCAGGGTGATCTTACCTCAGTCTGATCTCATCTATCTCTCTATCTTGGTCTGATCTCATCTATCTATCTTGGTCTGATATTTGCATATCTCAGTCTGATCTCATTTGCATATCTCTGTTTGATCTCATCTGTCTCTCTATCTCGGTCTGATCCCATCTGTCTCTCTATCTCGGTCTGATCCCATCTGTCTCTCTATCTCGGTCTGATCCCATCTGTCTCTCTATCTCGGTCTGATCCCATCTGTCTATCTATCTCGGTCTGATCCCATCTGTCTCTCTTTCTTGGTCTGATCCCATCTGTCTATCTATCTCGGTCTGATCCCATCTGTCTCTCTTTCTCGGTCTGATCCCATCTGTCTATCTATCTCGGTCTGATCCCATCTGTCTATCTATCTCGGTCTGATCCCATCTGTCTCTCTTTCTCGGTCTGATCCCATCTGTCTATCTATCTCGGTCTGATCCCATCTGTCTCTCTATCTCGGTCTGATCCCATCTGTCTCTCTATCTCGGTCTGATCCCATCTACCTATCTTAGTCTGATTTTAGCTTTCTCAGTTTAATCTGATCTATCTCAGTTCGATTCTATCTACCTCTTTATCTCAGGGTGATCTTCCCTACCTCCCAGCCTGATCTCATGTACTTGTCCAATCTTATCTATCTCTATCAATATATCTATCTCGGTCCATTCTTATCTCGGTCTGAACTTAACTATCTATCTCAGCTTTTTTGTATATATTTATTTCTCTTCTGTATTTATATTTGCATTGATATCTGTACCTGCAAACTCACCTTATTAGCCACTTCATGTTTTATCAATAGATACAATAAATAGTTATTTTAAAGACTTTTTTAAATCTATACGTCTATTTGATGGATAATGGTACAGTTTTCATAAAACCTTGTATGTTCTGCATAGACATAAAAAATAAACAGCAGCCATTTGCATGAAATTTCCTGAATTTTGAAATATCAAATTAATATATTCATTGCAAGTTTGATGCTTCAAAATGGATTATAAAGTTGATTTGATGGATAAAGAGCATGTAAAAATCAAATAATGCTGGCAAATGCCAAGGTAAAAGATTGCAGTGATATATAAAGACACTTATTGGAACATTTTAATGCTGGGCTGAGAAATGCCATGATATTACTTGGCATTCATCAGCCCAGCATTATCTGTCCTCCAATATGTCAGTGACTGCTGCACAATCTCCTCAAAGATGAAGAAGAGACTTGAAACAACAGAAATAAGCTTTTATAGAAAGATGTGGATGATATCATACATCAAACATGTGAGCAAGGTTTTAGAGAAAATGGAAACAAAAAGGAAACTTATACTTAACATCAGGAAGAGGCATTTGAAAATTCTACGGCATATAATCAGGAAGGAGAGCTTGGAAAATCTGATACTCACAGGTCAGATTGAAGACAAGAGGGACTGAGGAAAACAGTGTGTAACATACTTGATGGGTTTGAGTAAATGGTTAGCAGATGAGAGAAATAGCAAAAAGATGAAATTTATTTACACTATTTACGTTGTTTGAACTGTTGTCCTCATCTTTACTGTCATATTCAAGACATTTCCCCATTGTACACTCCAAATTTCTTCAGAATCTGTCTATATTTCTGAGATTAGGTATTGTAACTATTTACACTGTTCGAACTGTTGTCCTCATTTTTGTTGTGAATATGACAACCAAGATGAGAACAACAGTCCGAACAAAGTAAATCATGTAAATAATTACAATACCTCATCTCAGAAATATAGACAGATCCTGAAGAAGGCCAGAGTGTACAATGGCCAAAAACATTGTGAATATGACAATAAAGATGAGGACAATAGTCTGAACAATGTAAATTGTGTCAATAATTACAATACCTCATCTCAGAAATATAGACAGACTAGCAGTAAATCCCAGCGTTGCTCGGGGTTTTATGTAGTTAAATTGCTTTGGGGTTTGAATTATTGAACTTACGCACGTATTCGCAGTTGTTGAGGTCACTGATAGGCTGGGAATTTCACTGGTAGCAAAATCAATGAGATCAAGGGCAACCGGTTTCAATAAGTGGCTGCTGTGTTGCTGCTCTGTGCTTACCCGAAGACTGACAGCTGTTCATAATTGGTCAAGATTTTTAATTCTGGCAATGTAAAATAGTGGTTGCCTTTTCACCATAGGACTCATTTAACATATCGTCATCGGTGGTTGGCAAAACTGCTCTACTCCAGTTTGTACACGTTCACCTACCCGACCCTACTTAACTGGGAGTAGCTGTTGTTGTCGGTTTTACTGCGGATGTTATGGCTTTGGGAAAAACCCAGTAATGGAATGGAACTTGCAATACAGCATTTTGCCTTCCATAAAGTTTGAAGTGTTGTACCGTAGAAATTACTGGTAGACAGAGCTACAATGAAGCACCCACAGTAATCGCACTTCATAACAGACACTAGCTCAATAAGTAAGCGAAATACTCAGGACTTATTGCCGACTGGCCAGCATTCAGGTTTCAGCCTATTGAATCGACACTTGAAGTAGCTGCAGAGAGTAGTGGGGGGCATTGTGCATCTCAACTGAAAGTGCCAACCATTGTGCCGACATCTACGCATCAGGGACCTCATCGAATACTGCTCTGTATGCCCTGAATTGCGTGGCCCTGCTCAACTATACCCCTCCAACCCTGTGAGTGCATGCGATTGTATGATTTGGTGTTGAATCTAAAGCAACAGGTAGTGCACACAGTAGCGCAAGTACGTTTTGCCTTAGTGCATCACAGTATGAGTTAAGTTAATGCCGGGGTCATAATTGAAAGCCAAGAAAGACCAAAAAGAGCTACTGGGACAGGTAACACCACTGGCAGCCGCAAGGCACTGAATGTCAAGGCGTATGCAGCGAGCTGAGCTTGGGGAGTTTGAGATAAGCGCACAGCAGCCATGTTTGTAGCAACCATTGAAAGTCTGTTTGCCCTTGTCTGTGGTCTCTCGGAGTTTCTGGCAGCAGAAGTTGCTGCAGTGTTGCAGGCATTGCGGGTTACCCGCTGCAGGTCTGTCTCAGACTCCTTCGACCTAGCTGTTGCAGCAGCATCCCTGGATTGACAGGTGCACCTGTGGTCAAATGTTTCAGCTACCCTCGACCTGTGTGTGGTGACAGCATTTCGAACAGACCTACAGAGCGGGGTCTCAGCAGCCCTAGTGCTCACTGTTGCAGCAGCATCCCTGGATTGACAGGTGCACCTACAGTCAAGTGTTTCTATTGCCCTTGATTTCACAGTGGCAGCAGCGTTTCTTACATTACGAAGAAGCCTTTGGTGATGAGTCTCGGAAGCCCGAGGTGCAGAGGTGGTTGTTGCAGCCTGTGCATTCATTCTCAAACGTTGTGCATTCTTGAGCCTTGATCACAACGAAGCCCTGTAGGCAGCTTTCCCAGCCAAGAAGGTGGCATGCTCCTCTTCTGACTGCAAGGCCTGGGTGAGGGCACTGTGTTGAGCAACCTGTGATAGTCGCATTGTAGTCTACTCCTGGGACTTGCGGGCCCTTCTTGCCCTCATTGCGGACGCTCTTGCAGACCAAAGGCTAAGACATACCCTCCTTTTTGGCATCATGGGGAAAATTGATGCTAGTAGTGGTTGATTAGGGTTGCTCAATTTCAGGAGTACCAAGTCTTAGTATCGCAAAGCGTGAGCCAGTATGGGGAAGGTAGGTATTTAACTAAAACAGTTGAATATATTGTTTATGGTAGTTGGAAAAATGTAGTTAAACAGACAAATGGAAAACAAAAACATAAGAAATAACTTGCGGTAGGAGAAATGATCAGTTGAAGGAGCCTATCGTATCAACCAGATGGCGGCATAACAGGAGCAGAAGTGAGACCTTTGTCCCACAGCTGTGCACAGCAGGTTCAAATGCGTAGTATTACTGGCCAATCAGCGAGCATCCTAGGGTCTCGAACACCTATCAGCAACTGCATACTACACTCAGCCAGTGAGATACCACTATGTGAAGCATGGTCACACGGGTGTAAATAAAAATCAGCTGTAGAGTCTGTAGTGTAGACCTCTCAGTTGAACATACATTTGATTGGTGTATTCGCAAATTCCGAGGAAGACATGATTGTATCGAGTTCCCTCAGGCATTAGTTGGTCACAAAGGAGCTCACAGGGCAAAAGTTTTTAAATGTCCTAACTAAAGCTGATAAAGTTAATCAAAATCCCAAGCAAGTTGTAAAAAACATCGCCAACTTCAGGTAAACTCAATTTGAATGGGAAGTCAAAAGGGGTATGATTTCATCGATTTTTGTCTGATAATTGAAAACTGTTATTGAAAACGAAAGTCAGCACCTCAATACTGTCTGTAAATACTATGCTCAATGGGAATTTTGCTGAAAATTCTTTGCCATTTGCGAAAAATATAGCGAAAAATCAGCTAGACTGGATTTGAATTGGATGTCCCAAAGTGATCAAATGTATCAATTTTTTCCAGTAATTTATATCAATATTGAAAAAGAATGTCAGCACCTTATAACTGTTGATAAAAACAATGCTCTATGTAACATAGTGTCCCTGTGCCTTTCCTATAAATACTTTCATGGTAATGGTTTCAATGAATTCTTCTATATGGTACCTAGAATTAAGAGCAGTACTAGACTTGTGACAAGGACTCATCATTTTACAGCTTAAATGGCTAGGGGTAACTGTAAGTTCTACGCTAACAGTTTCTTCTATACCACTTCTCACTCCTTGGATTCTTGTATCCCAGATTTGAATCATTTCACCCCATGCAAGGCAGTAGAGCCACTAAGACACAAGGGGTTACTGAGTGTGAAAGAATAAGAAAAAAGAGAGACATTATTAAGGATCAAGAACAATAGAAGAGGAATAAAGAGCATTATCCCTATCAGTAGCAGTGCAAACTGACCAGAGTGTGGCTTCTTTTCACAATAGTACCTTGACTTTAGGAATTTCGCAGAGTTGAAATGGTTAGATGAAACCGGAAGTTCTATCAACAATTAACAGTTTCTTCTCTCTCTCACTTCTTCCTTACTCACCAGGTTCATGAAACAAGGCTTTAATTCACTAAGATATTGGACAATAGTTTCTTTTCTTAGACTTTCTGCCCATAGAACTCTCTTCTGGCTTCTTACTTGTCTGTCAACTGTGATCTTCAAAAATTTTTATGTAATGTTGGTCATCATCTTCTGGTTTTTTGAAGCATGTTCCATTCTCTTCAACAATGTTCCCTTTTGTTTATTTCATTCTCAGGAATTGGTGGCTTAATTACCTTCAGTTGGCAGTAAACCTAAGTTACTTTTGTCATGTCTGTTTTTAGCTGCTTCTCTTTGAAAAAATCAGAAGTATGAAGATTTACACAACCTAATTCCAGGAACTTAGATGCTATCTAAAATAGGTGTTCACTGTTCTTGCCTACAAGTATTTTGAGTGAATGTCTGACTTGTGTCAGCAGCTCATTTAGGCAAATCTATTCTTCACATGTCTGTTCCAGGGCAGTGAGTTGTTGAATGCATGCCGCCCTGTTTAGCTATCAGATGGCCAGAATGGATGGACCAAGCAAAGGAATTATTTATCGAATCTTCACCAGTTGAAGTGCATTCTGGCAAAACAAATTTGTTTTTTTCCCCTTTTAGCTTGTAAAATATGGACAATGTTGACCATTGGTTGAAGATGCTGAATTTAACTGACATTGCCACACTGCAAGATTTATTATGCTTTTCTTTCTTTTTTGTATATTTTAGCGTTTCTTTTGTGCAAAGTTTTAAGTTTGCTTTCCGTGGCTGGTATATGTCAGGATTGTCTACACTGTGAATTTATATCTTTCTGAAGATGATTTCATAAATAGATGTACTAGGCATGTGATTGTTTTTTTTTAATCATTTCACCCCTTGCAAGGCAATGAAGCCTGTAAGACGCAAGGAGTTACTGAGTGTTAGAGAACATAAGAAAAGGAAAAATATTATTAAGGAGAGCGAACAATAAAAGAACAGGAATTAAGAAGACAGAATATAATGAACGATGTTTGGTTTAAATTTTTGAAGATCAGCTTTGACTGGGAAGCAAGAAGGCAAAAGAGAATTCCATAAGTGAGAAGTGCTATAGAAGAAACTGTCAGCATAGAACTTCCGGTTTCATCTAACCATTTCAACTCTGCCAAATTCCTAAAGTCAAGGTACTATTGTGAAAAGAAGCCACACTCTGGTCAGTTTGCACTGCTACTGATGACTGATAGGGATAATGCTCTTTATTCCTCTTCTATTGTTCTTGATCCTTAATAATGTCTCTCTTTTTTCTTATTCTTTCACACTCAGTAACCCCTTGTGTCTTAGTGGCTCTACTGCCTTGCATGGGGTGAAATGATTCAAATCTGGGATACAAGAATCCAAGGAGTGAGAAGTGGTATAGAAGAAACTGTTAGCGTAGAACTTACGGTTACCTCTAGCCATTTCAATTATAAAATGATGAGTCCTTGTCACCAGTCTAGTACTGCTCTTAAATTCAGATGTGATGGGAAAGTGACTGAAGCCAAGATGCCAGGTTAGGATCAATTACATTGCAGATAATTCTTAGAATTTTACCGAGGATCAAATATATAGTACAAGCAGTGGACTAGATGTGATAGCAATATTCAAAGCCTGTATGAACAGTAGACTTGTAATTACGTAAGATAGATTCTGGAGAGAAAATTCTTTAGAACAATAAACGAACAAGGATTCAGACAGAAGATTCACATTGGATTTAAATTTTTGAAGATCAAAATTGACTGGGAAGCAAGAAAGTGAAAGAGAATTCCACATGTGAGAAGTGCGAGAGAAAAAACTGTAAGCATAGAAATTACTGTTACCTATAGTCATTTCAACTGTAAAATGAGGAGTACTTGTTGCCAATTTAGTACTCTGCTTAAATTCGCTAAGGTAACAAAGAGGAAAACTTATCAAAACAATTACCATGAAAATATTTCTAGAAAAGGTACAGGTAAGCTATGTTATGGCAGAGTAGGAAAATGACTGAAGCTGAGATGCCAGATCAGGACCAATAACATTGCATAATAAGAGAAATTAAGAAAATCAAAAAGTTTTTTTTTATTGAAGATAGTCTATAGCCAACATTTGATGCTGGTGAAGGTGAAAATTCGTTTGATAGAACAAGTGCTAAGAACTGAGGAGGAATTATCATTCTTATCTCTCTTGTAGACTAGCACCTCATCATGGAGTAACGGTTAACAAATTCAGACTGTTTGATCAATATTACTGTATAGTATGTCCAATCCTGTGTGCACCATTGTTATGGTGAAAGACACCTAGTCTATAGATAATAGACTCTCCCAACGTTGCAATATGAGCTCTGGTAAAACATGCAATGATAACAGCAAAATTGCAATATGAGTACTGGTAAGAAATGGTTGCTGAAAAATTAGGTTTATAATACTCAGAAATTCATACCCAGATGCTCTCAAGGACACATGGCACAGTGGATAAAGGCGTTGGTTAGATCCAGTGACAGACCCAAAGAGTGTGAGTTCAATGGGAGAACTTTCAGAGGGAAAATTACCAGGAGATAACTGATAACTGACATCCATCAAACATGGCACGTGGAACTAGAACAGTCTACCCCAGTGATCGAAATAAAGGGTTCAGTTCGAATTTCCAACCACCTGAAGAAGGCCGGAGCGTACAACGGCCGAAACTTTGTGACAAATATGGCGACAAAGATGAGGACAATAGTCCGACTAATGTAAATACTGTACATAATACCTCATCTCAGAAATATAGACAGACTCAGACTCTCCCATCTATTATAAGTAGGAGTCGAATACAATAAAGTAGTCAGCGACCACAACTCAATTACTCTGCGTAATACTGATTATTACAAGTTCCTAACGTTTTTGTACGTTGAACCTATTTCGGACGAATTTAGTCCAAATACAGTTTCCACTGAGGAAATAACTCTACAACAACCATACAAAATTCAACATTAAATAATAATGCAAGGGACGACATGCACAATCAACCAAGAAGGCCAAGCCCAACATCCTGTTCATATCCAAGACCGGACTCAACCTGTCTTTTCCAATTCAAGACTTCACAATAATGGACTACTCACCCCTACTCCTGAAAGGAAACCTAAACTAAAATAGGTACATGTGTTGCCAGGCTTTCTAATGTAACACAGTCATCCCAAATGTAAAACAGATTCTTTGCATGCAATAATGATTAGTGATCCTAATGTGGCTGACCATTACAAGTGAGTAATGAGTTCAAGCCACACTGGGTGTTTCACACAACGTTCAGCAGTAGACAACCTAATGAAGGTTGATTTGTCTAAACTCAACCGACCAAAATCTTGAGGGCTGTCAAAAGAAAACAGAACTTTTTCATCAACACCTTAACAAAAATTTTTTTTAAAAAATATAATGCCAGCTACAGTGATGAAATCACAAAGAAAGAGATTTTGAGAAAAACATTCCCCTACCCAGTATGGAGGCAGACCACCCAACGTGACACTTTTATGGGCGCAGCACTTTTGGGTCTGGTGTATCAGCCTGTATAAACCACTCATTCATTCATTTCTTCAGTTAGTACATTTTGTGTCACTCTGGTGGTTACCATTGCTCCTGTTTTAATTATTGTTTATGGTGACTGTTGATTATCTCCCCTGATCTGAAGTTGTTGCATATAAATAGCCTCCATATTGGTTGACGCCGTCTCTTTATGAGACGTTAACAGGATAGCAGAGCAAGACAAAAACAAAAAAAGATTTGTGGCTGTCACAATGAAAAAGGTAAAAAGAGGGCAATGATTGAACAAGCATTGAACTAGCAAAAGAAGCCTTTCAAAAGCTAAGCAAAGTGCCGAAAAATGGAAAAAAATCATACTAAACAAAGAAAAGAGGTGTTGGACTGCGATGTGATATTCATCTTCGTATATGGCAGTGAATGTTTGAGTGATAACGAGAAAAATGAAAGTAGTAAAAAATGTTGTTCTACAGAAGGATACTGAGAATTCCATGGATGGAGTTAATAAGCAACAAGGAAATCTTAAAGAAAATGGCAACAGGAAGAGATAACTGAAATTCCTTAGACACATAAAGAGGAAAGAGGGCTTGGAAAAAAAAACCCTCAAAGGGCATATTGAAGACAAGAGAGAGAGGAAGACAACCAGCCACTTACCTGACAAACGTGTGAATGGATGACTGAACAGAGAGGAGAACCTTACCAAATTAAGAAAAACTGCTAAGGGTCACAAGGGATAGGAAGGTGTGGAGAGCTATGATTGCCTATTATCCTGAAGGGACATGGCACACAGAAGAAGATGTCCATTTCACCTAAAATCACTTAACCTAGCCAGCCAGAAAATTTAAGGTTGACTCAGTGAGGCTTGAAAGACGATGCTTATAAATAATTATATGATTAAACAAGAAACAAATTAGAAAACCTTCTCTAAATTTAGCATATTTCTTGAGATTCGTCAGAATTTTTTTGGAAGGAGAATATTGTGGAGTTGTTATCATTTTTAATTTCTATGTTGCCTTGTTCTTATTCGTTGTCTAGATGTTATGTGTTCATTTTATGGCATGTGTCTGTAATTTCATTGTGTGCCCAATACAAGGTCTGATCAAAAAGTATCAGGACTGATGCTATAAAAAGATATAAAATGACCACTGATGGAATCTCTATGGTATGGTGAGACAAACACACTCTACACACTTTACTTCCAAGCATTGCTACAAACAATGGATGTATTATAACTACGTGTGTATGTGTGACAGAATTCAAGATCAGTCTGTGCCAAGCGGCTTCATCCCGTCTACTTTTGCTCCATTTCCATAGCAACAGTCCCAGTATTTTTTCATCAAACCCTGTATTTACCTCATGGTATGTGTGTTTAATTCTTGAAATGTAAATGTAATTTCCGTGCATGTTACAAAACTGGGTATATAAGCGTATTTTAATTGCATGATATTTATGTTTTAATCAATTTACCCCAAGCAAGGTGATAACGTCACTCAGATGAAAGAGGTTACTGGAAGTAAAAGGGAATGAGAAGACTTTATGAGAAGGGAGTAGAAACCCAATTCTATATAGAAAACAAAGGATAAATCTCTACTCCTGTTCAAAAGACTAGGAAGGTGCATGAATGAGGCAATAGGCAAACTTATCTACTCCTATTAAATAACGAATATTGGAAGTGAATGTGTAATTCTAGATTACATCATCTGCAACCATTTGGATTCTATATTCTTTAAGTATAGATAAAAAGGTGTGTCTGCTTAATATTTCTATTAGGCATGTCTGAGTCAATAAATTACAAACATTGTTTCTGCTTATTTTTATCATAATCCTTTCATATTCCCGAATATTTTTTTGTATATTACATATCAAATGAGGCAAGAAATGCATTGTAACAGTGAAAATCACTTTTATTTCCCAAGTACTTTCCACCTCTTTCTGAGATCTTGTAAGGCAAAAACTATTCATGAATATGAAAGGATTATGGTAAAAATAAGCAGATATAATGCTTGTAATTTATTCAATCAGACATGCCTAAAAGAGAATTTGTTGCTTAAATACACAAATTTTAATATTTATTGTATATTATTAACTATAACTTGTTCTCTGTATTTTTTCCTGTTATGGGATCTTACCTATAACGACACAATGAACTGTTCCTGACCCTATAAAGACTGCACCTCGCAAGAGAGACGTGTGGAATGAGTCGAGACAGATTCGAGTCGAGCCAATAGTAGTTAACTCCAAACCAGACTGACAGTCATACTAACCCTTCAACATCTTGTATTATTATTTCTGTGTAATATATCTTTGATATTTCTACTCTTGTGTTTGTGTTGTTCTTCCTTGGTCCTAACCTTGAACCATAACAGTGGCGACGAGGATATTGGACCATAACATTTCCAGAATTAGCAGTGTTGTTATTCATTTAGCTTCAGCAGAAATCTTTTAAACTAATTTATATTTTGTAAAAATATCAAGGATACACTACATAGCTGTGTGTAGATGAAGAAACACAAGAAGTAGTGAAATTTGTACAATTAAACTTGTCTCCCTTCAACAAACTTTGCATCAAGCACTTGTGGAGGATAGTTATGGACTGGGGAGCTAGAGGTGACTGGAAAGTCCAATAAATGTATTTCCAGTTAATAAAGAGTTACTAAATTTACCAAATAGTTAAATGTGCATGCTTTTACTTTTGAATTTGCTTTCACACTACAGAGGACTAATAAAATTGGTTTTCGTGGTTTTGTTTATTTTTTTCTTGATTTTCTTGGCAGTAAAAAAGAAAAACAAAAAACAAGTTGAATATAGATGGTGACCTGATATGCAAAAATTGAGGCCCCCAAAAAACTGGATAGAAATATAGGACTGGAAGTTGTTTTCTTATCATGACAAGCTAGAGGCTAAATTAAAACTGACAAGTAAAAGAAAAGATAATGCTATTAATTTGGGCAAACCAGCTGAGAGAGACTCCTAGAGGAGAGAATGGAAAGGGACACAGACAATTCCACCCACCACTTTACTTGTAATTACATACACCTGTTTTTGTTTGATTCCTTTTGGTTTGTTTAATGACACATCAACATCTTATCAGTCATTTAATGCCAAAATTTAATTTTCTTGGGAGCTTTGGTAATTTTTTTTTAAAAATTTATTGCTGGTAATTTTTTCTCTTCCTTTACCAATAATGCAGAGATGGTAATTTTGTTTTTACTATGAAAATGTATTTTTATACTTACATCGTGTTTTGTTTGAGGGCTCACTATCTGCCCATACCTGGGACCCTAACAAGTACTTCCACTCCAAGTTAGGGTGGACCTGGGAACAAAAGCAATTAAGAGGTGTTCTTACACTCCTCAAAACGTTCCAATCAGAGGCCTTGCTGTGGGATGTAGTTTATCATCATAGCCAGGACTGTTTTTGTATTTTAAAAGTAGCAGAACCTGGAGCAAACCACCAGCATACAGATAGATAATAAACTGAGTTGCTATGCAAAAATAGAAAGAGGTGTATGACAAAGATGTGTCTTCTCCACAGATGTATTCAAACTCTACAGCAATGCTATCATCAGGAAACTTGAGATCTTACCAGTGGCTGTAATCTTAACAAAATACACAGATGACAGAAAGAAAACTACAGGACCTCCTAAGACAGAGTGGTAGAAGAAAGGGAGACAAATGGACTAACTATCAAGCACAAGAAGACAGAAAGTATGGCCATCAGCAAGAGAAAAAGTCCAAGATGTGAATTATGAATTGGAACTATAAACATCAAACAGATGAAGTTGTTTAAATATCGGGAAAGTGTTTTAACATAGGACGGAAAATGTGACAGAGAGATCCAAACACTTTTGCAGTGAATTAGTGACAGAAGCATTCCCCCAAAAATGGAAAAAATTTGTTAGACACAAAGAAAAAATTGGTGCATTGCTATGTGATATCAATCTTCTTACATTGGAAGCAACAGAAATCTGGTTCTACAGGAGGATACCGAGAATCCTTTGGATGGAGTGAGTAAGCAAAAAAAGTCTTAAAGAAACAGAAAGGATACTTATACACAGAATCAGAAAGAGATAGACAAAATACTGTGAACATATAACGGCTGAGGAGGGCTTGGAAAGTTTAACCTTCACAGGGCATATGGCAGGCATGTGAGATAGGGAAAGGCAGCAAATCACTTGCGCTTATGTGAATAGATGATAGAATATGTGGCCCTAAGCAAGATAGAAAGTTGTGGAGAGCCATGATTGCCTATTTGGCACATAGAAGAATCTCTATCCTTTCCAAAGGAGTTTTCATAAAATGTATTTTTGTTCATAGCTTTTTTTCTCTTGGCTATACGTGTAGAAACTTTGCTAAGAGCTACAAATGACAGGAATTTGAAGAGAGCCATGATTACTGACATCCTGAAGGGAACAAGGAACATAGAATAAGAAGGAGACCTGTAGAAATTGCCTATGTTTCTTTGTAGTTAAGTCATATCATGTGAAATGTTTGCACAGATGATGATGTCACTGCGTGCAGCTGTAAAAGCTGAGAAAATCTCATTTCTTTTCCATGACATGTATAACGTTAAAATCATAAAAGAGATCAAAATGATATATACACCCTTGACCAAATTAATTCAAACAACCACGTTAGTTTCCTTTCTTTCACCTGACGGTCAATTTCAGACCCACTGGAGTGACAGGGTGTAATTGATTTTCATTTTTTCATCAGATTAGGTCATTTGCAGTGTTGTGCAGTAATATCAATCTATTTTCAGGGTGTATGATGAAATTTGTTTGGCCTTGAAAAATATTGTGTCATCCAAGATTGCATCAGATTTTCATCATAACCAGACACCATTGTCTCGACTGTTGATTAGTTGTCCTATGGCCATTGACTGCGATGGACGTTACTCCAAGGAAGTGTGCAAAAATTGTAACATATTGGCAAGCCTTAACAGTGAGTAAATCAAAGTACTATCGACTCGCTTGAAAACTCTTCTGATTTAAATCCAATCGAGAATCTGTGGTTAATCTGCAAGGAAAGTGTTGAATATTGGTTAATTGCAAGTGGTTTGACATGCAGGTAGACTGATGTCGTCACTCAAAATGGAAATACACCCACTGAGTGATTTCATGGAGAGATATATGAGTGAATAGAGTCCACTCATGCAAATGTGTTGGGCAGGTCCTTTATAGTAATGTGGACTAACCCACCTGTTGTATTAGGTATTCTCCTATAAATGTGGTAGATTAGCTGGCCTGCGTTTCTACAAGAAGACACAAGCAGGTAGACATGTTAGAAGGTAAGTTCTAAAGAAAGACTTCATGAAATGGACATAGAAAGTACTAACATGTGCACTGGGTCATACTTCATTGGAAAGATACGGGAAAAAAATTAAATAATAATGGAATTAATTGATTTTTTTCAATTAATTTGCACAATAGTGTATATCCAAGCAAAACATAGAAACTATAGTATATACATGTTCCCGGAGTCTTTGAATGGTTAACCAGAATTGACCTTCACTCTTCCAGTTCCATTTTCACTGTCTTTGAGAAACCATTATACCAAATCACACACACACAATACTATTGATATTCCAGCAGCAGACACAAACACACAGACACAGTAGAAACTTGCTTCTTCTCTTGCCTCTCATTCTGTGTCTTCCCAGCAGAACAGTTAACAAATACAGAAAGTGAGAAGAGCTTTCATATAATAATCAAATATCTCAGAGGAAAATCACTGTCGCTATTATTACTGCTGCTACAGTTGTGGATGTCTCAGGAGAATGACACAGGTTTTCTTTTTCTTTTCAAAGCATATTTTAAAGAAGGAAAATTACATTCAACACTTTATTCGAATTTTTACTACATTTTAAATATCAAAGTAATGGCACTACTTAAATAGAGAGGTCCCCTCATAAAAAAAAATTGGGAAAATTTTCAGTGGAAATACTTTTTGTTAATTAGCATTCTTTAAACATTTCTGAGGTCGCGACATATACCAGAATGAAAAAAATATTGATTTAGAAGGGAGTTCCTGTTAATAATATTGATACAGCGTTAAACCAATCCCAGAATTTGATTTTTCGATTCATTTTCTACAGTTTATCAAATGTTTTCAGATTATTTAAAGCCAGAAAATATTTTTACATAGTAAGAATTGTTTTTTTTTTTGTAGTGATATAAGTCTTAGTAATTAACCCATAACTTTTTCTGGCATGACACAGTGAACCAACTTTCCTTTTAATATACGTGATCCACTTCATATGAGTGAAAAGTGAGAACTCAAGAAGGCATAGAGCATTAGGGAGGGGGGGCATATGGAGTAAGGGATAATGGCTTGGATTGAGGAATCGGAGAGCAGAGTTCAAATTCCAGTCGGATCCATTATATTCACTTATGTGTTAATAAACTTGGGAAAGGTATGAATCCTCTTCTCCCTCCAGCTATGGGTAAATAGCAGGACAGACTGGGTTCTGTAGCCTTGGGTGGCAACCAGTCTAGGAGAAAGTAACTCTGAATTCAAAACTCTATGTAGACCTGGTGTAGCACATACTATACAGCTAAGGAGAGGGCCGTTCGCATTGGCTCGATGGTCCCAACTATGGTCGACCTGGAGGGATACAGCATTATTCTCCTGGAGTTTAACATCAGCCATTTTGATGACAAGCAGAAAACATTCTCTGTGGTGATGAAACGAAAACAGCATGATTTTTTATTTTGATGTTTGACCTGTACAAGGTTCGAGAGCCACTCGAGGTAGAGTATTACAGAGTAAGAGGCTCATTTTATGCCGATATTTGGGGAAGTCTAAGTTTAATCATTAGATTAAACTTAGACTTAAGATTGAAGTGATCAGGAAGGCATCCTCTTGGAAGTAAATTCCATAAAGCAGTGGTTTGTAAGAAGATGTTGCTTGAGTAGAATTTACATCTCACCAAACGAAAACAAAGTCAATAGTTTGCTACAATGTGTGTAGCATGGCAGATCTTAGCCATGTAGGTTAGAACTGGTAGAACTAAGGAATGTAGATGGCGATAGAGCAGTGAGAGGCTTGCAACATTTCGTCTGTAAGAAAGCGGTTATAGGGTGGAAAATAATTTGTCATCCACAAGGACTTGGAGGGAGACACTTTTGAAATGAAGACAGTGTAAAAAAAATTATGCAAAATGCCAAAAGAACAAAGTGGACGCATGACTGAGTAGTTAGAAGACAAGTTTTCAAATTTTGAGACTTAGGTTGAAATTTCATCAAAATCAATTTGCCAGAAGGGTGTCTTCTTGATAATATACGACAGGTGAGAAAATTTCTGCATGCAACACAGTTGGGAAGTGCCTTGTGGGCAAAAATTCACAAAGTATTATGACTGTAGGATCGAGTGTAATGGCTTTGTTCAACTACTGATCCCGCCAGATTACGTGGTCTCTCCTGGAAGGTATAATATCTAAAGTTCATTTAGCATAACAGGGCCAGAGCAAAGACATGTGTGTGTTGGAGGGGGGTGGGGCGTTGTTGACAAAAAATAAATTTTAGAATTTAGCCTTAAGTTATCAAAGGGTTAGCAGCAAGAATGTTTAAAATTTCCAGAACTTCTAGATTGGCAGAAATCATCTTTGAAATAAGAGAGAAACATCTGTGTTAAAAATGAAAAAACGTTTCATTTTTTTTTTTTTAATATCTACAGGGAAAATATAGATTCCCTAATTTTTTACATATTTCTTTTTTTATTTGGATCTGGAAAAATAAAACTACAAGAACATTTTAAGCTATTATCTTGTCTGTGAAAATTTTGGCAGAGCCTTGGCAACCAAGGCTGCTACAGCTCTGATAGATGCTGTATAAACCAGACGTTAACACCATGGGTGTTGAATAAACACATGTGCCTGAGCAGGCGTCGGCAACAGGGATTAGCTAATAATTCTAGCAGACAGGCATACTTGGAAGCATGTGATCAGCCATCATAAATAATATGATAAACAATTGAATGGTCATGAAAGGTTCCCGTAGTGATTTCATTAAATAGGCTGTTTGATCTCATATGAAATATAGATTTTTTTTTCTCAAAGAATTGTCTAAGTTGCCTGACAGTAGGGACTTAATGTTTTATTTCACAATGATTAAACACACAAGAACAAAGTTATGTTTGTATTGTGTGAGTCTTTTAAGGTGTTGTTTTTAAATTTCCTTGTGTTACGAGAGGAAAGTCAAAATGAGAAGCATGGGCACTGAAGCATTCAAAGTTTAGTGCATCAGTGCATGTGTATATATATATATATATATATATATATATATATATATATATGTATATATATATATGTATGTATGTATATATATTTGGGCACATGGCCAAGTGGTTAGAATGTTCACATTCTGACCATGAGATACAGGTTCGAATCTCACAATGGCCGACTGGTCAGGAAGGAGACTTCCTGATGCTATTGAAATGGAGGGGTCAATCCTAGCATGTGGCACCTTTGGAAAGTGCCTGAAAACCAATCCACGGGTTGACGCAAGCCTTTGTGAGTGAAATTGGGTAGATGGAACCCTTGGGGGCTGTCAATAGCTATGCTGGCACAAAGTCAGAAGTCATTGTGGCCGAGAGCTTGAGCATGCTGGCCTTGTTCAAACTGTTGATCACGCTAGAAAACACACTTTTTTCCAGAAACTGTAGCTAAGGTCTACTCAGCATAGTTGCAGTATAAGCCACAGGTGGCCTATAAGGGTGTTGAATAAACACAAATGTGCCTGCGCAAGCATCTGCAATAGGGATTGGCTAGCCATATTACTAGACACGTATCCGCGAATACAAGTGGTCAGCTATATATATATATATATATATATATATATATATATGAAGAAATATCATCTTAAAGTGTGCTATATTTATGGGATAAAGTGCTCAATATCAGAGATAGAGCGTGTGTAAATATAAAAGTGAACATAGAATTCAACACTTAGAGGCGACAGTCTGTTTCATGCTAGATGCAATCATCAGGCAATTAGTCCTAGTTGCCTGACGATTGCATCTAGCATGAAACAGACTGTCGCCTCTAAGTGTTGAATTCTATGTTCACTTTTATATATATATATATGTGTGTGTGTGTGTATATGTGTATCTGTCTATCTATAGCTGGCCACTTGTATTCGAGGACACCCATCTACTAGGGCAAGTAGCCAAAGCCTATTGCAGATGTTTGCTCAGGCACATTTGTGTTTGTTCAACACCCACAGAGCCCACCTGTGGTTTATACTGCAATTATGCTGAGCAGGCCTTAGTTTCTGGGAGAGAGCGTGTTATCTAGCGTGATCAACAATCTGATCAAGGCCAGCACGCTCAAACCCTCGGTCACGATGACTTGTGACTTCGTGCTAGCACAGCTAGCGACAGCCCCCAAGGGTACAGCTTACCCAATTTCACTCACAACCTGTCGTCTGGTTTTCAGGCACTTTCCAATTGTGCTACACACTGGGATCACCCCCCTCCAGATTGACCATGGCAAGATTCAAACCCGAGTCTCATGATCAGAAAGTGAACGTTCTAACTACTTGGCTACATGCCCATATAAATATGTATATATACATATATATTAACGATAGATGATTATGTGTGAGGATATGTTAAAAAAGAAATAATTCCGGATATATATAAATGCATGCTCAAACTAAATGGTGTGGAAATTTTTATGACTGAAATGGGTGGTCATTTTGCACATGGCAAATAAAACTACTTCAAAGGAAATGGTGGAAATTAATGGCTAGTATAAGTAATGGTTAGGTTCCCTGAAGCATTCAGTAGTATAAATGCCAAAGTAGGAAAAATTCTATGCAAAGCATTTCATCTTTGAGAAAAAAATTTTTTAACTTTTTAAATTTCAGTGATGCAAAATCTTCAGCTGTTGGCACATCATTATAACTGATGCATTCATTTTTATATCTCCCATATCAATGCTGTCCTGGGTAAGATGATAAACTACGTCCATCAGCAAGGACTCTGATCAGGAGGTTTTGAGGAGTGTGGAACCACCTCTTAATTGCTGGTGTTCCCAGGTCCACCCTAACCCGGGGTGGTAGCCCCTGCTAGGGTCCCAGCTATGGGCAAATAGTTAACTATTACCAGAAATACTTTTTTGAAAAAATTATTACCAACAATACAATTTTGAAGGAAAAATATTACCAGATTTTTGACAAAACAAAATATTACCAGCAATAAAGAATTTTGTCGGCATTGAGTAGCCCATTGGGGATGGTGTGCCATGAGATAAAATAAATCAAACCAATCTAAACCAAAGAATAAATATTCTGTTCATACCTATCCTAAAAATGTTGTCGGTATTAAATAAGCCATTGAGGTTGATATGCCGTAAAACAAAATAAACCAAAATCAAACCCACATCAACGCATTTACAGGTATGATGATTAAATTTTTGCCATTCTATATTTCTAATTTCACAATTGCACATTTTTGTTTTTGATTTTGCTTACTGCACAGTGTAGTAGGGTCAGTTGGGCACCATCTGTGAGAAAAAAAGCACCATGACACAATTCACTCTGCCAGAAATTTGGAAAAGGCATGCTGTACTGCTTGGAATTCATGCTGGGAGCTCCAGTACGAACATTTCAGAGTGTTTGGGTGTCAATCTGAGTTTAGTGCAGAAGATTCAGAAAGAGTTAGATGAGTTTAATGGTGATTACGAAGGTATGGCTGCTCAGAAATCTCACTCTGATCATTCTGATAAGAAAAGAACTCCTGAATCTGTTGGGGAGGGCCTCAGACTCAACACAAATGTCTACATTAAGTGCCTTGAGGAGGAAGTGCTGCCTTGGCTCAAGAGGGTAGCTGCTGAAAGACCTTATATCTGGCTACAGGACTCTGCACCATGCCATTGATTATTATATGTGGGGTGCAGTTGAGCCACAAAATTCCTTGTACCACCAAAGATGGCAACATTCACCAACTTAAACTAGGATACCATTCAAAAAGTTACAGGAGATAGTAAACTCAGCTGGAGGCAGTGGATGAAACCATATGTGATTTTATTGAAAAAATTTACTCTTTAGTATTTCAAGATATTTTTGTGTAATTTTGGTAAATATATCTGTTAAACTGAGATGTCAGTGTTATTTTCCTTTTTGTGTAATTTCAATGACAATTTATCTATCACATAATTCAAAAAACAAAAACATTGCTTTAATTTCTGGGATGTGGATTTATTTATACTATTTACATGTGGACTAGCATCCTCATCTTAGTTGACAACCTTTCGGCCGTTGTGCCCTTGGGTCTTCATCAGGTGTATATCAATCCGGGTAACCTACAGAGAATTCCGAATTCAACTCTTTATTCAATCTTCATAGATTGTTGTTCCATTGGCCATGTCTAGGAATCTCACATCTGTTCCTTATTTTTAGTTATGGTCAGTTATTGCTTGCCATATTTTTGCTGAGTTCAAGTACACGCTGCCCAGTTCAGGGATTGAACTCACAATTACTATGTCACAAAATTCACAAACCAACGCTTTAATCCATTAGGCTTTTCTCCTGTAGGATAATTTTCTGTGGAGAACTTGGAGCCTTAAACCTAACCTTCCTGCTGATGATGATAAAAAAAAAATACAAATATATAATTCCATCAACAAATACATTTTTGTCTGATGAAGCTCTTGTAGATGACAAAATGCATTATTCAGATTGTTTTCCACTGTTTCATTCATTTTCAGTAAACTGTTCTGATATTTAGAAATTTATATATATATATATATACATATATATATGATGGACTCTCTTGTCAAGTTCAACATGTGAGGTTCCAACAACCACCAAATAATTATCTTCGGAGGATTGGCGCGATTGCGTCTCGATTAAGGAACGAGCCTCGCGAAACGGAGTGGCTCTTGCAGCGTGTGTCTCACTGGCGACGGTTCGAAGTAATGCTTTCTCCATCATAGCGGCTGGCAGAGGATAGAAAAAATTGTTTATAGTTACGTTGTTCTGGAATTGTCATCATTGGTCGACTGAACTTGCTTTGTTTCAATGACTTCTGTTTTGTTATTATTAGTTACTTTGTTCAATAAATACGTTAACACAAAAAAAAAATTATCTACATGACTTTTGAGGCTGGCTGGAGAATTGCACCAAAGACTACAAACAATACAGGAGAATGGTCATATATATATATATATATATATATATATATATAATGATCACAATATACTGGCTGTAGTTCAGAATTAAGAATATGTCTAGTTTTAAGCAACTTTTAAACTGTCTGCAACACACTTACACATCGTTTAATATAGCCAGTCCATTAAGTGCCGTATGTTTATTTTACACAACTGGGCAATGATTGGCAGAAAATTTTCCCACAGTAGGTTGCCATTTCTTTCTGCAGTAGACTGGTAGCCAACCAAGGCTATAGGGCTGAGTCTGTCCTATTTAATCCATAGCTGGGGGGTATGGATTCATACCTTTCCAAAGGGTATTTGCTCTCTGATTTACTATAAAAGTACATCTAAAATCCATGAAAGTAATAAATTAACTGAAAGTGCCCAGGAATCAAGAAAGCTATTCAACCCATAGCTGGGGACGAGAGATAGATTCATACCTTTCCCAAATATTGGATAATGCCTTACGCTCAATAACTCCAGAAAGGAAAACGCTTGTTCATACAGGAGAAAAATATAATGAAATACTTAACAAAAATCCCTTATCAGTCTCGTTTAACTTGTATTAAAGATAAATAGATAGATACAAGATACAAATGAAATATATATAAAGCAAACCCCTTCAAATTATTATTATGGCAAATCCACTCAGCTCTGCAATTCATCCCGAGATGTTATACATTACACTACAATGCACATCTGGAAACAGCAAAAATAGTAACAAAATCTGACATTTATGGAGATGGTGCTGCAAGAGCACTGTTTGCTCAGTCCAGAAGTGGAAACATTAATCTGGAAGATCAAGAACATTCTGGCAAGCCTGCAGTCAAAGATGCCCAAAATGAAACACATATCTCGTATTGTAAGTCATTTGAAAAGACTTGGGGATGTGAAACCATTACCCCTGCAGTAATGGTTCACTTCCCCGTTTATCACTGACCATTCAGTTTTTTGCTACCATACTCAACTACATTTGAACTTGGCTCTCCAGTTTACTATCTATAGTATGCCTAAAATCTGTGAAAATAAAGGATTAGCCAAAAGTGCTCAGGAATCAAGAAAGATTTGGATAATCCAGAAAGTAAAACACTTGTTCACACATAAGAAAAATATAATAAAATACTTAAGAAAAATTCCTTATCAGTCTTGTTTAACTTGTATTAAAGATATATAGATAGATACAAGATACAAATGAAATCTGAAGAAAATTGAAGCTGTTTGCTTTATATATATATTATTATTAATATTGCAACTACATTGCTGAACAAAAGCTTTTCCCAACTCCTTCCATGACTGTGCTACTTCATTCCCATAATGTTCTTCTGGTTAAAGATTGCTGAGTATTCTATTAAATCAGATGTCTTTGTTCAGTCAACTGAATTCAAACAGACTGGCTTTAATATCCTATTTTATTTCACTCAACTGGACTAGTGTTTATATATAACCAATTGTTATGTACATGCTTCTAAATCTGACTTTTCACAAGGTGTCTGATAGCATGTAGGCTATTTCCTTGGAAGAACTTATGACAACAATTTGTATATGTTCAATAGTAATGTCAATGTGTTTGTTATCTAGTCAAGTTCTTAAATAACCTCATCAGAAATTGATTCAATATAATCAATTCATGTCAGTGAAAAATGTGAAACAAAGAAGGCACAATGAATTTCCCTCCTTGAGGCTAGCATCAGCCATACTAAGGCAAAGCAAAAACGGTTCTCTAAAGTGATTAAAAAATAGCAGTTTTGAAGGTATTAAGATTTACAGGCCATTCCTTGCCCCAATTAACAATTGATTGAAGGTTATTTTTGATAGCAACTGCCAGTTTTACTTTATCAAACATATCATCAAACTTGCTATTAAGACTGGAATAAATAGTTTGGGCATCAGTGTAAATATAGAGTTAGGAACTGATGATATCGGGAAGGTTGTTGATGAAGATACAAAACGATGTAGGTCAATGGATGGAGCTTAGGGGGAACGTCTCATTAATGTGGAGGGATCAAGAAAAATGACCATTCAACATTACATTCATTACACAATTTATTAGGAATGATTGGATTAAGTCAAATATTCGACCACAGATACCATAGGGCTTGAGTTTGTGAAAAAGGTCAGCACACTAAATTCAAGGTATCTAAAGCCACAACCAGAGCCTCACATTCTTATCTAAAGCTGGATAGACAATTATAGAGTTGGGAACTTTTGCTAGTGTGAGTAATATAAGATTCTTCACTTTTGGTTATTCATATTTTGCCAGTCATCTGAATCACTGATAAACTTAAGCAGAATTTTATCCAACATATGAGAAGGAAAGCCTGCTCAATATTTTTGAACTGAAATGTATTTTTAAGTAAAAAGTAAGTAATATTTTCTTTGAAATTCAGTTAAGTAATCACAGAGTTAACTAAATTTCAAGAACAATATATTTCTGTTATTTACATTGAGACTAATGTCCTCATCTTTTCTCTTACAATAGTCCAAATGTAAATAGTGTAAATAATGGTAATTCCTCATCCCAGAAACTATATTTCTGTAACAGTTACTGTATTTTTGAAAGATTTTAATTTGAGAATTTAAATTTTTCTGTTGTCAGACATCAATCACAGCATAATTGAAGTTAATTTGGAGTAACACACACAGACATTTAAAAAGTCTCAAATCTTATTAGAACATTCAAAATTAGGTTTGTTTTTTTTTAAACTTCATTCAATTTTATAATTAAAATTAGAATAAAATTTGTAAGGTAATTAGATTACTGCAATTTTATTTTAAATCATTTAAAAAAAAAAAAACTGTCTGGGATGTTTGCTAAAATTTGTAAAATTTTCATGACCTTACTAAAAGAAATGAGTAATTTGATGTGGGAATATCTGAGGAAATGCATGCAAAATATGACTGATTTATCTGGTGAAAATTCTGAGAGATGAACAAAACCATTTTATGATATATTTTGTGCATTACAAGGCAACTGCCTTTTATTCTATACTAACTTAAAAGCATTTAAGCTAGTTCCAGCAGAGGGTTCTTGATTGGGCCTTCATCACAATAGGTACGGAAGGAGGAGTAGGTGTGAAAAGCAACAATAAATGACAGAAGAACTCAAAATTGATCACTGCATTTAAGTATTGCATTAATATTTCACTTTACCTTTTAAAAGTTCAATGATAATTCTTCTGCCACCACTTAATTTAAAAACAATTTGATGTGCATAGGTCCTTACTTTCTATGCAAACAAATATTTTTATTTGGTGGGTGAGTTTTGCTGGATTTCGCAATTAATTTCAATTATTGCAAAAAATTTATTTCCAAGTTCTACAAATTGCTATCATACAAAAAATTTTGTCACAAAAATCACATAAAAATAAATCGTTGAAAACAATCACAATAATGGAAACTAGGGAATCCAAAATTTCAAGGTTGTGAGTCCAGATCTGGCCCAGAATGTTTTTTATTTGCTCACAGAGTCAGCCTGATTCCAAAATGTCATATGTTGAGCTACGGCCATATAGGAGTAAAGTTGAAAAAGTATAACACTGTGACACACTGACATTTGCATTTATTATATATATATATATATATATATATATATATATATATATATATATACAGTCCTATGGTTACAGAGAATTTCAGTTGAGTTCTACCACGGAATATGTGAGCGAGCGGCGCTATATTGAGTCTGATTTGCTACCTCGTCGCCACCGAGGTTCATTGAACAGTTGGTATGGCATTTGCTTGATAACCTAACTGTCTGGGTTTCAATTCTCGGTAGTGGATGTGCACTGCTGATGAGTCCCAAATATAAGACGAAACAGCCGTCCAGTGCTTTCTGCATTCTGTTGAGGTTTCTTTCAGACTCAATGAATTACTTAATTATATATATATTAGGTTGGTGCAAAAATAATGCTGTTTTCTCACATGAAGTTGAACGTCAAAAAACGACATTATTTCTGCACCAACCTAATATATATATATATGATGGACTCTCCCATTGAACTCGACGTATGAGGGTCAGACAGATCAATTCCCAGAAACTGAAAGCCCGACACCCACACAGGATTTGATTATAGTGGTGAAGGGCCATCCACACTTTTTAGAGTGACAAATACAGGGACCTGGTGCAACGAATGCCACAAGGTCCCTAAACGACCATCCGCAGGTTTTGAATTCAGAGTTGTTCTTCTCCTAGACCAGTTGCCATCCAAGACTATAGAACCCAGTCTGTCCTGCTATTTACCCATAGTTGGAAGAGGATTCACACCTTTCCCAAGGGTATTAGCACATAAGTGAATGTAATGGATTCGGCTGGAATTCGAACTCGGCTCTCCGATTCCTCAATCCAAGCCGTTATCCATTACTCCACCGTGCTTCCCATATATATATATATATATATATATATATATATATATATATATATATATATGATGTTTTTATAACTGGAACAGAAGAGTCAGTTATGGTGAGGTGTATGTTTTAGCTTAGTAATCTACTCATCCTCGAAATTTAGCTCTTCGTAGAAAACTGAAAAACCTTAAGACTGACATTTGTTAACTTTTGAGCAAACAGTAAAGATTAAGTCTTAAAAGAATAGCATTTTATCTCTGAAAACTATCAGGAAGACACTGGTCTCTGCAATGAGTTAAATCAAGCTCTCTTAACTAAAATGCACGATGATGAAACGGTCTAAAATGGCTAGTGTTTTTTTTTAATTAGTCATTTCTCATTCCAAATCCACAAAGAAAAAAGTTGTTTTTTTTAACCATTTTGCTTTTACTTTTTAGAATAGCCACTTTATTGTGTCGCAAAAAACATCACCCCCAAAAAGAGTTAACACATATAGCATGATTAAGAGCTTTGTAAATTTCCTAATTATCATTTATGAGATTGAACAAATGTTGTATTCAGAAGAATTTAATAAGGATTTAGCTAATCAATTCATTGATTAACAAAATCTAGAAAATTCAAACTTAAATAATATTTATGGATTAAAATATTTGCAAAATCAGTTTTCAATAATTAATCACAGTTATTTTCAGGAACCAATGTGAAATTATTTCAGTTGCATCAGCTGAGAAATAATTACTTTTGTAGTCAGTCATATTTAAAATATCAACAGGCAAAAAAAGGAAAAAAATAATTTAACAAAACCCTTGAGAATTGATCTGTAATTAGTCATTTTAACCTTATTAATTTCTAACTCTAGTTAATAGAATGTTTTTCAATGTGGGTGTAGCATCAATGAATAAAATGGGATCAACAAGCTGAGTTCAAAATCAGGCCGAGCTTGCTGCATCCACTTTCACACAGATCCCCTTGAGAAAGATAGGAGGCCACCTCTTCTCTACTTTAGCTATTAATTAAATAATAGGGAAGACTGAGCTCTCAAGCCTTGAATGAAAATAAATCTAAAAGAAGAACAGAGAAGGCAATGGTAAATAAATTTGCTAACTTTCCCAAGAAGTCATGGCAATTCTCAGAATCTGTGAAATTGAAATCTAGAGAAATAGAAAAATATATATATATATATATATATATATATATATATATATATAAAGGTATACCTAACTTTCATAGACTATACAAATGCATTTGATAAAATGAGAGAAAGGGATGAGCACACATTGGAAAAACTAGATGATGGGTAGATATATAAGCACCCACCTAAGAGAGTATCTTACATTAGATAACTGCTTGTCGACTCTCTGCCTCTAGGCAGAGAGGAACCCGGACAAGGCTCTTCTGAAGGGAAGAGTCTCATCTGGGGAGGCAGACAAACCTGGGGAATTTTTTTCGGAAAAAACCCACATTAAACCAGCCGTGTGCCACATCCCGCTTTGTGGGGATCTCGGTAAATACCAAAAGTCTCTTAAATTTTTTTTTAATCATTTCACCCCGTGCAAGGCCCCTGGGATGCATGAAAAGACTTTAGTGAGGAAAAGGAACAGGTTTCAGGAAGACAGAAGATGGCAACTCATGCAGCATTTTAATTTTTGAAGATTATACATGGAAAGCAAGAAACAGGAACAGCGTTCCACAGGCAAGAAGTGTGAGAAACGAAAATATTAGGTTAAAACTGACAATTACATCTAGGTAGTTTAAGAGTAATGTGGTGTGACCTAATTGCTAATGTAGTATCAAACTAAAATTCATGTAGTCGAGGCACAAAGAAGGAGGAGACAGAGGAAAGCCATGTTACGGCAGTAAGAAAGTGACTGGCCAAAATGTCAGTTCAGGATCAATTACATCACCGATCCTTCTTTGAATTTTGTCAATAATCAAGAGAGATATAGTAGGAACACCAAACATGGCAGCACAGACAAATGGTAGATTTATAAATGTGAAAGAAGGATTCTGATGAGAAGATTTGTCTGGCACAACATATTGAACTGACTTTCATCACATTAGACTTAGCAATTGAACAAGTAGGTGTGGAGTTTAACATTAGCCAGGCTCTCTGTGGTGATTAAATATTAGTATTATTATAATTATTATAATTATTACTACTGGCTTTTATCTTATTTTTGGTGCACCTGTGTAATAATTCTGTTTTTCACTTTCTGGAATCTGTTTTGTTTTCTGGCCAGTAAACATACAACATAATATTGAACAGAAAAGAATTAGAAAAAGTGAGAGAAATGAGAATGGTGAAAAAGAATGTGGGAATGAACAAGGGCAGAATATAAAGAAAATGAAATGGAAACTAGGTGAATGGACGAAATATATACAAAAAAATATTTGGATATATAAATTATTGTAAACTAATGAACCAAAAAGACAATTTCTTAAAGAAATTTAACATTTATACCATCAAATAACATTTTCAAACATTTTTGTCAAAGTTTTGTCTAGTTTACTTTTTATGAAAAAAATATCTACACTATTTATATTGTTCAGACTGTTGTTCTCATATTTATTGTCAGATTCACAATATTTTGGCCATTGTATCCTACAGCCTTCTTCAGGTGATATACATTCTAAATAGAACTAAACACTTTATTTAGAACTAAACACTGTATTTAATCCACTGGGGTAGATTGTTCTAATTCCACATGCCATGCCTTTTCTGAATATCTTGGTTTCAGTTATTTCCCTTTAGTAACTCAACTCTCAAGTTTTTGTTCACTTCGGCTGTGGGCAGGTATTGAACTCACAACACTTTGGGTCAAGTCACTGAGATATGCAGAAAAGACATGGCACATGAACTAGAACAATCTAGCCCCATAGACAAAAAGAGTTTGGTTTGAAATTCCAATCACCTGAAGAAGCCTGCAGCGTACAACAGCCCTAATGCTGTGAATATGATAATAAAGATGAGGACAACAATCTGAACAATGTAAATATTGTAAATAGTTACAATACCTCATCGCAGAAATATATACAGATCCTGAAGAAGGCCAGAGCATACAATGACTGAAACATTGTGAATATGACAATAAATATGAGGACAATAGTCTGAACAATGTAAATATTGTAAATAGTTACAATACCTCATCTCAGAAATATAGACAGATCCTGAAGAAGGCTAGAGTGTACAATGGCTGAAATGTCATGAATATGAAAATAAAAATGCGGACAACAGTAGAATAAAAACAATGTAAATAGTGTAAATAATTACAGTACCCCATCTTAGAAATATTGACAGATCCTAAAGAAAACAGGGGTGTAGAATGGCTGAAATATTGAGTATAAGACAATAAAGATGTGGACAACAGTCTGAACAATGTAAATGGTGTAAATATTTACAATATCTCATCTCAGAAATATAGACAGATCCTGAAGAAGACTGGGGAGTACAGTGACTGAAACATCATGAATATGACAATAAGAATGAGGACAACAGCAAAAAACAATGTAAATGGTGTAAATATTTACAATATCTCATCTCAGAAATATAGACGGATCCTGAAGAAGACCGGAGTGTACAGTGACTGAAACATCATGAATATGACGATAAGAATGAGGACAACAGCAAAAACAATGTAAATGGTGTAAATATTTACAATATCCCATCTCAGAAATATAGATGGATACTGAAGAAGCCCGGAGAGTACAGTGACTGAAACATCATGAATATGACAATAAGAATGAGGACAACAGCAAAAACAATGTAAATGGTGTAAATATTTACAATATCTCATCTCAGAAATATAGACAGATCCTGAAGAAGACCGGGGAGTACAGTGACTGAAACATCATGAATATGACAATAAGAATGAGGACAACAGCAAAAACAATGTAAATGGTTTAAATATTTACAATATCTCATCTCAGAAATATAGACGGATCCTGAAGAAGACCGGAGTGTACAGTGACTGAAACATCATGAATATGACGATAAGAATGAGGACAACAGCAAAAACAATGTAAATGGTGTAAATATTTACAATATCCCATCTCAGAAATATAGATGGATACTGAAGAAGCCCGGAGAGTACAGTGACTGAAACATCATGAATATGACAATAAGAATGAGGACAACAGCAAAAACAATGTAAATGGTGTAAATATTTACAATATCTCATCTCAGAAATATAGACAGATCCTGAAGAAGACCGGGGAGTACAGTGACTGAAACATCATGAATATGACAATAAGAATGAGGACAACAGCAAAAACAATGTAAATGGTTTAAATATTTACAATATCTCATCTCAGAAATATAGATAAATGTTGAAAACAATATCATTTGTTTATTTCTTTACAGCTGGCCTTGTGATTTTTTTGATTTTTTTTTTTTTTTGCCACTAACTCCCAAACTAGATTAAAGCAGAAGCACTGACTCTTGTGAAACATAATCATTGCTTCTGTATTTGGAGTTGAGCATTGGAGCTGCTGAACCAGGGCCATACCATTACCATCATCGTCCTTCATCATTTTCTGTTATCTTTTCAAAATATCACAGACTGTGGATCTGTCTATATTTCCCCATGACCTCAGGTTTTGGGGTTTTTTCTTATGGACCATATCATTTCTCCATAACAGATAACATGAGTCTTTTTCGTTTGCATTATCACTCAAATTTGAGGATATTTCAACACAAAAGTGAGTAGCACCAAACAAGACAAGACACTAGTTGAAAAATAAAACCACAAAATGGGCAGATTCATAGATCAGGAAACGTCATCATCACTGTTCATTTCACATCTGGAAAATCAAGGTTGGACGACGGAGGAAGTACTATAAGTGAAAAGATTGAGGTAGGGGTTAGGGGAAGGAGGCAAATGAATGACAAATATTGTTGAATGGATATCAACAGACAATGAGTGAAAGAATATGATGTAAATATTGATGAAAAGGCATAAAAATCATGAGGCCTTAAATTCTTTATGGAGAGCCATTGCTATGGTCAGCTGCTCAGAAAATCGGTTCACTATGTAAAACAAGACAAATTTTTCTCTCAAAAATCTATCTTACATATCTATATATATATATATATATCATGTTTAGAATATTGCTGTCACATACGGTCCAGTGCCCATGCTATTTAACTTGAGCTCCTTAATAAGATCCAAAGTAGAATCTGAAATTTTATTGGTCCTGATACAGCAGCTCAGCTCCAGTCACTTTTCCACTGCCATAAGGTTGCCTCTCCATGTCTTTTTGTTTTGTTTTATGGCATATCAAAACCTCAGTGGGTCATTTAATGCCAACAAAATTTTGAAATAGATTCATAGCAATAGTTTGGTAAAAAAGGTGTGTATGTATATATATATATTTGAACCATTTTTCAATTACTCATATTTTTTAGTACAATCCAACTTCTTTTAGGAAATTTACAATCTTGGATGGTTTTATTTTCATAAAAAGTTTTTTCCTGGTAATATTTTCAAAAATGTAATGTTGGTAAAAATGTATTGCTGGTAATAGTGTTTTACAAAGTATTTCTGGTATTAAAACCTATTTTTACACTTTTATAATGTTTTTTACCTCAGTTTCAGGGTTAACTATTTACCCATAGCTGGGACCCTAACAGGTGCTACCACCCCAGGTCAGGGTGGGCCTGGAAACACCAGCAATTAAGAGGTGGTTCCATGCTCCTCAAAACCTCCTGATTGCTGTTGGACACAGTTTATCGTCTTACCCTGGATGCAGATGTAGTTTATCGTCATACTCAGGACGGCCTCTCCATGTCTTTTCTATAAATACTTTCATGGTAATGGTTCAGATGAGCTCTTTGCTATGATAACCAGACTTTATGAATTTAAGTGTGTATTGTTGATCCCTAGGACAGTGATGTCTCTCATTCTCTCACATGTTTTTTAATCAATTCACCCCAAGAAAAAATTGATAAAACTAATCTTGAATGAAATGTAACTTCCAATCCAGACTTCCAAATTAGTTGTAATAATATGATTGAGTCACCCTAATAGGAGAAGGAAGATGTGATTTTTATCTCAATTTTAAATTTCTGTTTTATGGCTGACAGATGGGATCTTTGAAGTCAGTTCTTCTAAGTGGCAACCACTTGACTGAAAGGAAATAACCCATAAATAAATAAAAGAAAGCTTTTGGGGGTCAAGCGACCACAAAACTGAATGATGATGAATTCCAGCTGCTGATCAAAATTAAGTCACAATTAGGATTGCAAAAAGGCAATTCTTGTCTCTCCTTGGAAAGAGACAATCTCTCCTTTGGGTAGTTCCAGTGCCACCTTTTTATATTGTCAGATACATGTAAATAGGGAGAGGGTTAGTTGTATAAAAAAACTGAGCTGTTAAACAGACATGGCAGAGATTGTCCTAAATGTCACCTACCTACTGACTCACCCACATAGACTGAGCAAGTGAAGCTCTGAATAAAACATCTATATAGACTGGAACAGTGCTTTACCTCTTATTGGCATTTGTTTTCATTTTTTGTTTTCTTGTGAACATGCAGTGGACCTTTCCCAGCTTATGCTGCTCGGTGACATTAGGATGGAGACAAAATATTGGGTAGTCAGTACAAAACTGGTTGAGGGCCCAGTTGTATGCTTACATTGTCACCATTCTCTTGACTGACTCTTTCTTTAATAAATTAAAAAAATATACAAGATGAAACGATCATACTATTGATTTCAGATAATATTGATTTTTTGATCATGAGATGTTTGATTAAACAAATTAAACTTGATGCAACATAGCATAGAAGATCCACCTATTAAACAATAACACTGATAGTAAAAAATTTCAAAATACATTTTCAAGTTTTGCCTATTGTCTTGTGTTCAGAGTAGTTCCATTCATTATAGAAAAATTTTATTTGCTCCCAGAGTCTTGGGATTCTGGAAAATCAGATTTCAAAAATCAATTCTAAAGAAATGTTTAAAACAAATTATAATCTAAAACGCTCACAGAATCTTGTTATTGTCAAAGTTAACAATAAGTGAAGAAGAGTCTGACAGGTTTCTGTCTAAATTTCTGGAAAGAAGAATTATCGTTATTTGTATCTATTATACTCATCTTTGTTGTTTTTATCACAACATTTCAGCCTTTGTCCCCACCGGCCTTCATCAGGAGTAGGTCGATCCAGATAACCTACAAGGAATTCTCACTTTATTTAATCTATGGAGGTAGACTGTTCTTGCTCCATTGCCCATGTCTAGGGATACCTCATCTAGTTCTGATTTTTAGTACTGCTCAGTTATTGCTCACCCTGTTTTCACTGAGTCCATATACACACAAAGGATTGAACTCAAAATTACTAATGTGATGGTTTGTGAATTTGGTAACATAATAATTTGGGAGTTCAATCATTGGGCTTGGTAGTGTTTACTAGAACTCAGTGGAAACAGAAAAATAAGAATAAGATATCCTTAGACAGGGCAAATGATCAGTACAAAAAATATGAATGAGATATCCCTAGACAGGGGAACTGAGCAGTACAAAAAATAAGAATGAGATGTCCTTAGAGAGGGCAACTGAGCAATATGAAAAATAAGAATGAGATATCCTTAGAGAGGGCAAATGATCAGTACAAAAAATATGAATGAGATATTCTTAGAGAAGGCAAATGAGCAGTACAAAAAATAGGAATGAGATATCCCTAGACAGGGGAACTGAGCAGTACAAAAAATAAGAATGAGATGTCCTTAGGGAGGTCAACTGAGCATTATGAAAAATAAGAAAGATATATCCCTAGGCAGGGCCAGCAAAATGAGGACAGCCTACTCCCTTGAAGTTTCTTAAAGAATTACATTAGTTTTAGCAATAGTTTTCCTCCAACTTCTATCCTACTGCAAACGACTTTAACCCCTTCCCCAGCCTAGACATGTATATACATTTTTAACAAGAGTATCTTTTTCAAATATGGATGAATAAACATGTCCAAAACAATGTTCAAAAACAATCTACAGATGCGTTTATACATCACTCTTGGTTCTTTCTATTCCCTTCTGAGCTTGAAACGAGTTCAGTTGTCAACTCATACGTCTTGTTGAGGTGTTAGCCACAGCTTGGGTATTTCAATTGCTTCAGTTTCTTAGTTACTACATTAAAAACAAATGAAAAAATTTACTTCATTATTTACATTATTCAGACTGTTATCTTCATTTTCATAATCACACCATTTCAGCCATTATACGCTCCAGCCTTCGTCAGGTGATTGGAATTTCTAAACAAACCCATTATGGGGTAGATTGTTCTAGTTCCACGTGCCATCCCTCTTCTGGGCGTTTCAGTTTTGGTTCACCACTGCTATGGCCTGGTAGTGAAATCACAATTCTTTGGATCTAACCAACTGCAACATTGTGAATATATCAATGAAGATGAGGATAACAAAACAAATAATATAAGTAATGCAAGCAATCATAATACCTCATCTCAGCGATTCAGTCACCTGAAGAAGGCCGGAGCATACAATGACTGAAACGTTGTGAATATAGCAATGAAGATAGCAGTCTGAATAATGTAAATAATGTAAGTAATCATAATACCTCATCTCAGAGATACATATGCCGAAATGTTGAGAATATGGCAATGAAGATGAGGATAACAGTCTGAATAATGTAAATAATGCAATTCATCTCCAAGATACAGACAGATTTGTTTCCCAAAACAACTGGGGAGGAAGGAATTAAAAGCTTCTCAAAGCATTAAAACAATTTTAGCAGTTTTTTTTCCATAAAAGAAAGCAAAATTTTATATGCACACACATTATATGCACATTATTTTTATATCAGCCATCATGAAAACCGCCAAACATTCTTGCCATGTGGTAGATTATAGCAGAATTGAATATTACGGAGTGTCTTGAAAAGTAGGAGGGATCTGTTCCACCCACCATATTATTCCCCTGGCCTTGCTGCTTTGATGGGGAAAAGTTTCTCGAATGAAAACCAGATTTAAGAACTTGCTGAAAACCTTTTCATATCAACCCCTACGGAATTTTACACAAAAGATACTAAAGAGTTGCATAAGTGGCAAAAAAGTTAATTGCAAATAATGGTGAATGAAATCTAAGTGTACTTTATTTTTGGAAGAATAACATCTATATAAATAAAGTGCAGTATACGTGTGTTTGTCTGTCTGTTTGTTTGATCTTAGCAGATCATAAACAACCTGAAGTGACGTGTAGTAACTGCTATAGTTACATGCAATTAAAAATTAAATATGTAACTCATTTAAAGTTAAATTTGAATATTGAACAGGGTGAAAAGTTTTAAAAAACAATTCTTTATTAAGGGTTTAACTTTAATTTCGCTTTTCATTGCAATCAATATCATCTAACTAAAACTTAAACCGGTCGTGGTACATTGCTCATATGATTTTTTTTCTTTTTCTAGCACATATACTGTGATATATTCAAAATAGTTTGGGTCCCTAATGTCGTTTAAGAGGGACTTTATGTGAAGGGATCATAAAGAATGTTGATTTCAAAAGAAAATATAAATTGCATGCAAAATAAATGTGAACAAACTACAGAGATCAGTTGTGTATATGAAGAAAGATTATGACGAATTAAGTTGTTGAAAGTAAAGCTAAATAATTGTATTATTTCTAAATTCTTATAACTTTTACATACATAGGACGCTGAAGGTAAAAGCCCTCCACAGGAAATAGCCTAAAGTTCGCTCAAAGGGTGGCTTCTTGGCTAATTGATAAATACAAAAGGAAATTATTTATGATTCAGTAGTCGTGAATTCCAGTCAGATCCATTATATTCATTTAGGTGCTAATATCCTTGGGTAAGGTATGAATCCTCTTCTTCTCCCAGCTATGGGTAAATAGTAGGACAGACTGGGTTCTATAGCCTTGGATGTCAACTGGTCTACCGCAGAAAGAAATGACAACCTACTGTGGGAAAAAATCTGCCTCGTCAGTCATGTATCGAAAGATACATGATCGCCTAAGCATGTATCAAGCATGGCACATAACTGAACTGAGTTGCTTATGAATTTTAGATTTTCCCCCAAAAAATGCCATTGACAGGGGGAGGGTTTTGAACCATTAATGAGATGAAGTCAAATTTAATGAGGCAGCTGATGGCAATCCCAGAAAAGAACATTGCAGACTGTTTTGAAAAGTAGAAGGGATGTGGGAATAAATGTGAGAGATCCCAAGAGGAGAATTTTGAAGATGAATAAAGCACAAAGCCATTTTGCATTTTTTTAAATTTTAAATGGTGACATATTTTCTGATCAGACCCTGTATTTGGTTTAAAATGACAAATTATGTCACAATCTGTGAAATCAAAAGGAAAACTTAATTTACATAATATTGATTTTTTTTTTTGTTAATTATTTATCTCAGTGTCAAGGAATGTCACTTCTAATTATTTCAACAAAATTTGATATTCAAAACAAGTAAATCAAACAAGTGAACAGATTGTTGAGTTGACAGCAACTAAAGACCCAAAAGTGATGAAAAAATAATAATCCCAGAGGCTTCAGGTTCAATATTCTCGACTATTGAACAGCATCTCAGAAATCCAGGAAACAGTCTGTGAATTCTGAGACATTTAAGAAATGATATGAAACCGAATCAATGCCAGAGCTGACAGTGACAATAAGACGCTGTGTTTTTGCAGAAGGAACTTCAATATGGTTCCTCTGTGAATTATTATTGGTTATATTCTTGGAATCAGGTATGCAGTTGGAATGAATGCCAATATCTTCAGATCAAGTCATAAAGAGTTTATTTGGAGAAGATTACTTACTCTTCAGAGATTTGGAAGAGAATTTATGGTTCCTGAGTGAATCATTTCTCGTCATATTCTATCTATAGTTTTCTTTTCACTTGTAAATATGTATTTTGATTGAAGTTTTAAAAAGGGAATATAAAAACGATTGATTAATTAATTAATTTGTTTTCTATGAGTTATCAACACATGGCAAGTTATTTAAAGCCACAAAATATTTTTAAAATATTTTAAAATGTGAGAATGTGTGTTTTTTTTGTTTTTTTTATAATAATGATTTAGCGACACAAGTCTTACTAATTAACCCATAGTTGGTGGGGAGGAAGAAGAGGTGGATTTATACCTCATTAGAATTAGATAAACAAGGAATTATAATGTGGACATAAAGTAGTGGATCAATTCTACATTACAATCAATATATAAAATGATCCCTCACTTTGTCTATAAATTAGGAATTCATAAATTCTTCATATGGGCTGAGTTAGGAATCCACAGAGATTGCTTGATTCATTTTTTTTTACAGCTTATCTACTTAAAGGCCAAAAATATTTTGAGACTGTAAGAAATTGTTTGTTTTTTTTGAGATATTAATGATTTATCGATACAAGTTTTATTAATTAACCCATAGCTGGAGGGTTAAGAAATAGATTTATACCTTTCCCAAGGGTATTCATGCATAAGTGAATAAAACAAACTCAAATGGAATTGGAACCCGGCTCTCTGATTAACAGCTTTGGGCCACTATCCATTACACCATCCATACATCCAACCTTATAGCACCTAGTTTTCCCAAGCAGTTACCCATCTAAGTACTAATCAGTCTCAACGTTGCTTAACAGGTGATCATTTGAGAAATGGTGTTTCAAATGTGATACAAAAGTAAAATCAAGGAGAAAATGAATAGTAAATATACAAACATTTGGTCAAATTTTTCTTCTTTTTTTTTGCTTTTTGTAGATTATTTTAAATGATGATAGCACCTAGTTTTCCCAAGCAGTCACTCATCTAGGTAGTAACCAGGCTCAATGTTGCTTAACTGTGGTGATCGTATAGGAAGCAGTGTTTCAATGCAATGTGGCCAAATTGTAGAGGGAAATTTTTATGACAGTTAAAAATATAAAAATATCTTTTAACAATAAAACAAAAATTTGTTTTAAACAAAACTAGACAGGAAAAAAGATTACAATTATTCAAACTTATACCATCATCTTTCTTTACGGGCTACATTATAATCACTACTAGATTGGCACTTAGGTCCCACCATTTTACTGTTAAACTAGCTAGATGTAACTGTAAGTCCTATTTTAACAGTTTCTTTTCTTGCACTTCTTGCCTGTGGATCTCTCTTCTGGTTTCTTGAATCTCTTCAGATATTTAAATGCAATGATAATCTTCATTTTCTGTCTTCTTGAATCTGTTGTATTATTGTCCATTCTCATAACTAAAGTCATCTCATTCTCTTAGACTCCCAGTCACCCAGTGCATCTTAGTGGCATTATCACTTGCTTGGGGTGAAATTATTTTTAAAAATCAATGTTTTTCTAACATTATCTAAAGTTCTAAGATAAAGAATAACCATTATTTTATAAACCCTTAAAACGAGTCTTCTCTTTTTTTTATTTAATGAATAAATTTGAAGAAAGGTTTTTCCTAGCATTGTCTGATGTTCTGTGATAAAGAATTACCATTTTCACACTCTGGGAAACCAATGTCTCCAGAAAATTGGAAAAGAAAATAATGAAGTCAAACAGCATATCATCATCATCATCACCTTGACTTTTGTAACTGTAGGGTGGATCCAAATGCAGAAGCCACATTAACTCTTTTCCACAACGGTCTATCAAAGGCAGCCATCAGCAGTTCTGGGAGAGTGATACCTGTCCATTGTTTAACATAGTCCAACAAGTTTTTGCCTTGGCATCCTCTCCTATGTCCACCTTCAATGGTGCCTTGCATGATGGTCTTGCACATGATGTTGTTCCTTATAATGTGTCCAAACCAGGCCATTTTCTCCATTTGACAGTGGCAAAAAGAGGCTCCTAATGTCCCACAAAACTTTCAACCCTTATAAACTGCATAGACAATATGTTAAAATACAGAGAAAAGCAAAAAAATCACAATAACAATCAAAACCAACACAGAAGAAATGTCCTGGTCTCAACAAACATTTTGAATCACATTTCAAGCCTGTCCACAATAAAGATGCCCACAGAAAAAGAACACACATCCAATCATTAAAACTCTGTCTTCAAGTATAAACATTAATGAATCTTGTGATGAGGAAATTAAGAAAGCTATGAAAAAACTGAGGAATGATAAAGTATCACTTGACATCGAAGCAGAACTTTTGAAAATAATAAGTTTCTTATAAAAGAAGTCTGGAATCAGAAATGCATTGTAAAAAAGCAGGGTTTATCATGCATTAATCCACAATGGAAACAGAAAGGTCACCCTCAAGACCCAGTACATTTACAAGTATAGATATTGTTCATTTGAGCATCCCAAACAAATCTATCAATAGAAGGCAACAATGTTGCTTTCACAATATCAAATAAATTCTTACAATTTATTTTCTAGTTTTAAATAACATGTCAAAGGTTGATAAGCCATAAAAAACAAAAGGTTTGACCATCATCCAGTTCACGCTCCTCCTTGGTCTTTTGAACAAGAGTAGAGGTTTATCCATTGTTTTCTGCTTAAGATTGGGTTCTCAGTTCCTTCTAAGGTATTTTTATTCTCTTTTACTCACAGTATAGCCTTGCATCTTAGTGGCATCGTCACCCTGTATGGGGTGAATTAATTAATTAAAAAGTCAGTCAATCAAAAACCTTAAATATGAGATTCCTTTGATTGGAGTCAAAACGATTTTATTTATCAAGTCTTAAAGTTAATATTTTTTTGTTCTATAACAATAAGGATTTATCCTTAAATTTTACAACTGCCTTAATTCAAGACCCGCAACTTTTAACATCTCTCTCTCTGTATTAGTCTTTCTTAACATTTGGTAGGAGGAGTTGAAAGCATACCTGAGGCAATATGATATCATATATTTCAATTATTTGGTCGTTATCAATTAACACTGATTATTTTAGCTATTATCCTTTTTATTATTAAATATAAACACCCCTCGTTATAAATAATTTATACAATTCCTTATCGTCACATTTATTTCTTAAAGGCATTAAAATAATTTGATAAAAACAATTTTTTCTTTTTTTCTTCACATTCTTTCTTATCACTTTATTATCCGCTTTCCCTATTTCTTTCTCTTTTTCCTCTCTCTCACTTTTATGTTTCCACTCCTTTCTCTTTCTCTCTTTACATCTCACTTTCCTTTGCCATTCATTTCTCTCACCCTCTCTAACTATCATTGACTCTCCTTATCTACTTTGAATAATTTCTTTTCTTCTTTGTTATTCTCTATCTTATTTACTTTCTTTCACTTTCTCTTTTCCCCTTCAGAGCTCTTTCATTTTCCTCTGACATTGGTTTTCCCTTCCTCTTTAAACCTCTCTCTCTCTCTTTCCTTCTTTATTTTGAATAATTTCTTTTCTTCTTCGTTATTCTTTATCTCTCTCTCTTATTTACTTTCTTTCACATTCTCCTTCCTCATTCAGAGCTCTTTCATTTTCTTTCTGCATTGGTTTCTCTCTTCCTCTTTAAGCCTGTTTCTCTCTCTTTCCTTCTCTCTTTTTAATATTTTCATTATTCTCTCTCTCTCTCTCATCTAGTTTCAAAATTGAAGCATGATTAGAAAATGCCCAAAATTAGATCACCCTTATCATTTCTCAATGAAACGAAATATACAATAAATATTTTCATTATTTTATTATTTTTCATTGGCCAACTCTGTGTGTGTGTGTATATATATATATATATATATATATATATATATATATATATATATATATTTATTTATAATTCATGCATTTATATCAATTATTTATGTAAAAAAAAAAAAATACTACTCCCCTAGCAAAAACAAAAAATAATAGAATACCCCAAAATATTAAAATGGCTAGCATATCTAGAAATGTGGAACAAAAATGGCAACTATTAAAAGAAGAGAAGAAAAATGAAAAAAAAAAACCCAAATGCAAAAGAGCAAGTGTAGAGAGAAAAGAATAGGACAAATGATCATGACACCCGACACAGACACACATCATCGCAGACAGGTGCACACATGCAAACATACATCCGTAACAATAGGCACATGCACAAGCATGAACACAAGAAACACAGAAAAACCTACACCAATATTAAATATTATATATATATATATATATATATATATATATATATGCACATTTCATTAAAAACAACTGACAAGGTGCTTTTATTTAGTTTTTTTTATATAATTTCTTGTGCGATCTAATAAATAGAAAAAAACTAAATAAAAGCACCTTGTCAGTCGTTTTTAATGAAATGTGCATGAAAGAAGGATTGCTGCCTAAATACACAAATATATATATATATATATATATATATATATATATATATATATATATATATTATGTCATTCACAGACAGTACTGTTTCACAGCTCCTCAGTGCAACTAGACTTCCGAATGCCTCAAGCCAGGATTGAAATACAATTAATTTGGTGTAAGCCAGAACTATCTTCACTCGGTAGAGTTACACAATTAAATCTAGCGTATTGTTTTTACAAATGTAAACAAATGCCAATCAGCCAAAGTGCTCCATTCATTTTACTGAAGAGCTTTGCATTAGTGCAGGTGGCTGTTGTTTATAGAATTAGCTTATCACTAAACAGTGCTCAATTGAAAGGTATTTTCAAGAGCTAAATTATGTCATTCTATATATATATATATATATATATATATATATATATATATACACACATAATAAAGTCTGAGGGTCTTGTCAAAAAGCATCCTTCTTCGAACATTGTGGACTGGCGTTAGAGAATCACAAAGAACTGTACCCAAAAACAGAAACCATATCACTTGAAGACTGTCAACTGCACCAACAACTAAAATGGATGGCACATCTAACTTGAAGAAAAAATGACATAATCAAGCTGTTGGAATTCAAGAAAGGAAACGCCCATCAATATCAGAAAGAGCAGTAACAGCTACTGGACTTGAGAAGCCTTATTTCCTGAAAAATAGTTTTAAGCAAAAGATTTTATAAATTTCAACCAACCACAATACTGGCTGTCTAGTCAATGAATGCTAAATATTTCCTTATAAGGAAATGGGGAGAACAGACACTACACTTTGAAACCAGTTGGATGGCCAGCAAGTGAAGTAAGACCTAACTTGAGTAGCACTGGCTGCTTTTTCAATGAATGCCAAATGTTTCCTTATCAGAAAACAGCTAATATTACCATTACAATATATATAAAGAGATATTGTTCAGAATTAGGTATATACTATCCATAATAAATCCCTTAGTGAATCTGGGATATAGTACTTCTGGGTATTTTTCAATCCAGAATCAGATTGCCTGTTTACCTACAAAGACAAGAAAAGAAACGTCATAGACAAATTTAAACCAGCACTAAACAAATCATAACCATGCACACATAATGGTTAAACACACCTGTGGGACCACACACACACCATACAAATATCTACGGAGAATGAATGTATACGTGGATACTGGCAAAAACAAGAATATATGCACATACACACGAACACTACACACACAATAGGAAGTGTGTGTGTGTGTGTGTATATATATATATATATATATATATATATATATACTAGCAGCATGGCCCCGCGTTGCCCATGCTTGATTCAAAAATCGTACGACTCATACAGCAATCGCTATCACTCGGCTTAAAATATTTTTGCCCTTCCTTGCCTTTAAAGGAGTGCCCTTTGCCGTGCTGATGTTGCTACATGCCTTAATTCTTGCCTATCTCACACTGCGAATTTTTTCTAAGCTCTATACTAAACATAAAATCTGTTACAAAAAAGAACTAAACAAAATGAACACAAAACGATCAGCTTTAAAAAAGGACTCGTGACTTGGAAAAACCGAATGAAAAAAGAATGTTAACAACAAATACTTTTTCACACCCAACCCAGTTCTGCGGAATCAGAATCAACATTGAGTTTAAGCAAGCGAATGAGCCAATTGGAGTAAAGTGCCATGCAGATTTAAATTTTTCCCACTTGTGATGAATGCAGCTATCGATTTCTAGCATGCTAGTTAACATTCATGTCAGTCAGCTGTCACACTGGCCAATAGAATCTTCCTGCCTATTCATGTCAGCCAGCTATAGGCTCTCACTCTGGCCAGTAGAAAATGGCTGCAAACTACATGAAAACTACCAAAGAAACATGAAAAAATCGATTATTTCCACTATCGATGGGAGTTGGGAAATGCAAAGTCAGTCTTGGCCTTCCCACTAACTTGGAGCATGTGCATGTAAATTTTGGTGCAAATCTGTCGAAAATTGCAGCCATGCATTCATTATACACACACACACACACACACAACCTTTTATAGATGGAGGTATATATAGTTAAGTAATGAAAATCTTAGTAAATTTAAATTAATTTTTTCACCCTTGGAAATGTGGTCTGATGAGCCAGGGAAAAAGAAATTCCCTGGGAAAATAAATTATAGCCAATAGACCCTTAAAAGTTGTCTGTTTTCAGTATCTGTCTATATTTCTGAGATGAGGTATTATGTACACTATTTACATTATTCGGACTGTTGCCCTTATCTTTGTCACCATATTTATTATGTTTTGGCTGTTGTATGCTCCGGCCTTTTTCAGGTGGTTGGAATGTTGAACTGAACCCTTTATTTCACTCACTGGGGTAGACTGTTCTAGTTCCACATGCCATGTTTAATGGATGTCAGTTATCAGTTATCTCCTGTTAATTCCCCTCTGAAAGTTCTCCACTGTCTTAACCGAGTATTGAACTCATACTCTTTGGATCCTGTCATTGGATCTAACCAACGTCTTTATCCACTGTCTTTGAGGACACATGGCACAGTAGATAAAATCCAGTAGTTATTGTCTGTTTTCATTGAATATATATATATATATATATATATATATATATATATATATATATGCTATTTACTTAAAACAATATATATGTATGGAGAAGAAATATGTATACACATACTAGCAAAAACACATATGCATATCATATTTTATACATATTTTATATGTGCAGTACTATGGATGTTATGGCTGTTACCGCTGGGTGATTCTTTCACCTAAACATCCAAGACTTGTTGAATTGGTTTCATTGCTGAAATAAATAGACGGAAGGATACGGAGACACTAAAATAAATAGACGGAAGGATACGGAGACACTAAAATAAATAGACGGAAGGATACGGAGACACTAAAATAAATAGACGGAAGGATACGGAGACACTAAAATAAATAGACGGAAGGATACGGAGACACTAAAATAAATAGACGGAAGGATACGGAGACACTAAAATAAATAGACGGAAGGATACGGAGACACTAAAATAAATAGACGGAAGGATACGGAGACACTAAAATAAATAGACGGAAGGATACGGAGACACTAAAATAAATAGACGGTAGGATACGGAGACACTAAAATAAATAGACGGAAGGATACGGAGACACTAGAGGGACAGTTTAGGACACTGACTTTATTTCTTCTTTTATCGGATTAAAACCCATATTATCACCCATAACCCTTCACGGTGTGGGTGATTATCTTTCTTCACAACTTAGTCTTTTCCTGCTTTCTTAAAGCAACAAAAGACAGGAAGTTTTGATTGATTCATTCATGTTTTACAGTTTATCAACCCTTTGCAGGTTATTTAAAGCCAGAAAATATTTCTAGATCATATTTTTTATTTTTTGAGATGTGATTTAGTTGATATGAGTACTAATTAACCCATAGCTTGGGGAGAAGAGGTGGATTCATACCCTTCCTAAGACTATTTGTGTATAAATGAATATAACAAACACACCTGAATTGGAACACACCAATTAACACTTCTGAGCCGTTATACATTACACCACCCACACCTGCAAGTTTACAGCACCTGGTATTCCAAAGCAGTCACCTATCTAGTTACTGATGAGGCATGACATTATAAGAAGTTTTGAAATCCCATTACTGCTCCTCTTTTACAATCTGTCTTTGACCTTGCACAAATATCCAATAACACAATCTCATTAAGTAGGTAGCTTACTGTTTCTCCCTGCTTCTCTTCTCTTCAATATATCCTTTTAGTGTTAAATTTTCCAGGCCTTCTTTCCTCATCATGCATCTGAGTTAACTTGTCTTATAACAATTGAAAAATAATATTCAGCCGATTTTTGAAAAAGCAAAAAATGAACCATTATATGTTATAAAATACAGAAATTGGATGGAAGCAAAGTTCTCAGAACATTCTTTTAAACAGTGTTAGGGAAATCTTATAAGTGTCATTGCTGTTTGTTGCCTTTGAAATCACTTAATGGTCATACATCATTTGCAACTTTAAAAAAAAAAAACTAGGAACATTAGTCAGTATTTAAATACCTGACATTTTCTGCTTGCTGTTATAATGCACGTATGGATGCATGGAAGAACAAATGAAACAACAGTAGTACCAGTGAGTTGAAAAGACATGAAATGTATATATAAAATTCTTTTGTACTGTCCGATACAGTGGATATGAGCGGAATGTCTATGTGAGCAAGGTGTAGCAATTTGAAGGAGAGTGGATTTGATGAAGCCTTGAAGTGATGTGTTTATTGGGTTGGTTGACCAAGGTCAGAGTGGTGATGTCAAGAGAGGTCTGGAGTAGATTATTCAAGCTTGATGTTCACTACAAATCTGACTCTGTCATTTATGGGTGGCTTTCTTAAAGCAAATATGGTGGCCCCCACTCACCTTTTTTCCATATATTTTCTTTGGTCGCAACGTTCATGAATCGCTTCTTTTATGTTGTGCTTTATATTCATATTTGAGGGGATTTGTTTTGCGGACTGGATGTGATACTCAGAGCCCCTGTGCAAAGGATGACTTTTTAATTTTGGGGTTCTCTTTCTTAGCATTCACATTTGACTGACATGTAAAGTGGATCGGAAAGAGATCTAATTTGAAGCGGAGTATAATATTGCTTAAGGCAAAAAAATGTAAATGAAAAGTTTTATTTGAACAAGAGAAGCATCATTCAGAATATGAGAAAATGGTTTTAATATTAACTTCAGTCAGCATTTGTTTTTCTCTTTTTGTCCTTTTCATAAAATTGCCATCAGAACGAAAGGGACAAAAGACTGATGAAAAATGGATTTATGACAATGACAAAAAACTAAGAAAATCATAGCTAGATGAAGGACAGCCTCAAAATCTCAGACTCAGTTCTATTTACTGAGTTGATCAACTGAATTATTTTCTAAGGTCTATCAACCCTTTGCAAGTTATTTAAAGCCAGAAAATATTTTTGATTGTAAGAATTTTTTTAATTTAATGATTTAGTGATATAAGTCTTACTAATTAACCCATAACCGGAGGGAAGAATAGGTGGAATTATAACAAATTATAATCTGATAAACAAACACAAAATTATAATTTGGATACAAAGTGGGGGATCAATTCTAAATTACAATCAATATATAAATTGATCCCTCATTTTGAGGCCATGATAGTTTCTATACATTTATATCCCAGAGAATGTAAATAAATCTAAAAGACATGCCTGTGTAGCTAATCAGTATTTCATTGATTGATTCATTTTCTATGGCTTATCAACCCTTTACAGGTTATTTAAAGCCAGAAAATAGTATTATAGTGTAAGAATTTATTTTTTGAGATAATAATGGTTTTGAGATAATAATGGTTTTACTACTTCAGCTATAGCTGGAGGGACAAGAGATGGATTCATACCTTTTCCCAAGGGTATTTGCAAGTAAGTGGATATAACAATCCCAACGCGAATTGGAGAACGAATCTTTGATTAACAATACCAAGCCATTATTTCTTTACCCCACTTGCAAGCTGACAGCACCTGGATATTTACTGAGTGGAGATGGGTGAAGAGCCTTTGAAAGACATAACTGAACAATAAAGATGATTTAAGAATTCCTGTTTGAATTTCTGACATGAGCAGTTACCATTATTTACATTTGGACTAATATCCTCATCTTTGCTGCAATTATTTGTAGATCAAATAAATTGTTCAAGCTTAAATTCCCAGGAGATTACTCTGACAAGCACATGAAAAAGGTCAGATATTTCATCTAAGATATGGACACTAGTTCAAATGGATTACTATATGATACTAATAATTCTGTAAAGATTACCAAATACAATTCACCTAAAGAAAGATGGCAAATACACTTCCCAAAAAATTGTGACAATAACAATCAAGACAAAGACACTCATTCATGTAAATCAGCAATAAGGTGATGTTGAGCTAGACCTCCTTACCTGTACTCCACCCATCTTGCTCTGTACAGGATGACGTGATGTTTGTCGTACCAACTGGCAGTAGAGTTCATTTTGCAGCTGAGGGTGGTCGATACACAGTCCCAGGATGGTTTGAGCCAGGCTCACATGATAGTCAAGAGATCGAGTGTCAATCTGGGCATTCATGAACTGAAAGACCAACTGAAATTTAAAAAAAATAAAATCAGTATTATTATTAAAATAAATAAATCTAAAAATTAAAATGAATAAATAAATGAATTAACTCATAGTAAATGAGGCCTGAAATTTCGGGCAGGTCAATAAATTTATCTGTTTTGAAATGTTGCATTTCATTTTGTCACTGGCTCAGTTCTTCAAACCCGAATGATATCTACAACAAACCATTTTTTATATTGCTTGCTTTATTTGATGAGGGACAGTAGTCATAGGACTGTTTCTAGGAGAAAGCTTAAGAGAGAACTGGTCAGAAGGATGCACGTCAACTGGTCAGCCAAAATATCATCACCGCATGCAGACTTGGTTCACTTAGAAATCTGCATATTGATACTTCTAATTCATGCAACTGTTTGCTGAAGATTGTGTTTAAGCATGAAACTGACAGTTGCTCACCTGTCACAAACTGACACATTGCTCACCTCAATGACCACTTTTGCGCAAACCACAAGATAGCTTATTCCCAAATTCTCGCGAGACCAGACACCTTAAGTCGACTTAATTTCAACAATTATATTGAGGGTCTCGGCTCTCGCTTTTGAAACATGAGAACTCTTATGTAGCGAAGGAATCATATTTTAAAAAAAAAAATATTATAATATAAGCTCTACTTCTGTATGGAGCACTGTCTTTTTAAAAATAAAAATAAAAGCAAAAATACTAAAGAACTCCGGATTATTTATCTAACGTGTTCTTTCTTATTTTTCTGCACACACACACACACATATATATATATATATATATATATATATATATATATATATATATATATAAATAAATAAATAAATAAATGGTGGTACTTGTTTGGAAAAACTTGTTTGTTTTGTTGGGTTTTTTTGTCAGGTGGTCATGGTTATTTTTGGTTTTAACAATATATACCGTTCCCTAATCTTCCTTTTCAGCCAGCTTCCCTGAAGATCCATTTAGGTGAAGCCTAGGTAGGTTTGCCTGGCTCCTTATCTTATATATATATATATATATATATATATATTATTTTAGGATATTACACCAAAAACATTTTAAAATCAAGGTTTGTGGGCTTTACAATTATCAACCAATCAAATATGACCTACATTAAATTTAAACAAAGCAAAAATTAAAAAATTATTTTTTATAAATGGGTCATGACTTGTAGATTGGCAGCTAACGGCACCCAGACATAAACTAGAGTGGATGTAAATGGATACATAAATTGTACTAACTAAACAATGCCATTTCCTAAGAAATAAAAGTGGGGTGGAGAGGTAATTTAACAAAATGCTAAACGAGTTATATGCTTTGTGAGTTACCTAAATAATTGTTTTTATAGGTGATAAATAAATAGCTTCTTTAAGAAACTAGTAAATAATTTAAATGTATAGAATTATTTGGTAAATTAATATGCAACTGTTGAGTAAAGATTCTTCATATAAGATGTTAGTAACAATAACCAATCAATGTAAAATGTCAAAAATACTAAGCAAATACCAATACATCCATACAAGATGTTACTAATACTACCAGATTAATATAAAATTATATTAAATCCAAATTAATCTTATAAATAGAAAGGTAAGCCATATACAGTGCAATGCAGTACAGCTAAAATTTAAGAAAAAGCAGAATCAAATTCCAAAGTTTAACTAAATTGTAAGGCTAAAGGTAAACTATGTTTACAATTTACTGTTAATTCATTCCTTTGATTTAATAAGAAATTTTTATTGAATCTGATAATTTCCAATTTTTCATGTAAGCACAGAAAACAGGGATAAAGATCTACATGTCCTTGCCATTTTAAAAATTTTCCACTTCACTTTAGGAGTCTTATTGCCATCTTTTAAACTCCACTTTATCTTTTACACACTTGTGATGCTGAGATCACCAGTGATTGATCAAACAAAAAGAAAATGAATGAAAGAAGGTAGTGGAGAGAATCTACTAACTGAATGTAACTGTTGAAATTGCAGGAAGGAGGATTGAAAAGGTGAGAAGAAAATTAAAAATGAAATGCACTGGAAAATCATGTAATGAGATAATTCCAAGGAGAATTGAACCCAAGATTAACTAATAAGATTGAGCAAACCTAAGAGTACTCTTCCTTCCCCACTTCCTGCTAATAAGAAAGAAACCATTAAGGTATCCATGAAGATATCAGATAAAATAAAAAAGTTGTCAATAAAGAAATCTGGGTAGTCACCAAAATAACATTCACAATACCTCTGGACAAAGAAAAAAAATCTGTTTTGAATCAGCCATTCAGAAGAAAAGTATGCCCACAGAGATAGAGATTGACTGGATGCATTCATCATCATAATTTTGGTGACATTCATCCAGAGAAAATTTTATATCCAAACATTAATTCGGATTCCACTGGATATAAGTGGTAAAGAAAATTTATTACTATTTTGAAGTGACCATAGACATGAAGGCTGGGTTGTCTGTTTGAGTGTAAAGAAAAAATGCATAAGACAGAGAAAAGATAAACTTTTGTTTTAAGGGGAGTGGAAATAGATTTTTCTTTTCTTCCCCAATTCTTGATTTGGATGGTCGATCGAGAAATCCCCAGCATGGGGCAGGCTGATAAATAAGGATTAATGACCGAAAATCCATTTTGTTTTCACTGTGACACCTGGAAATTGGATTTGTCACTCCAGCCCAGGAAGTAGACTGAGGTTGGCTGTTGAGAAAGAAGGAAAAGGAAAGAGAGAGAAGGAAGCGAGAAAGATTAGCACCGCCTATATGGAGCTGAGATGAAGCGTAAAGAGAGTTGTTGTTAAGGAGTAGTTGATACCTCTGACCACCCTCAAAGGAGGCTGGACAAAACCAAATTTGGAAAACCACTTGAGTAAATCTATTTTTTATATATGAAAATTTAGAAAAGGTTGATGTTTAGGATAGAAGACAACTAAATCCCGACCCTAGACAGCCCCACCCCTGTCAAATGCTGGACTCCATATGAGCTGAAGATTTTGGGCACAGAGACACAACAGAGAAGAGGGTCAGAGAGAGACACACAGAGATTGCCCAAATTACTGCTACCAGAATCTGCATCATTTGCTGAGACCTCCTGATCAAAGACCTTGTTCTGGACATGAAAAACAGAACTTAGAAATTTAACGTTATTGTCCTCATCTTTGTCACCATATTTATTACAACATTTCGGCCGTTGTATGCTCTGGCCTTCTTCAGGTGATAGGAATGTTGAACTGAACCCTTTCTTTTGCTCAGTGGGGTAGACTCAAGGACACATGGTACAATGGATAAAGGTGTTAGTTAGATCCAGTGACAGGACCCAAAGAGTGTGAGTTCAATACCCAATTAAAGCAGTGAAGAACTTTCAGAGAAAAATTAACAGGAGATAACTGACATCCATTAAACATGGCACGTGGAACTAGAACAGACTATTCCAATGAGCAAAATAAAAAGTTCAGTTTGACATTCCAACCACCTGAAGAAGAAAGCCGGAGCATACAATGGCCGAAACGTTGTAATAAATATGGTGACAAAGATGAAGATAATAGTCTAAATAATGTAAATAATACCTCATCTCAGAAATATAGAAAGGTTAGAAATTTAAGTTACTACTAAAACAAGCTGAAGTGGATCCCAGTGTCATTTGATTATAACAATAAGTGGGAAGGGATAAAACCACTGCATACAAATCATATATGAACCAAATCATTGTTACACTTTTAAACAGAGTTAATTCTTTATTCCAAAGGATTCTTGTGTTTTGTGTAGCTCCCAAAGGATTGAACCATCTTCACTCCAAGTTTGCTTCATCAGCGATCTTTTCACTCAGAGATCAAAAACACAACATGGAAGAGGAGTGAATGCTCCTGAATAGACAAACACCAGATAAGTCGAGGAAACTGTGCCACCATCATGATACCAGCAACAAAACAAGTCATGCATTAATGAGTGACGAGTCAGCTCAATGGTAACCAGAGTGGTCTGAAGGAGCTTGAGGACCAATGACTGGGTGACTGCTGATAAGGATTGACACACCAAGGGTTACATACTTCCATTTCAGTGTTAATTAGTCAAATTGGCCTACTAATGCTAAGCTCTCTTAGGTGGAATATTCCCTTTTCCTCACTAAAAGCAGAATTTTTAATCCAATTTATGCAAAATAATACAGAATTATAATATTTATCTTCTACCCTGGACACCTACTGATAGAACTCTGAATTGCTTTGATACCAAATTTATTCAATAAATTACACTTTTATCCTTCATTTTTTCTGAATAGAATAATATAACCACTCATCACTGACAAAATGATTGAACATGGAAAACAGATTCAAGATTTTTAGAAGATACCAGAATTAAAACATTCCTTCCTGCTCTTGTTTTCTGAGTTAACTTATTCATAAATTTTGTAAGATTATATGGATTCTAAAATTTTATAAGGTTATGTGGATTTTATAAGATTATATGGATTCTAAGATTTTATAAGGTTATGTGGATTTTATAAGATTATATGGATTCTAAAATTTTATAAGGTTATGTGGATTTTATAAGATTATATGGATTCTAAGATTTTATAAGGTTATGTGGATTTTATAAGATTATATGGACTCTAAGATTTTATAAGGTTATACAGATTTTAGTTTTTATAGAATTATACAGATTCTAAGTTCTAAGATTTTATAATGTTATACAGATAATAATATTTTGTAAGATTATATGGATTTTAAAGAGCTAGAAGTTACCAATACTGAAATAAATTTTTCAAATGCTTGGATTAAATAAATAATGAATATTCCAAGTCCAAACCAGTCTTAAAAATTCAAATAAATGTATGTATATCATGAAAAAAAAAATCATTATTTTTAAACAGATGTTGAGTCATACTTTAGAAATACAAAACAAGAAATTTTTAAAAGTGTACTTTTACAAATCTTTAAGAAAGCAAATGTTAAATAAATATCTTTCAGATATACATGCTCTTTCTTTGTTTTTACCCTACCCACATCACCAAACAATTATATATTCCCTGGGGTAAAAAGGAGACAATATTGTGTCAATGTAACAACAAGGTTTCAACAGATTGACAGCACTAAAATCGCTTGATTTCTTTCTTTTTTTTTCTTCAGCAAAAGCTATTTTCTAATTGTATTTTGACTCCTATTTCAAATAAAACACAATTATTTTTTAATAGGTTTTTAATGGAAGACACATGCTTATAGGTTATCACATAAGAAAACAATTCCTCTACTTGTGTTAGTTTCCATGTAACAATAAACCATTTTCTTTTACTCGTTTCACCACAAGCAACAAGGCAACAAAGCCACTAACATGCAAGGCCTAGTGAGTGTAAAAGAATCACTTTCCCATTACCATAATGTAGCTTCCCCCTCTCTTTCCTATAAATACTTTCATGATAATTGTTTGGATGAATTCTCCACTATGGTACCTAGACTTTATGACTTTAAACACAGCACTAAATTGCCAAGACTTTTCTGCTAACAGTTACCTCTCTCACACTTCTTTCCTGTGGATCTCTCTTCTGGTTACTTGGTTTCCAGCCAACATTGATCTTCAAAGATTTAAATGCAAAGTCTATAGATATCTACTGTCATTTATTGTTTTTGCTCCTTAATAATGTCTTCCTTTTTCCTTATTCTTTCACACTCAGTAACCTCCTTGTGTTTTAGTGGCTTTATTGCCTTGCTTAGGGTGAGACAATTAAAAAAAAACATTTTAAAAAACAGAAATGAAGAAGACAGAAGATATTGACTGACACTGCATTTAAAATTTTGAAGACCTTTCTGCCAATCTAGTAATGCACTTAAATTCATAAAGTCTAGGTACCATAGAGGAGAGGTCATCAAAACAATTAATGTAACATTTTTTTAGAGAAGCTACATTACAGTGGTGGTAAAGTGACTGAAGGCAACATGCCAGGTCAGGACCAGTAACATAGCAGATTCTTCATTGGATTTTCTCAAAGATTTCTAAATGTATTTTTGAATGTACATTTCAGGAAGGTAATGCTTGCATGCAGTTAATTTATCAATGTATATGTGGTTTATATATCAGATTTGAGCATGTGCATATACAAATTATATATATCATTTTTTTTTAATCACTTCACCCCAAGCAAAGCGACAAAGCAGGGGGGGTAGTGATTGTGAAAGAAAAACATTAAGAATCAAGAACAATAAAAGAACAGAAATTAAAAATTCAGAAGGTAAATGGACATTTTTAAATTCTGTAACATCAAATCTGACTTGAAAGCAAGAAGATGGAAGAGAGTTCCACAAGTGTGAAGTGCGAGAAAAGAAACTGTTAGCACAGAACATACAGTTCCATACAGCTATTTCAACTTTAAATTGATGAAATCTTGTGGCAAATCTAGTACTGCACTTAAATTCATAGAGTCAAGGCACCATAGGGAAGAGTTCATCAGAACAATTGCCATGAAAATATTTATAGAAAAGGCACAACGACAATTACTATACAGTAAATATTTCAGATCAAAATTTAGCTAATAAGTGTGTTAAGATATTTTCTTAATGATTCAAACTTAAATGAGATTGTTTGGAAGTTTATGTCATATGAGAGAGAATAAATGGTAATGTTAATATTAGCTGTTTCCTTATAAAGAAACATTTGGCATTTGTTGACCAAGCAGTCAGCACGACTGTTGGTTGAAATTTCTAATATCTTTGCATTAAAAAATTTTTTCAGAAGAACAGCTTTTGATTATGTCATTATTTTCTTTTCATGTCACAGGTCCTACCCATTTTAGTTGCCGTTGGTAGTTCTCAAGTGATATGGCTTCTGTTATTTGGTACAGTTCTTAGTTTATCATTCTGTAGCACCAGTTCACAAAGTTTAAAGAAGAATTGTCCTCATGAAGACCTACAGGATTCATTTAATCAAAACTATTTTTAGTCAATGATCTGAGAAAGCAGTTATATACAGTTGGCAATTCAGGTTGTGTGTTATGTGCAACATCCAAATGAATGTCTCGATCTGACAAGACTAACTACATGACTTGATTTCTTAAGTTAACATTTTGGTTTTGTAGCAACTGGTGGTGTTTTGTGAAACTACCTCAAGCACAGCCTGCTCTACGTTCAATTTTTTTATCTCCTACACTAAATTTGTTGAAATTGATCCATACATCAAGGGATTTTAAGTGTTTGAATTGAACATAAATTAAATTTATTTGCTAAGAAATTTGGCAAATAAATAAATAAATAAAAATAAATTTGGCAAATATTTGCGAAAATAAAATCCCACAATGAAACTAATTCATAGTGAAAGAGTCTGGGATTTCAGGTAAAAAAAAAATCTGAATAGGCCTCAAGCATGTTTTATGAAGTTATTTCATGCTTTTTATAAAGAAAGCATTTTGACTGATATGAACCTTAACAGGTCAACTCAACCATTTTTTCAATCAGAATCAAACAGAATGAAAGTTTGGACACTGATGTAATGGAATAAACTGTCACCCTCATGAGTGACTACACTATAGGTAGTAACTACCTTCAAGTATTTGCAAGGCAACGGACTATGGAATCTAGCTGGGATCTGTTGAGTATGACTCAGACTTACGCAAGAACTACCAACCTTCCAATAGTAGCACTCACTACTGGATTGACTTGCGACGACCTTGTGCATAACTGTCACCTTTATTCTTATTGTACTGGTTTTTACAATAAACCTTTACTTATTTTATCCATCATGTTTTCGAGTATATATTCCTATTAGCACAGACTATAACAGACACCATTTTTCATTCAGAGATTTTGTTACCCTGCAGCATATCAACACCTCTATGGGTTGTTTAAGACTGAAATTTAAATACTTTGTATGCAATTTTATAGCTTCAGCTACAGATATTGTGTACATAATTTTATACTTTCAGGGCAAATGTATGTTTTATAGATTTGGTTGGTTGAATTAGTTTAACGGCATATCAACATCTCAATGGGTTATTTAATAAAAAAATTTAAATATTTTGTATGCAATTTTCTGGATTCAGTTACAGATATTTGGGACAAATTTATCCTTTCATATGTTTTATAGATTTGATTCGGATGATTTTGTTTAGTGGCATATCAACACCTCTATGGGTTATTTAATACCGAAATCTAAATATTTTGTATGAATTTTTATGGCTTGAGCTTCAGATATTGGGTCCATAATTTTATCCTTTCACGGAAAATGTATGTTTTATAGATATGATTGGTTGGTTGGTTGGTTGGTTGGCTGGCTGAATTTGTTTAGTGGCATATCAACACCACTATGGGTTATTTAAAAAAAAATCTAAATATAATAACAAAGAAAATTGCTCATTACCTCATCAAACCAAGTAACAACATGTTACATGTATTCTACCTTGGAAAATGTGGCAAAAAAGAAAGTTAATTACTGAGAAAAAGGTACACATTCTGCATGATATGCCAAAGACAGAATATCCAAAATAGTAACAAGTCAGTCACGGGTGTTGCCATAAATGTATCTCAGATATGCAATATTATGTGTCTTCTCCCACTTGTTGACCAATGAAAAAAATTGTTCCATCAATAAAAGAAGTTCATGTTCATGAATTGGGGAGAGAAAACAGATTCTTTTATTTTGCTACTTCATCTCTCGGCTGGTGTTTTGGATTTCTGACTGTTTATGTGTATTGGGATTTGTCGCATAGGACCTGCGAATTGAGATTTTAACATTTTTTTCTTATACTGAATCTTTGAGTTCGGACTTGCAATTTGTTTACTTCATTATGAAAGTAATCTGCAGGACCCTAACCCTGCAGAATTTCTGAAGAGGATTTTTATTCCAAGTATGATGAAACTGACTACAATCTTGTACACAATTTTAAGGCTTCATCTAAACATATTTTTTACATAATTTTATACTTTCAGGACAAATGTAAGTTTTATAGATTTGGTTGGTTGGTTGAATTTGTTTAGTGGCATATCAACACCTCTATGGGTTGCTTGGTTGGTTGGTTGTTTTATGGCATATCAACCTCATTGGGTCATTTAATGCCAACATAATTTTTGAAATAGATTCATAGCTTGGTTTGGTTTGGTTTATTTTACAGCTTTTCAACCTCAATGGGTTATTTAATGCCAACAATTTTTTTTTCCTGGTAATATTTTGTTTTGTCAAAAATCTATTTCTGTAATATTTTTTTCCTCAAAAATGTATAGCTGGTAATATTATTTTCAAAAAAGTATTGCTGGTAATATTTCTTTTTCAAAAATATATTGCTGGTAATAGTTTTTTTCTTCAAAAACTTATTTCTGGTAATAATTTTTTACAAAGTATTTCTAGAATTAAAACCTATTTTTACACTTTTATAATGCTTTTTACCTCAGTTTCAGGATTAAATATTTGCACATAACTGAGACCACAACAGGTGCTACCACCCCGGGTCTGGGTGGACCTGTGAACACCAGCAATTAAGAGGTGGTTCAACACTCCTCAAAACCTCCTGATCAGAGGCCTTTCTGTTGGATGTCGTTTATCATCTTACCCTGGACAGACCTCTTTAGGTTATTTAATGCAGAAATCTATATATTTGGAAAAAAAATTGTATGTCTTCAGTCACAGATAAAATCTATTGTTGGTTATTTTGGGATAGGGTGGACCCGGGAACAGCAGCAATAAGGAGGTGGTTCTAGACTCCTCAAAACTTACTGCCAGATTAAGTTTTTCATTCAGAGAAACCACACCTTTGGCGAAAGGGACAGAAAAAGAGAATACAAATTCAATTCCTGTAAGAAAGTATATTTTTTATTAGTAAGCAAGATTTCTAGATGTGTTGACATTAATTTTGATGTATAGTTAACAAGAATGTCAATACAACATATGTATCCACTAAAAATAACATTCACAATAAAATAAGTACAGATAAAAAACAAAATCCATTTAAAATTGCTTTGTTTACATTCCATGTATGAAAATAAAGCGAGAAGAAAAAAATCTCAGCAAGATATGTGCATTCATTAAGTAGGTAATTGAGATTTGACTTTTCATGACATTCTCCAATAACCAAAAGAGTTGGGCATGCTTTGGATAAAAGAGTGGGTTTCCCTGACGGGAATAGAGGTTCAACGGGAAGGAGGAAGACAGATGAGATTCTTGTCAGGAGTCAGAGAAGATGAAAAGAACCAGGACGAGATGTGCATTCCTTAAGTAAGCAATTAGCCCTTGCCTTATCAGGACAGTTTCCCATGGCCTCATATGTAGGGCACATTAAAGGAGTGGTTTCCTTGGTGGGGAGAAGGAATACAGGAGGCATAGAAGATGAAAAGTCCCAGCAAGAGATGAGCATTCCTTAAGCAGGCAATTGGGCCTTGCCTTATCAGAGCAGTCTCCTA
>OZ038502.1:96037165-96072165 GCA_964036315.1 Acanthosepion esculentum
AACTGTCTCTTCCTGATTTTAAGTATAAGTTTCCGTTTTGTCTTTATTTTTGCTAAAACTTTGTTCACATATTTGGTCCATGGTATCCTCAGCATCCTTCTGTAGAACCATATTTCTGTTGCTTCAAGTCTCTTCATCATCTTTGAGGAGATTGTCCAGCACACACGCCATACAGGTGGACAGGTATCATGTAACAGTTTAGTACACTTTTCCTTGTTTGTAGTGAAGATTGTCTATTTCTTAGTACTCTGCTTAGCTTTGGGAAGGCTTCCTCGACTACCCAAGTATGCCTTTTGGATTTCAGTGTCATACTTTCCATTCTCTGTTAAAACAGTTTCCAGATATTTGTCTCTGTTCTACTTTCTATTCTGCCTTTACTATGAGTGCTTCTCTCAGAAAGCTTCTTCCAAAAAAAAAAAACACTATTTTGAACAAAAAGACTTTAAAGTAGGCTTTCCACTCATAACACTCTTAACCTCTTCAAGTCTATGATCAACCATTATCTATCCTACCTATCCTCAAAATCTACAATTATAATAGTTTCTTCTCTCACTTACACAACTCTCTTCTGGCTTCCAGTCAACTTTGATCTTCAAAAATTTAAATGCAATGTCAATCGTTATCTACTGCCTTCTTGATTCTTCTTTTTTTATTGTTCTCTTGCTCCTTAATAATGGTTTTCTTTTCCTCATAATTTCATACTCAGTAACCACATGCAACTTAGTGGCTTTATTACCTTGCTTCAAGTGAGATAATAAAAAAATTCTGACCTTCATAAAACAACCCCATTCAGTAACCTTTTACCTTGATTGGCTTTCGAGCCTTATATGAGGTAAACCATATTCTAAAAAAAATTAATGCTTTGAGAGTTAAACAATAAACTTTTCTTGAATGCATTCTTGAAAGGTTATTTTGAATGAAGCATCTCTATCTCATTGAAATAATCTTGTCGTCTGCCTATCTCTTGAGCTACTTTTGGAATTTCCTGTGTCCATGAATAATGTTTATAACGAGACTGGAACGTAGCATCTATTGAAGTCCTTGGTCAAATTAGTTGCTTTTCTTTCTATATAGTTCATGATAACAGTGACTGAAAACCAGGAATTGGTAGAGAATACTTGGAACAAAGCTTCAAGAATGATCAACAAAGAATTCCTCCTTCAAGTCATTCTACCCAATACAGATCAAACCATCTTCTCAGATTTGAGAAAACACCAAAGATATTGATTTTTGCCAACCAAAACCAGTAGAAGGCAAAAACAAATTTTTCTCTTCTCTCTCTTCTAACTTTGGGATGGCAGGTTTAATTTACAAGAACTAAATATTGTCTTCTTCTAAGAATAGGAATCTATGCTTCAGACCACTTCTCTTTGACATTGGAATCACCAACAAATGATTTTCAGAATAAGTTTTAACTTAATAACTCAAAAATGAAGAATTTGTGGACATGTGTTTGTATGGACTTTTGTCCTTTTTTTCGTGTGAGTAACCCACCCCCACAGTTTGTAAAAGTATCTTTGATACACCCTGTATGTATATTCAAGCATGTTTGGTTGAATAATCTAGATGTATTATCACTATTTATTTTTATTTTAATCCTCTCAAATTCCCGTATTAATTTCTTAGTGCTGTTACAAAACTGAGTAAGAAAGAGGCCGTAATTTTGGTTATTTCTTTTATTTTCCCCAAGTGCTTTCAATCTTATCCAAGATGATCTTCACGGGATGAATTTCTAAGACAAAAATTAATATAATTGACAGTTGTGAATTTTTTTTTGTAAATGTCTATGAAATACATTATAGTCAATTTACATTAAAAATATGTAAGGTGGGTAACTTAGTTTAAATTTTTTATTGTTAATTTTTTTAAATACTCAACCGGCAATTCTTCAAAAAATGTTTTTTACAATTTGAGCGTCCTAAAAGATTCTTTTATAGACATTTTAAAAAATAGTTGCTATTCTTATAATTAATTTTATTTAGTGTTCTTTTTGGCTTTTTTTATATAGTGTGCTTTGAGATTTTAAAGGTTGAATATATTTTTTTAAAAAATAGCACTTAGAAATTGATCACTGAATTTGAGGGGATTAAAATAAATAGATATGTCTAGTTTCTACCAAACATGCCTGAATGAAGATATGTTGCCTATTTGATGGCTACTGTTGCTATAATGCTAAACTCTTCACAATGAATAGAGCACTCTGGCAGCTGATAATGCTTATATCACATACATAATGTTAAAAATTCCCTTTCTCCATAGCATGCGACAATAGCCTAGTCTTCAACGAATGTAAAATCAGTCAAGTTTCAATCCCAGCTTGAAGCAATCGTGTGTCTAGTTACACTGAGGAGCTGTGATACAGTGAAACTGTCTGGGGATGACACACACGCACAGATATATATATATATATATATATATATATATATATATATATTAAAAAGAAGAAAGAAACCATAAACGTTTTTGGTTGTAATGTGGATTTTTTTTTAAAAATATATTATGCTTTATTTTCCATAATTTTGCTACAGTTCATTCCTTGAACTGTAGCAAAATTATTTTTTAATATATATATATATATATATATATATATGTGTGTGTGTGTGTGTGTGTGTGTGTGATCCACCGACAGACAGTTTCACTGTATCACAGCTCCCCAGTGTAGCTAGACACACAATTGCTTCAAGCTGGGATTGAAACTCGACCGACATTTGGGTCACTAACACACAAAAAAGAGAATGTCTAATATCAAGAATATTTAACATCAAACAACATAAGAAAAATTAATTCCTTTTAATAATATGTAGAAATATCCACTCTTTGCATGATGGAGGTTGTGAGACTGGAAACACGTGTAGCAAAATTATGGAAAATAAAGTGTAATATATATTTTTAATAATTCACATTACAACCAAAAACGTTTGCAGTTTCTCTCTTCTTTTTGATATACACACTTTTCTCTCATTGGAACTACTATAACCTTTTCCCTATATATATATATATATATACAGTTGTGGCCAAAATGTTCAGAACAGCATTGTTTTCATCAGAAAAGTAGGTATAATTTTTTTATCAAAGTTGTTTTATATTCTATAATATTCACAGCAATAAATATATTATTTGTTATTGTCTGAGATTTTGGTGTAATTTGAGAGGATAATACAAAAGTTATGGATGATTTAGTGATTTACTGCAAAACCCATGGCGGCCAAAATGATCAGAACAGTTGCTTTTACTCCGTGTTTTAGTATGTTTAACCGGCAAACTCTAATTATTTTAATTTGTTTACGTGACGGTTCGTTTACTAAACATTAGTAAGAATATCTACAGTGTACTTTGTTAATATAATGCCACTTACTCCGTTACCAATTCATCAGCAGATTATTAAGCTTCGAAAGAAGGATAATTTAAGTATTGGGTCTATGACAAAGATTGTTAACAAGTCAAAAAGTGTTGTTCACGGTATTCTTAAGGTCTACGATGATTGTGGTTCGTGTGAAGCAAGAAAGTCTACAGGTAGGCCAAGAAAAATGACCAAGAGAGGTCATGCTATGGTAAAGTTGGTTAAAAAGGACAGATTTAAAACTGCTGCTGTTTCTTGGGAAATGAGCATTGTACTGAAGAAAACTTTATCTCGAAAAACTGTCTCTCGTCGTTTAGTTGAACATGACCTACAAGCAAGAGCACCTGCAGTGAAGTCACTGACCAGCTCCAAGAATAAAAAGTGTCTTACCTTTGCAACCAAACATGTGTTGTGGTCCCAAGAAAAATGGCAAACGGTGCATTTCAGTGATGAATCTAAGTTTATGTTATTTGGCTCAGATGGGAAAAGGTACGTTCGTCGAAAAGTAGGTGAAAAATTGTCGCCTAAATGTCTTAAGACTCGTGTTAAATTCAGTGGAGGAAGTGTCATGGTTTGGGGGATGATATCTGGAGATGGTGTGGGCGCTTTGGTGCGATTACATGGAAAGGTAAATGCAGGAGTTTATAAACAACTTGTAAAAGATCATGTCTTGCACGTGCTGAGAAATTCACCTAAGCGACCACCCATATTCATGCAGGACAATGCCCCATGTCACAAGGCTAAGGTGGTCATGAACTTCCTCAAGGCTGAAAAGGTTATTGTTATGGATTGGCCTGCTCAAGGCTCAGATCTCAATCCTATTGAAAATGTGTGGAATATTCTAGGAGAACTTTCGAAAGCTAGAAATCCTAAAACAACCGAGCAATTATGGAATGCCCTACAGGAAGACTGGAATAAGATCACCCAGCAAGAAATTGAAAATTTAATTTCCTCATGCAGTCGAAGATGTCAAAGTGTGATTGAAGCTAAAGGGTTTCACACTAAATATTAAATAATTCCAGTATTCTCTGTTATTTTTGATTATTTTGTTATTTTTTCAACTGTTCTGATCATTTTGGCCGCCATGGGTTTTGCAGTAAATCACTAAATCATCTATAACTTTTGTATTATCCTCTCAAATTACACCAAAATCTCAGACAATAACAATTAATATTGTATTTATTGTCTGGGAAAATTATAGAATATAAAACAACTTTGATAAAAACCTATACCTACTTTTCTGATGAAAACAACGCTGTTCTGAACATTTTGGCCGCAACGATATATATATATATATATATATATATATATATATATATATATATATATACTGAGGTTAAAACTGAACTGTTCAATTTTGGCCTCAGTGTCTACTTTTATATTTACATATGCTCTGTCCCTGGTATTGATCACTTTTACCTATAAATATAGCATACCTCAAAACTATATTATTGCTGCACTTAAATTCATAGAGTCTAGGTGCAATCAGATCAATTACCATGAATGCATTTATAGAAAAGGCATGCGGGAGCTACATTATGGCAGTAGGAAAGTGGCTAAAGCCGGGATGCCAGTTTAGAACCAATAAGATTGCAGATTCTTCTTTGGATTTTATCAAGAGTCTCTAAATATAATCAGGAACACCAGACCATATGTGACAGCAATATTCAAAGTATGGACGAATGGTAGATTTATAGATATATACGATAAATTCTGGAGAGAAAGTACAACACTGTTAACCAACTTTCCTTGCAGCAGACCTAGCAATTGATTCAATATAATCTTTTTGCTTCATGTCAGCAGAGAACATTAGCCCAAGAAGGTGCAATGAGTAAGTCTCTTGGAGGTTAGCATCAACCATGCTGATGGGAAGCAGAAAGGCATCTCTCAGATTCCAATTTCTCTATATCAGTAGATACTTCAATAAATGAAATAATATTTCCATAATTTTATTCAACAGTATGTCTACGTCATACTGATAATTGTTAATATCTTTTATATCAATATATATTTTTGAATGCCTTGTTCAGTAAGGATATAAGGTAGTTATATTGCTGCACCCATTCTGATGGTATGTTGCCTTGATGCAGTAGGACGGCTTGTGTGCTTCAACAACCCTCTGAGCTATGTGGGCGGGGGGCTTCAGCAGGTCTAAACAAGCTCAACAGGTCTGTGGAGTAGGAGCCAGATGAAAGACACACCCTGGTCCTCCAGGTTGGGGGCTGTGTAATAGGCTAACAACCTACTCACTAAAAAACTAGCTTGTTACAGAAACCTCAACTATATCTTCAAATGACAACATGGCCGAGGAAGAGTTCTCCAAAGCGAAAGGCAGCCAGCATGACATGGGCCAAACTGAAAAGGATCACTCAGAACCACATTCTTTGGAGGGGTGCCCTTGTGGCCCTATGATCCCCAAAGAATTAAGAGGCATAATGATGACGAATTCAAAATTAAATCAAATTTAATTTTTTTTTAATTTTAACACAGTAGAATCCCTCATATCCAGAGTGCCTCATATTAGATAGCTAGTAATGTATATACCAGACAATAATGATGAAAATGATGCCAGTTTCCTTTCCTCTATTATGGGAGAATTACATTGAATTAAAAAAAGGTAGTGGAGTGGTATCCCATTGCCTTCTTCCGTGTTTGGAATTCTGAATTTTACCTTGTTATTTAACCCATAGTTTGGGAGAAAATTGACAGATCTATGCCAATATCTATGACACAATTCATGCAAATATTACTTACTTAGATTTCCACCGACTTCCATTACTTTTGCAACCAACTGTTCATATTCGGTTCCAACATTTCCAGTTCCTCCGCCAGCAGCTACCGTCAGATGATATAGCCAAGAGTCCTGAAAAACAAATGGTAACCAAGATTGGATAAATATATTATTTTAAAACATCATCTGACATATATTTTTTACTTTTAAACTAGAGTTCTAATACGAGGCTCGAGAGCCACTCAAAGTAGACCGTTTTTTTTAAATGCTAATAAAGAATGAAGCGTGATATGAGAGAAAAATGTTGCAGCAGTAAGTGGAGATTACGAATATTTAAACAGATATGAGCAGCCTTTGACCTGAAAAGGTTAAAACTTTTATGTTCAGTAAAGCATCCATGTGAGAGTCTGTTCCACGGAGTGGCAATTATTAGAGAACACTGTTTGATTAGAACGTTCTCTTCACATTTTGAATATGGGGGAAATGAGGATGATTTGATTTCATGGTAACACTATGTATACGAACTGTAAAGATCTGAAGTAGTAAAACTAAAGAATGAAGCTCATGGAAAAATCAAACTAGTGGTCAGCTTGTGATGTAAGAACTGCTCCTCATTTGCTTAAAATTTCTCTGTTACTTAGTTCAAATTGCTGCCACATACGGTCTGATGCTCCTGCTATATATTTAGAGATTCGTGATAAAATACAAAGAAGAATCTGCAATATTATTGATCCTAACCTGGCATCCCGGCTTCAGTCACTTTCCCAATGCAGTAATAAAGCTTTCCTGTGCCTTTTTTTATAAATACTTTCATGACAACAATTCCAATAAGCTTTCATCTCTGATACCTAGACTTTATGACTAAGCATAGTGCTAGATTGGCAACAAGGTTTACATCATTTTACAGCGAAATTGGTCTGATGTAACCATAAGATCTTTGCTAATAGTTTTTTGTCTATATTTAATACATCTTATCTGTGTATATTTCTGAGATGAGGTATTATGTACACTATTTACATTATTCGAACTATTGTCCTCATCTTTCTCGCAATATTTATTACATTTCGGCCTTTCAGTATCTGTCTATATTTCTGAGATGAGGTATTACGTACACTGTTTACATTATTCGGACTATTGTCCTCATCTTTGTTGCCATATTTATTACAACGTTTTGGCCTTTCAGTATCTGTCTATATTTCTGAGATGAGGTATTATGTACACTATTTACATTATTCAGACTAATGTCCTCATTTTTGTCGCCATATTTATTACAACGTTTCTGCCTTTCAGTATCCATCTATATTTCTGAGATGAGGTATTATGAACACTATTTACATTATTCGGACTATTATTCTAATCTTTGTTGACATATTTATTACAACATTTCGGCCATTGTACGCTCCGGTCTTCTTCAGGTTCTAAAAGGACACATGGCACAGTGGATAAAGGCATTAGTCAGATCCAGAGACAGGACCCAAAGAGTGTGAGTTCAATACCCAGTTAAGGCAGTGGAGAATTTTCAGAGGGAAATTAACAGGAGATAACTGATAACTGACATCCATTAAACATGGCATGTGGAACTAGAACAGTCTACCTCAGTGAGCGAAATAAAGGGTTCAGTTCGACATTCCAACCAGCTGAAGAAGACAGGAGCATACAACAGCTGAAACATCGTAATAAATATGGCGACAAAGATGAGGACAATAGTTTGAATAATGTAAATAATGTAATAGTTTTTTTTTTCTCACAATTCTCACTTGTGGAACTGTCTTCCAGCTTCTTGCTTTCCAGCAAACTTTGATCTTCAAAAATTTAAAGGCAATGTCAATCTTTATCTTTTAATATTCTCACTCCTTAACAATGTTTTGCCTTTCATTATTATTTCTCACACAGTAACCCCCTTGTGTCTTAGAGGCTTTATTGCCTTTCTTGGGGTGAAATTATTTAAAAAAAAGGTAATATTATTTTAAAGAAATCAATCTGCTTCTATTCTGAAATCAAACTTTTTATATTTCTTTATGAGTTAACATGATTTGGTTAAAAATCAACAGGCTGCTCTTCAGTTGAGAGGTTTTCTCCTAAGCTGTATGTTGGCAATAAAGTACCAGCTTAGCCAGCATAAACTAAAAAACATGTTAAATCAACTAAATGATATCTATTTTTTCAAACTGATAATTCAATGAAAATGTTTAAAAATCAACAAAAAATGATTCAGCTTAAACATACAAATCAGTTCAATCAATAAAACATTCAGAAAGAAGTTAACTAACCATAATGTTAAAAAATGTTCAACAAAACAGAATACAAGAAAGAGTTTAACTAATCATAATGTAGTAATCACTTCAACCAATGAAAATACTAAAAAAAATTTTTTTTTAAATCAAACAATCAGAATGCAAAGCATTATTAAACCAATCAATGTGCTGGATCTATTCAGCCATTTTGTACTCAGTTGAATGTAATTCAAATATATTTCTGTTTTTACAACGGTTTTTACTTCTTTTTTTTTTAAACCCAGTCAATCAAAATTAAAGAAGTAATGAAAATTCTTAACCAATCAGAATCTCTGTAACTATACAACCAATCAAAATTCAGAAAACAGTTGAGGCAGAATTTATCTGTCAAACAATTACCTAAACAGTATTATGCATTTCAGTTTCATCAAATTGTCTTTATCAACATTTTTTTTTTAGAGACATCTTATTTTTTTTTTAAATTGACCAAGCATACACCAAAAGAATTTAACCAATCAAAATAAAATTTACTTTTTGTTGTATTAAACTGTCATCACAGACATTTTTTGTTCAGACATAACCAAAAAAACAAATAAAATCACTCAATCAGAAATCTTTTTTTTCCTGTAATCAAATGTAAATGAAGACAATATTTTTTTTCTCGTTGTCTTTTTCCTTGTATTATTCTCTCATTCCTTCCTTTATCTTCCATTTTTCTTTCTTTCATTCTCTTTCTTTTCCTTTGGGATATGGACTTATTTATTTGTCCATTGAGATTACACTTATGTTTTTTGGTTATGCACCAGACAATTTTATTTCTGATAGAAATAAAATTTTTCACAATTCTTGTCAAAATGTTCCTACTTAATTTAAGAATAATCTATACCACATACTCATCTGTTTAGAAAGAGGATTTTTCATAGCACAGAAAATATTCTAAAAAATAACCCTTTTCTTATTCATATCAATCAACAATTCTCGTCATTAAAATATGCAATCCATTGAGACAGGAAGATAAATTTCATCTTCTATATGCCATGTACCTTCGGGACATTAGTGATCATGGCTCTCCACACTTTCCTGCCCTTTGTAGCTCTTAATAAATTATATCTTTTTGTTATCTCTCCTAAACCATGTTCTGACGTCCATTTACTCAGGCTCACTAGGTGGGTTATGCATTGTTTCCTCTCTCCCTCTTGACTTCAATGTGAGTATCAAATTTTCCAAGCCCACTTTTCTCATTACACGCCCTATAAATTTCAACTATCACTGTCCTTTTGGTTTGCATTTTTTCTTAAAATTCACCATTGCTTACATGTTCGGTCTATGTAATTCTCATCATCCTTCTGTAGAACCACATATATCTTGCCACCAGTCATCTCTTCATCTGTGATGAGATTGTTCAGCATTTGCTGCCATATAAAAGGATTGACATTATGTAGGATTTCAGCACTGTTTTCTTTGTTTATTAAAGATTTTTCTGTTTCTTATTACTTTGCTTAGTTTTTGGAATTCATCTTTTGATATTCTAATGTATTTTCAAATTTTGGTGTCATATTTTCCCTCCTCTGTTCAAACACTTCCCAAATATTTAAACTTTTGTAACTGTCTGGTAATAAATTCTGCTAGAGCCTCTAGCTCTCTTTATGTGGTAGGGGTTCAATAATTCTGGTAAGTAAACACGTCTTTATGCGCCCTACTGCCCAATTCATTTTCTCTCAATATGCAGACAATTTGCCCTCAGCGTAAGTTCTGGATTTCTCTAACATCCTTTCCAGACAGATTTAATTATTCGTAACAGTTCAAATAGATCATTGAAAAAGTAAAAATATAAAATGAGAAAGCATTCTCTGAGAAAAAAACTATAACCGTTTAGTACGCATTCATGGAAGAATAAATATACAATGTCTGGATATTAAGTACAGTAATTTCTCAATTATCCAGACACCTTGGGACAGGTGCTGAAAAAATATCTTTGCATAATTCAAAATTTTAGTATCTCAATTATCAAAAAAGAATAAAGAAAAGGTAATTTTCCGAAAGAAAATTAACATTTATATCATCAAATATCATTTTCAAATATTTTGTTCAAACTTTTGATTTAATTTTTATGAAAAAAAAAAAAAAAATCAATTTTTGTCTGCTTCTTGTTGGTCTTACATTTTTCTGACATTAATTCCCAAAGCGGGAATTAAAATGGATTTATTTGCATGTTCATTGTATGGAAAGAAGAAGGAAATTAACAAGAATTAATAGAACTTATTCTATCAGCACATTTATCAAACAGTGAGTACAGTTTTCTAAATTCTCAAAGGTAAGTCGTTGATTTGGGATGCGACCTGTGTGGATACATTTTCGGCCGGTAATTTGATCAGGTCCGCGGTTGAGCCGGGGTTCGTCGCCCGAGACGCAGAGATAAAAAAAAATAGCTAAATATTCTTCTCTTGCAGATAGATTTTTTTTTTACTCCTGTGGCAGTGGAGACTTCAGGGGTTATTGGCCCTCGTTCGATGGCATTCCTTCAGAGGATTGGCGCGATTGCGTCTTGATTAAGGAACAAACCTCGCGAAACAGAGTGGCTCTTGCAGCGTGTCTCACTGGCGACGGTTCGAGGTAATGCTTTCTCCATCATAGCGGCTGGCAGAGGATAGAAAAAATTGTTTATAGTTACGTTGTTCTGGAATTGTCATCAATGGTCGACTGAACTTGCTTTGTTTCAATGACTTTTGTTTTGTTATTATTAGTTACTGTATTCAAATAAGACTAAGAAAACATTCTGGATGTTAAAGTATGTAAAGGTTAGTGTAACGCTGCAGGATATTTTGAATAATTTTTCATTAAATTATACCTCATGTGTATTTTGAATATATATATATTGATTTTTATGTCTTCAGAAGAGAAAAATTAGATTCATGAATAATGAATCTGTAGAAAAATGGTGATGTAATGTAGCTTTTTAAACGTGTGTTAACAGTTGGTAATGTTGCTATTTACAATAAAGACTTATAAATTACAATATTAAAATGGGTTTAGTTCAGATTATTGAAAAATATTTAGATGATTTCACTTTTTCTCTTCATTTTACGTCTGTATAATTGAATTCTGGAAAAACAAGGTAAGGATAATTGAAAATGTCCTGTAACAAGTGCAGAATTATGTAAGTCAAATCTCAGCATGAATAATGTCATAAACCCTGACCAACAGGCAAGCAGAAACAATCTTATATTTTTTGACCAATAGGAAAACAGAAACATTTTTGATCCACTTTTCAACCAATAAGCAAGCAGAAGCAAACTCAATACACTTTTTAACTAATGGGAAAACAGAAAGAATCTCTGAACTTTTTGATTCACTCACATCTTCATTGGGATACATATCTTGATGCAGACTCATTTAATTTAGACTCATTTTGATAAGTATCATATGTATTTTCATATCATATAATTATCATATCATATCATATAATTATCATATATAAGTATCATATCATATATCATATCATATAATTATCATATCATATAATTATATCATCATTATCATATAATTATCATATATCATATCATATATATCATATAATTATCATATCATATATAATTATCATATATCATATCATATAATTATCATATATCATATCATATAATTATCATATCATATAATTATCATATCATATAATTATCATACCATATCATATAAGTATCATATCATATCATATAATTATCATATATAAGTATCATATCATATATCATATAATTATCATATCATATAATTATCATATCATATCATATAATTACCATATCATATAAGTATCATATCATATCATATAATTATCATATATAAGTATCATATCATATATCATATAATTATCATATCATATAATTATCATATCATATCATATAATTATCATATCATATAATTATATCATATAATTATCATATCATATATAATTATCATATCATATCATATCATATAATTATCATATCATGTCATATCATGTCATATCATATAATTATCATATCATATAAGTATCATATGTATTTTTGGTTTAAATGTGCTAATTCAACCATGATTTCTTTGTCTTTCATAAAAAATTTCAAATTGATGCCTTGCTCCATTTCATGGACCAGTCAATTTTTAAGACATAAATGAATTGAAATGTTCAAAAGAGGTGTTTATACTTGTTCATAGCTTGTTGCATGCACACTCACGTGCACTCCCCGTCTAATTGTTTCATAACCACACCTCATATACTGAAAAATAAAAAAAAACCTCTTGCAGAAGTAATGAAAATGCTACATACCTTTTCTTGTTTAGTTGGTATAATGAGGTAGGTCGGACCTTGTAGTGGTAGCCATATTGCTATAACGTGTTTTCGTACGACCAAAATAGAAGAATCCTCATCAGATTCATCTGGATGTTCGATTTCTTCTAGCCTTGCATCTCGTAAATTCATCTGACCAAGTGGGGTCTGGAAAAAATGAGAAGTAACAAAAATAAAGACCAAACTATACAATTGTGCTGATAACAGATATAAAAGAATTTTGTTTTGTTTTTTTAATCTTAACAAACACTTTTTTCTTTTTTTATTGTTGTTCATTCAATACAAGTCCCAAGAACCACTCAGGGTATAGGGTTAGTGAATGAAATAACAGTTGATCTGAGACTTTAAGAGGTTAAGATTATAGTGTTCAGGGAAGCAACATCTCAGGATTGACTAATTTGTTTTTATGACTTATCAACCATTTTAGGTTATTTCAAGCCAGAAGATAATTTTATTGTGAAAGAATTTTTTTTTGAGATAATAATAATTTACTGATATAAGTCCTACTAGAAACACTGCTTATATGTGGAAATTTCAAACATTTGAATTACTAGATTGGCAGTTAGGTCTCTTCATTTTACTGCTGAAATTGCAAGATGAAACCATGTGTTTGATGCTAACAGTTTATTCTCTTGCACTTTTCTCTCGTGGGACTCTCTTCTGGCTTCTTTTTTTCCTCTTCTGTTTCCTGTTAAACATGATCTTCAAAAATTTAAATGCAACATTGACCGTCATCTTATATCGCCTTAAATCTTGTCCTTTTCTTTATCTCCTCTTGAAAAGATGAAAGGATTCTTTGGTTATAGGGTGAGTAATGTCTTTATTGTGGGGATTAGGAGATTTTTTTTCTTTCTTAAATTCAAACTCTATTTCCTTCCATTTTCCAAATGCCCTAATTCTGCTCCTCTGCCCGTTATTCTATCATGCAAGCTTGGGCTTGTCCATTTCTTTCCTATTAAAATGCTCAATGGCTTTTCAGAATGTGGTCATCAGCTTTAATAAATGGTTGGTTAGATGGACGTTTGGATAATCCTTTGTGCATTGACTACCACAACAGTACACCGTCATTGATTATTGTCTGTTTTTACTGTTCAGGAGAACTATTTTGATTGTCTTCCTTTTCACCTGCATGATCGGCAAAACACTTAATCTGTGTAACGTTGCTGCTTTTATATTCCTGCTGGACTTTAGTTTCTTTTCAAACATCATTGACTGAATGTATGTTGTTTACACAGTCATATGCTGTGGTCAAAGTAAATCGACATGGATTAAAGTGAACAAGGTATTTGGCTGCATAGAGCTTATGGAATCATTTACATGATTGTGTATATATATATATATAGCTATATACACAAAGCATATAATCAGAGACACACACGCATATATATATATATATATATATATAGTTGTATATTTAGGCAGCAATCCTTCTTTTATGCAAGTTTCATTAAAAACGACAGACAAGGTACTACGGTTAAGTTTTTTATTTAATTTTTCTTGTGTACGAACAAGAGCTTTCTTTGCTGGACAAAGGGTGTGTAAGAACTGTCCAAATGTTTTATTTTTCCGAGCGCTTTCGGCTATACCTTTAGCCATTATCAAGGATGATTTGATTTTTCTGCTTAATTGTGTGTGTGCATTATGTATATGTCTTAGTGTGTAGTAGGGGTGTTTTAATTTCCAAATATGGTTAGCACGTTGTGGCTTTGTTCGTAGTTAATATTGTTGAGAGTAGGCTTTTTCTTTTTTATTATTAAAGCCTCCATTATTTTTAACCTTTTCTTACAGGTGTAAGCAATTAATATATTTGTGTTTTCTACTAGTATATTTCTAATGGAGTCTGGTCAATTTTTGTGTGTGTTTAAATCGGTTCTAATGGAGCTGTGATCGGATAGGTGTAACGTAAGGCATCTAGATAAGCATGTGGTTGTGTAACTGATGTAATTATTTATGAGTCCGGTTTCGTTAGGAATGCAGTTCCTTAAGGATATATATATATATATATATATCTCCAGGTAAGTTTGTACCATTTAATTTAAAAGATGGCTCAATACAAAGTAGAGCAATAGTCTTTATTTCAGGATATCACAGAGAAAACCTGTCAAAATAGCTACACAATTGCAGCTGTGTTTCAATGCACATGAGATGCACTGTATGCGCATCGAAACATAACTGCAATTGTGTAGTGATTTTGACAGGTTTTCAATGTAATATCCTAAAATAAAGTGTGTGTGTGTGTATATATATATATATATATATATATATATATAATAATAATAATAATAAAAAGACTTAAACACTAATATTCCATGGTCATAATTTATTCCATTGGAATCGTAAAAACGATCCAATTCATCAGACCTACAGATTCAAAAAGGTCTGACGAATTGGATCGTTCTTACGATTCCAATGGAATAAATTATGACCATGGAATATTAGTGTTTAAGTCTTTTTATTATATCCTTACTCTGTCCTGGACATCGAGTTCTACCTGGATCATATCCTCTTGGAATTATTTTTATACATATATGTATGCGTATATATAATTGCATATGTATGCATATATTTACCACTAATATTGTCTATATATATATATATATATATATATATATGTTATAGCAGGACAGAGTGGGTTCTATAGCCATGGATGGCAACTGGTCCAAGAGAAGGACAACTCTGAATTCAAAACCTATGGAGGGTGGTTTGGGGACCTTGTGGCACGTAGTGCACCAGGTCTCTGTATTCAGCCCACCAAAAAGTGTGGATGGTTCTGCACAAAGCCTTCACCACTATAATCAAATTATATGTGCTATTGTGTGGGCTGTCGGTTCCTAGGAACTGAGCTCCTTGACCCTCATACATCAAATAGGACATGAGTGTCCACCATATATATATATAAGAATGGATACTGAATTCAACACTGAGTGGTGATAATCTGTTTCAAGTTTGCAATCATCAGGCCATGTGTATTGGAGATCAACTATTTCTATATGTTGATCAATGAGGCATTATGAGTAGTACAGTCAGGTATTTCTTGTTTAATGTGTTATTCTAACAGTTATTGGATAGGTGGCAACAGTTAGATTTTAAATTATACTAAAGGCCTCATCTTCTATGTGCCATGTCCCTTCAGAATGTTTGTGGTCATGGCTCTCCACAATTTCCTGTCATTTCTAGCTCTTAATAACTTTTGTCTTTTTGCCATCTCTCCAAAACCTTGTGCTGCCATCCATACACTCAAGCTCACCAGGGAGGTTGTCTATTACTTTCCTCCGACCGAGTAGAAATAAAATAATTATGGGCCAGAATACAATTATTTATTATTATTGTATAGGGTTATTTGAACAGGATGAATAAATATTTGAACAGGATGAATAAATATTTCTGTTTATGAGTTTGGCAATTCCCAAATATCAAAATTGAACACAACTGAGAAAAATTCCTTGAAACAGACACTAAGTAATTCTGTATATCAAAAATTATGTTCCATTTGACATTCTCAAAACATTAAAAAAATATTGTAGAAAGGTCAGAGGGTTCGAGAGACAAAACAGATACTTGAATATTCCTAAATTAAAAAAAAAAAGAAGTTAATCCCATAATTCATTTAGACATATTTGTTAGTTTATCCAGAAGACTAAGAAAAAGAAAAAATACTTCTCTCTCTCTATATATATATATATACGTGTGTGTGTGTGTGTGTGTGTGTGTGTGTGTGTGGAACTTGTTAACAGAATTTCTGAAAAAAATGACAATGCTTCATCTAACGACTTCAAAAAATATATTTAGATATCTAACAAATTATGAAATAAGAGAAAACTTCATCTCTGTACACAAAGGGCAGAATGCAGATACTAATCTAATAAATATATGGAAGAAGAAGAATATTTCAGTTTGAATTTCTGTGATGAGGAATTTACATTATTTAAATGTGGACTATTGTCCTCATCTTTGTCATTATCATATTTCAGTTTTTGTCCCCTTGAGATTTCATCAGCTCTTTATCAATAGGGTAACCTTCAAGGAATTTCAAACTGAACCCTTCATTTTAATCTATGAGGGTAGATTGTTCTTGCTCTGTAGTCATTATCTCAGGATATGACATCATCTCCTTATTTACTACTGCTCAGTTATTCCGTGCACTGTTTCACTAAGTCTGTACTATCCCAGCCCAGGGATTGAACTCATAATTACTATATCACCAAATTCATGAACAAACACTTGAGTCCATTATTGTGCCAAGATCTTAGAACCTTAAGCCTAATTTATTTCTATCTTGCCTGTAGCTGACACTGTTGCAGTTGCTTGAGTGCATTCACCATAGCAAGTCTTTTCTTACTGATGCTGCTGCCTGCCTTCACTGTTGAAGCATTGGTATCGTATCTCCTGCTTTATTAATTAATGTCTCCAATATATATATATATATATATATATATATATATATATATACACATATATGAAGAAATATGGTCTTATTTATGGGATAAAGTGCTCAATATCAAAGATAGAGTGTGTGTAAATCTAAAAGAGAATATTGAAGTCAACACTTAGAAGCGACAAGCTGTTTTATACTAGACACAATTGTCAGGCCACGAGTCAGGCCACATATATATATATATATATATATATATATATATATATATGTAAGCAAATGTGTGGATGTCGATCTGACCGTATGATGAAAAATATGGAAAGGGCAAAGCAAAATCCGAATATGCAAGTTTACTGTTTTAATTTTGTTTTACAGTAAAACAAAATTAAAACAGTAAACTTGCATATTCGGATTTTGCTTTGTCTTTTCCATATTTTTCATCATGTATATATATATATATATATATATATATATATATATATGTATGTATGTGTATATTATAATATTTTTATCATAATAAATTACAATAAAATAAAATCATTAGCTCTTTTTTACCATACAAAAAGAGATAAAGATTTGTTTTAAGTTTCCTTAATAAATTATTTTTATCACAGGTTATTTATCATTGCCTGAAGAAGTACCATCTTAGTACTGAAACAGGAAGGTTTTTGTGTTGCAATGTAAAATGTTATAATTGTAACTTATTATAGTAAAAATATTATAAAAATATTTTGCCCTTCTTTGTATTGAGCCCTTTTTTATAAAATAAATGCCACAAACTGTGGATTTTTTCTCCATCTGTTCTTTCTCTCAGTTGGTATATATAGTGTATTAGTGTATAGTTGGATATATATAGTGTAAATAATACAATTGGTAATTGGTAAGAAGAATTTAATTCTTCTTTATTTCTTTTCCTAAAATTTAAAAAAAAAATTTTATATTGAAATTTTTCTTTTTCTTTCTTCCTGTTTTATTATAAAATGTTTTCTTCTTTCTTTCTTTTTTCCTTTCCCTATTCCTTTTGTCTGGATAAATTGATTTCATATCTAAAAAAAACCTTAATTCTATTCTGAAGAGATGAATATTTAAATTAATATATTCATGAAATAAATTTTAACTGAAATGGATTTTTAAGGATTCTCTTTAATTATTATTTTATATATATATATATATATATATATATATATATATATATATATATATATATTCAGTTATATGGATATATATATATATATATATATATATATATATATATATATATATATATATATATATATATTCAGTTATATGGAGATATATATATATATTCAGTTATATGGAGATATATATATATATATATTCAGTTATATGGAGAGATATATATATATATATATGGAGATATATATATATATATATATATATATATATATATGGAGATATATATATATATATATATATGGAGATATATATATATATATGGAGATATATATATATATATATATATATATATGGAGATATATATATATATATATATATATATGGAGATATATATATATATATATATATATATATATATGGATATATATATATATATATATATATATATATATATGGAGATATATATATATATATATATATATATATATGGAGATATATATATATATATATATATATATATATGGAGATATATATATATATATATATATATGGAGATATATATATATATATATATATATATATGGAGATATATATATATATATATATATATATATGGAGATATATATATATATATATATGGAGATATATATATATATATATATATATATATATATGGAGATATATATATATATATATATATATATATATATATATATATATGGAGATATATATATATATATATATATATGGAGATATATATATATATATATATATATGGAGATATATATATATATATATATATATGGAGATATATATATATATATATATATGGAGATATATATATATATATATATATATATATATGGAGATATATATATATATATATATATAATATATATATATATATATATATATATATATATATATAAATAAAGGCAAAATGCTGTAAGAACTGAGACAAAAATTTGCCACGGTAGATTCAGAAATCACTGCACTTTCTACACATTTTACTTTAGTAAATTACACAGAAGTAGATAGGTTCACCTATTGCCTGTTTCACACTCATTTCTCTCTCTTAAACATAAGTAGAGTGAGTTTATACCATGTTTCCTGTTATTTATATATATATATATATATATATATATAAATTAGGAGATCTGCTGATTTTGCTACATTGGTTTCAACCTTTCAGTATCTTCAGGCAATTTCAGCCAATTGATTTCCTAACAATATTTTTTTTAAATTAATGAACGCTTTATTATTTAAAAATTAAAAATATATTTAAAAAAATGCACAACATGAAGTGTGACAGAAGGGGAAGAAGAGGAGGAGAAAAACAAGCGTATTAGAAAATGTATCGATGAGTGGGGGAATGAAATGTACATACTTGAAACAAAGGTAGCAGATTCAGCTGATCTCTTAATTTTCATACCAAGGAGCTATAGATTTTTATTTTTTTTTATATGTGTATTGAGCACTTTCTAAAACCACTGTATCTTCATTCATACATGTTTGGTTGAATAATCTAGACATATTATATCTATTTATTTTTATTTTCATCCTTTCAAATTCACGGATCAATTTCTTAATGTTACCATTAAAACACATTAAGTAAGATACTTGTAGTTTTTCTCATTTGTTTTATTTTACCAAATACTTTCAATTTCATCCAGGCATGAACTGCTAAGAGAAAAACGAACGTAATAAAAAGTTGGGAATTTTTTGGGAAATGTGCATGAAACGTGCTCTGTTGATTCAAAAATTAATGTAATCAAGGGAAGTAACTATATATATATATATATATATATATATATATATATATGATCGACTCTCCCGTCGAAGTCGACGTATGAGGGTCAGGCAGATCAGTTCCCAGAAACTGAGAGCCCGACACCGACACATGAGATTTGATTATAGTGGTGAAGGCTTTGTGCAAGGCCATCCACACTTTTTGGAGGGATGAATACAGGGACCTGGTGCAGCGAATGCCACCAGGTCCCCAAACGACCCTCCGCAGGTTTTGAATTCAGAGTTGTCCTTCTCCTAGACCAGTTGCCATCCTAGGCTATATAACCCAGTCTGTCCTGCTATTTACCCATAGCTGGAGGGAGAAGAAGAGGATTCATACCTTTCCCAAGGGTATTAGCACATAAATGGATTCAACTGGAATTCGAACTCAGCTCTCCGATTCCTCAATCCAAGCCGCTTATCCATTACTCCACCGTGCCTCCTATATATATATATATATATATATATATATTTTCATTTTTTTTTTTTAATTCCAATTTAGGTATTCTAAAACGTTGTTGTTATAGACATTTTAAAACATTGTTGCTATATACATATAATAAAATGCAATAGTCGTTAGTAAATGCCAACTATGATAAAGTCGGCAATTAAAAGGGCTCAGTACAAAATAAAGCCTATAAAATGTAATATGAATGGAGAATAAAAAGTAAACCTGAGGCAAACTTCATCTTAGATAGCTCATGATTTATGTCTTAAATAAGGAGAACTAGTAGTTTTTAATATATATATATATATATATATATATATATGTATATATAAATAAAAAGGAAAGAACAGTAAGATATAAAATCCGGTGTTCTTATAGATATTTTTATGTTTACACAATAGTGCTCTATGTAAATTTAAATTTACAGAGCATTAATATTATAAATTAATAGATTTAAAATATGGTTTTACCGCTACACAGTGATGACCATGTTTCAGAAATGGAAGCTAAAGCCCCTGAATTTAATTTTGTTATTAAACCAAAGACATTAGTTCCATTTCCTCATGAATCTTTCCTGTGCCGTTAACAACCGTAAATTTTAAAAAGTAAGTTACTCCAAAATTCGCTTGATGAGGAAATGGAACTAATGTCTTTGGTTTAATAACAAAATTAAATTCAGGGGCTTTAGCTTCCATTTCTGAAACATGGTCATCACTGTGTAGCGGTAAAACCATATTTTAAATCTATTAATTTATAATATATATATATATATATATATGTATGCTTTTGTAAACAAAGAGACTGTTTGCTTGGGCTTGCTGTGCTGTGTCTCTAGCATCTTTGTTGGTATTCCTTTTATTATATATATATATATATATATATATATTTTTTTTTTCTCTTCCCTGCCCATTTTTTCATGTCATCCATTACAGACTTTCTTGTTCTTCATAATTTCTATTCCCCGTCAACAGTTCTGATGAGAGGAGACGAAACCGGTCGACTGGTGATTTTATTTTAAATCTATCATGGCCTTTAATAAAAAAATTGTTTTTTATGCCTTAATACGCTTTTGTACTGTTGCAAACATATTTATATATATATATTTATACACACTACAGTTGAAAAGGTTTGAGGCTACCCGTAGTAATTTTTTAAATTGGCCCAAACAGTAGTTGTTTTGTCGTTGAAATAAGAGAAAATTATTATACATGGTTAAAAAAAGTGGAACATGATTTTTTTTTTTCAATAAGAAATCTTATTATAACAAAAAGAAAAATAACATTTATGATTAAATTTTGCTCTCGTCCACATATCCTCCTTTAGCTTTGATTACTGCAGCACAAATTTTTAACATTCATTGCAAAAGTTTCTCAAAGTATTTAAAGTAGCTTAAAATTTTTGAACTGTAATGTATATATTATTCTCCTATTAGCAAGAGCACAAATACTATCTTTAGTATATTGGGAAATTCTTTCCCAACCAACGTAACATTTACCTGTTGTGTGTGTGTGAATGGTCATCATTAAAGTGACAAGGACCTCATGATATTGTATATTGTATATTGACTTTTAAAAGAATCAAAACATTTCATTTGTGTGACAAAAGCTGACCAGAATTCATGTCAGTGAAGTTATTTACAGTGTAATAGTCAGTTCATAAAGGATTATCTAAAGTCTGTCTTTGAAAATACGATTAAGTAGATGGTCACATTATAAAAAGCCATCCTGCCGTTCAAACAGAAAAGTAATGAAGAAGCTCAAGCTTGGATGGACAGCCTATAAGTGGCCCATTTTGGCTTAGAAATGGGAGCAAAGTTAGAATAGTTGAAAATAGAAAGAGCTAAATGGAACACCTGTCAGAAGGTTTGGATTCATTTTACAAATAATTACCAATTGGTTCATCCTTCATGAGGCGATCATTGAAAAATGGCCATGTGTCAGCTTCAGCCCAAACTAAAAATAACTTTTATTCAAGTCAAAGTAATTTTGCAGCCAATGTCCTGGGTATGATGATAAACTACATCCAGCAGCAAGGCCTCTGATTAATAGGTTTTGAGGAATATGGAAACACCTCTTAATTGCTGTTGTTCCCAGGTCCACCCTGACCTGGAGGTGGTAGGGATTTTTAGGGTCCCAACTATGGGCAAATAGACCTCAAACTGGGGTCAAAACATGATGAAAGTGTAAAAATAGGTTTTAATAGCAGCAATATATTTTTGTATAAAGTTATTACCAGCAATGAATTTTTGAAGAAAAAAATTATTACCTGCAATATATTTTTGAAAAGAAATATATTACCAGCAATAAATTTTTCAAAAAACTATTAGCAGCAATAAAAATTTTGTCAGCATTAAATAACACATTGAGATTGACATGCTGTAAAACAAAATAAAGCAAACTGGGTTGACCCTGACCCAGGGGTGGTAGCACTATTAGGGCCCCAACTATGAGCAAATACTTAACCCCCAAACTGGGTTCAAAACACTATGAAACTATAAAAATACATTTTTATACTAAAAATAACAGTAATACATTTTTATAGTAAAACATTACCAACAATACATTTTTGTAAGAGAAATTACTAGTGCTCCCAACAAAATTAAATGACCCATAAGGATGTTGATATGCTGTTAAACAATCAAATTGAATCTAAGTTCCCAACAAAATTAAACTTTGACATTAAATGACCCATAAGGAGTTGATATGCCGTTAAACAATCAAATTGAATCTAAGTTCCCAAGAAAATTAAATTTCGGCATTAAATGACCCATAAGGATGTTGGTATGCCGTTAAACAATCAAATTGAATCTAAGTTCCCAAGAAAATTAAATTTCGGCATTAAATGACCCATAAGGATGTTGGTATGCCGTTAAACAATCAAATTGAATCTAAGTTCCCAAGAAAATTAAATTTCGGCATTAAATGACCCATAAGGATGTTGGTATGCCGTTAAACAATCAAATTGAATCTAAGTTCCCAAGAAAATTAAATTTCGACATTAAATGACCCATAAGGAGTTGATATGCCAGAAAACAAAAAAAAAATTTTTTACTACCAGTAGTTCGATTTGAACTCATATCACCTGTCCATCAAAGCCTATTTAACATGTTTATCAACTGAGCCAGAGAGACACAGCAGCAAGCAAAATTCATGTTTAGTCAAACAGTCACATTTTCCTGACATTAATTTTCCTGGCCATATTGTTTGTTTACAACTACTAGTAAGAGTCAATAAGTAATATTAGTAATACTATACATAATAGTCTTCAGTTTTTAAATATTAGCTCTACTATTTAGCCCATAGCTGGGGGGAACAAATGGATTCATATATTTCCTGCATGTATTTGCCTATAATTATGTAATGAAGTTGACTGGAATTCGAACTCGGCTCTCCGATTTCATGTTCCAAACCACTACCCATTGCACTGCAGGAATATCCTAGAAGATATGAGATAGCCTCTGACTTGAACAGTAGAAGGAGAACAATTTACCTCTGTAAATTGAATAAAGGGTTAGGTCTGAAATTTCCAAAAGATTACCAACTATGGCAGATGTGCAAACAAGGCTAACAATAAAAAAAATATTTTGACAATATCAACAAACTGATCATGACAACCATAGCAGAAACTCATTGTGTGGTGAGGCTATGGCCTGATACTCCAAGAACAGTGTAACAAATTAACAGATATGCATAATGATGGAAGCTCAGCAACATTCTGGCAAAATGGCAATTGACATGAAAGGATATTTGAAGAATAGATGTGAATACCTGATGCTTGCTAAATCTAGACCAAAGAGTGGATGTAAGCTCAGTTAAGTAGTGGTGATAACATTGCTCAAACCTCAAGCAAAATGAAAAATGTCTTGAAAATGCTGATTACACTATTTACATTATTCAGACTATTGTCCACATTTTTGTTGCCATATTTATCACAACATTTTGGCCATTGTATGCTTGGGCCTTCTTCAGGTGGTTGGAATGTCAAACTGAACCTTTTATCTCACTCACTGAGGTAGACTGTTCTAGTTCCACGTGCCATATCTAATCAATGTCAGTTATCTCCTGTTAATTCACCTCTCCAAGTTCTCCACTGCCTTCACCAGGTATTGAACTCACAACTCTTTGAATCCTGTCACTGGATGTAACCAATGCCTTTATCAACTGTGCCATGTGTCCTTAAGAACTGTAGAACTCAGGAACATCCCAAAAAAAAACAAACACCCATATCACAGCATGAAACAAGCTGTCAATAGATAACGAAACAGAACATGTTATTTTTTTTTTTATTTGTATTAAAAAGCTTGACAGATTTTTAAATATCTGCAAAGAATTCAAACAAAAGATGGAAAATGTGACACTAAAATCTGAAAGCATATCAGAGTAAAAAAAAAGATGCCTTCCAAAAGTTAAGCAAAGTATCAAAAAACAAGAAAATTCCATTACTAACAAAGAAAAGAGTACTAAACTGGTGTGAGTTCAATCCTCTTGTATGGCAGTGAATGCTAGACAATCTCAGTAAGGATGAAAATGAAACTGGCAGCAACAAAAATGTGGTTCTACAGAAGGATACTGAGAATTCCATGGACAGGGTGAGTAAGCAACAAAAAAGTCTTAAAGGAAATGGAAAAAAAAGAACACCTATACTCAGAATCAGAAAGACACAGCTAAAATTTCAAATAATGAGGAAAGATAGCTTGGAAAACTTAACACTCACAGGACATATCAAGGGCAAAATGCAATATGAGAAGGCAGTGAGCCACCTATCTAACAATCTTGTGTGGATGGATAGCAGAAAGGGAATGGCAGGAAGCTTGATAAACAGAAAAACACTGTTAATTGCCATGAAGAATAGGAGATTGTGGAGAGCCATAATCCTGAAGGGACATGCCACAGAAGAAAATTAAAAAAAAACTTTTAAAAGTATTTTAAACAGAGCATGCTAATGTTCATAAGAAGAGGAATATTCAGTACTTTATCATTTGTGCATTAAATACTGTTGCCATATATGGTCTGCTGTTTATCTCAAAGCTCTTGACAAAATTCAAAAAAGGATCTGTAATGTAATCGTACCTGACCTGGCATTTTGACTTCAGTCACTTTCTCAGTGACATGGCACAGATTCCCTCTGTCTTTTCCACAAATATTTTCATGGCAACTTTTTGCCTTTGTGTCGAAGTAGTTAAATGTAACCATCACTTCTACTGCAGCAGTTTATTTTCTCACACAACCCGTCTATAGAACTCCCTTCCATTCATTTGCTTCCCGGATAACTGTAATCTTCAATGGTTTAGATTCAACATCAGTTGCCATTTTCTGTCTTCTTGCATCTTGTTCATAGCAGAACCAAATGGCTTCTTCCAACTAACGCACAAAGAAATGGCACCCGACTGCAGGAAAATCTTCTGCCTAGTCAGTCATGCATCGAGAGACATATGATCGCCTAAGTATGGAATTCAACTGACTGACTGATCACATTTTCCTTTGTTCCTGTATGATCAGCAAAGATAACTGATGCTGAGCCTGGTCAGTACCTAGATGGGTGACCACTTGGGTATAACAGATTCGAGTTCAAATTCCTGTTGGGTTTGTCATATTCACTTATGTGCAAATAGCCTTGGGAAAGGTATGAATCCACCACTTCTCCCCACCAGCTTTGGGTTAATTAGTAAGATTTGTATCATTAAATCATTATTATCTTTAAAAAAAAAAAAAATTCTTACAGTCTAAAAATATTTTCTGGCTTTAAATAACCCACAAAGGTTGATAAGCCATAGAAAATGAATCAAACAATGAAAACTCATTAACTACACAGGCATGGCTTTTAGATTTATTTACATTCTCTGGAATATAAATGTACAGAAACTACCGTGGCCACAAAGTGAGGGATCAGTTCATATTTGGATTGTAATACAGAACTGATCACCCATTTTATATCCACATTATAATTTACGTATTGTTTATCAAATTCTGATTAGGTATGAATCCACCTCTTCTCCTCCCAGCTATGGGTTAATTAGTAAGGCTGGTATCACTAAATCATTATTATCACAAAAAAAATTCTTACAATCTAAAAATATTTTCTGGCTTTAAATAACCTGCAAAGAACTAATAAAATGTAAAATACGAATCAACAAAATACATTAAATTTCTCTATTTGCTTGATTTTGACATCTCCAATTCATAGCTCCCATCTTGGTAAGTCCATTTTGCTAACAAAATTTTTCCACCTTATGTAGAGACTTAATACTGACTTATCACCTGTTTTGAATTTCACTAACTGCAAGGAATAATTGAATAATACTTTATAATTATCTTGTATTAACAATTTCAGAAAATTCTGGAAGCTGTCAAACACTAAGTTTTTAGTAGGTACTTACCTTATCAGTTGGAGTTTTATAATACAAGAAATGTCTGCCTAATAAAACACACCAGCACCTTCGGGTCATGCCATTTTTTACCTGAAATAAAAAACAAATATTAATTCATTATCAAATGATTTAGATTAGATGAAGCTGCCTTTGTAAGTCAATAAACATTTCTATGAGAGAAATGTCAGAAACAATTCCTTTCTGACTAGTTTTTCTTTTTATCTTATTTTTGTTGCTTAGTGGGTGCATGGCAAAACAATTAGACTATTAGTATTGTGACTATGAAACCAGAGTTTTGAATCTCACCAGGGTTGATTAGTCAAGGAGGTGGTTTCTTGATAGCATTATCCTGAGAGGATGATCCCAGTATGCAGAACTCTTGGAAAGTGCCTGAAAACCATACGACAGGTTGACACAATATTTGTGAGTGGAATCGGATTAATGGAACTCTTTGAAAACGGTTGATGATTGTGTAAATGACAGACAGAAGTTTTTATCCTTGGTGAGCAACCTGTTTAAAGGTAGTGACTTAAAAAAGACATCCCTCCCCAAGAAATCTTGGAGATGTGTTGGCCTGAAAAAATGCACACCAACTGAAACTTCAATGATAGCATCATCTTTTTCTTTGTTGCTCATTTACAATTAGTACTAATACTAGTACAATTAGTATTAATACTAGTACAATTAGTACTAATAGTTTTAAATTTGTCCAAATTTCTTTGATAAAGCGTTGTTATTTTTCAACTACTGTATTTGCCGGTATCAAGGCAGTTTTTTTTTTCTTGGAATAAGTCTCAAAAATTTGCATAGGAAATTCTGTTTACTATCTGGCACAGATAACCTTCCTCTGGGGTGAGCTTAGGCCTACAAAAACCCTAATCTTTGCACAGCAAATTTTTGAGACATTTAAAGAAAAAAAACATAACTAGACACCAGCAAATGCGGTAGTTCTTTTAATCATATTTTTGCTACTTTTTATCACAACATTCAGATGTCTTTGACGTTATTATAATCCATGCCATAATGCTCATCTTGACTTCATAGTAATAGTAGCAGACATAGTAGTTTTATGAATTCCAATTTTAAGAATTCTTCATAATTGGCATTATTAAGTTTTGACAAGTTTTTCTTCCCTTCAATTTTTATTGCTTTTAACTGAATAGAATTGCAAGAAACTTAATATAGATTACTGGTTTTTCACTGCCATTAAATAAAATATATTTTCCTGAACTGTCAGTGATTCAGCTACTCATCTAAAGTTTATTTTGCTAACTTACTAGAGAAATGAGTTCAACATACACAGAACTGCAAATAGAAAGTAAAAAGTCCAGAGTTTAAATTCTATTGATTTTCTAATGGAGTGTGAATTGCAATTATATCATAGCTAACTCGAGGCAGGAAACCCGACAAGTTAGGATGTTGATTAGATATCCATCAGATTTAACCATTGAGCTATTCAAGAAGGTAGACTTCCAAGCTGTCACAGATATGGAATTTGTAACAATACACATTGTAATAAGAAGAAATAAGCACATTAACAGACAGACAAATGAATGAATATGGATTTTTTTTTAATGGGCAATTTTGACAGCATGACAAAAGCAATGAGAAGACAAGCAGAAAACCTTGGCTTCCATCTTTCACAAATAAGTGAAAAAAATCTTTCTGAAGGGACTCTAAGCCAATTGGGGATGTCATCTATCAGAATCTGTGGATATTTCTATGCCATTTTGGCTAACGTAATAAAAATAGGGAATTGGTAGTCATGACGCCAAAAAGATGAAGAGATTGGAGAGGGATGAGATTAAGGATGGTACGCCAGTGGGGATATGCATTTTCGTGGCGGCAGTGGTGGTGGTGGTGGTCATGGTTCTGTTGTTATCTTTGTAGTTAGTTTCTTGATGAGACAGTTTCAGCTCTTTGCATTGAAAGAACTTCACAGATTTTGAATGCCCTGTGGGTGGGGGAATACAAGAAGCAGGGATAGCAAGTACATTCGGGGAGGAGGGAGAGGGGGAAAAAGGGTGGAAAGAATGAGAATTTGGCACAGGCTAAGTTTTTATTGATTTTGGAAATAGAGGTAGAAAGTAAAAGAATGGAATTTGTCTAAGACTTGTTGTACAATATTACGGAATCTGGTAGGGTGGGGTGAAGTTGAGGGTGATAAAGAAATGCAAAACAGGGGGAAAAGAAGACGGAAGAAGAAAGACTGCGAGAAGATGAAGAGGAGGAAACAAAGATGAAGAAAAACTGCAAGACGAGGAAAAAGTGGAGATAAGAAAGAAGGACTGCGAGAAGAGGAAGAGGAGGAGTCAAGAAAGGAGAAGAGGAAGAGGCAGAGACAAGGAGGAAGAAGAAGAAAGAGTGAGAAGAGGAAGAAGAAGAAAGAGTGAGAAGAAGAAGAAGAAGAAAGAGTGAGAAGAAGAAGAAAGAGTGAGAAGAAGAAGAAAGAGTGAGAAGAAGAAGAAAGAGTGAGAAGAAGAAGAAAGAGTGAGAAGAAGAAGAAAGACTGAGAAGAGGAAGAAGAAGAAAGACTGAGAAGAGGAAGAAGAAGAAAGACTGAGAAGAGGAAGAAGAAGAAAGACTGAGAAGAGGAAGAAGAAAGACTGAGAAGAAGAGGAGGCAGGGACAAGGAGGAAGAAAGACTGAGAAGAAGAGGCAGAGAAAATGAGGAAGAAAGACTGTGAAGAAGAGGCATAGAAAATGAGGAATACAGACTGAGAAGAAGAGGCAGAGACAAGGGGGAAGAAAGACTCAGAAGAGGAAGAGTCAGAGACAAGAAAGAAGAAAGACTACGAGAGGAGGAAGAAAGATCGTGAATGAGATGAATAAACTGGATAAGTAAAAATGAATGTAGAAAGATTATAAAGGTGAAGAAAATATAAGAAATGAATGAGAAACATAGGAAATGAATGAAAAGGCTGTGGTTATGAGAAGAAGAAAATAGATAAAAGGTGAAAGTAGAATTATGAATTCAAAAAATAAAGATACAAAAGAAAGAAAAATTAGCAAACGGAAGGATTAGCTAAAATGAGGTAAAAACTCAAGAAAAAACACAAGGAAAATATTGTGGAAATAAAAAAGAATTTAGGAGATTAGAAGAAAAAAGTGAATGAAAAATAGGGAGGAAAAAAGAGAAATGGTGAAAGATGAATGAAAATATGGTATTGATAAAAGAAGAAAAATGTAAGAAAAATAAATAGAAGGAAGAAAAGAGAAAGAAAGGAAAGAAAGAATTACAGCAAGAAGCAGAAGAGAAAAAAATTGCGGGGGAGTATTAAGAGAAAATTACATAATAAAAAAATCTGAATGAAAATAAAGAAAAATGAACGAAGGAAAATAAAAAATCTGAATGAAAAAGAAGAAAAAATCTGAATGAAAAAAGAAAAATGAATGAAGAAAAAGTAGAGAGAGTAAGGAGGAATAGAGACGATTAACTATTCAAATATTTGTCTAAGTGGTACATATTTTGAGTGTGAAATGTGATGGGTCTACAGAAACATGCTGAGAATACCATAGACTGAACATGTGAACAATGTCAAAGTTTTTGAGAAAAAGAAAACAGAAAGGACAAACATACTTTGAATAAGAAAGAGAAATCTGAGATTTCTCAGACATGTAATGAAGAAAGAGGGCTTAGAAAATTTAACACTCACAGGACATATTGAAGGCAAGAGTAACAAAGGAAACCAGTGCATAACCCCTGCCTAACAAATAAATAGTCGGGAGAACAGAGATTAGGAGAGATAACCAAAAGACAAATTTTACTAAGAGCTACAAAGATGAGGAAATTGTGGAGAGCCATGGTCTTCCATGCCATGAGAGGTCATGAGATATAGAAGAAGAAGGAGCTTGTGTAAATGGTTGGGAGAACAGGGATTAGGAGAGATAACCAAAAGACAAATTTTACTAAGAGCTACAAAGGAGAGGAAATTGTGGAGAGCCATGGTCTTCCATGCCGTGAAAGGTCATTAGACATAGAAGAAAAAGCAGCTTGTGCAAATGGTTGGCAGAACAGGGATTAGGAGAGATAGGGAAAAGACAAGATTTACTAAGAGCTACAAAGGAGAGGAAATTGTGGAGAGCCATGGTCTTCCATGCCGTGAAAGGTCATGAGACATAGAAGAAGAAGGAGCTTGTGTAAATGGTTGGCAGAACAGGGATTAGGAGAGATAGGGAAAAGACAAATTTTACTAAGAGCTACAAAGGAGAGGAAATTGTGGAGAGCCATGGTCTTCCATGCCGTGAAAGGTCATGAGACATAGAAGAAGAAGGAGCTTGTGTAAATGGTTGGCAGAACAGGGATTAGGAGAGATAGGGAAAAGACAAGATTTACTAAGAGCTACAAAGGAGAGGAAATTGTGGAGAGCCATGGTTTTCCATGCCGTGAAAGGTCATGAGACATAAAAGAAGAAGGAGCTTGTGTAAATGGTTGGCAGAACAGGCATTAGGAGAGATAGGGAAAAGACAAGATTTACTAAGAGCTACAAAGGAGAGGAAATTGTGGAGAGCCATGGTCTTCCATGCCATGAAAGGTCATGAGTCATAGAAGAAGAAGGAGCTTGTGTAAATGGTTGGCAGAACAGGGATTAGGAGAGATAGGGAAAAGACAAGATTTACTAAGAGCTACAAAGGAGAGGAAATTGTGGAGAGCCATGGTCTTCCATGCCGTGAAAGGTCATGAGTCATAGAAGAAGAAGGAGCTTGTGTAAATGGTTGGCAGAACAGGGATTAGGAGAGATAGGGAAAAGACAAATTTTACTAAGAGCTACAAAGGAGAGGAAAGTGTGGAGAGCCACGGTCTTCCATGCCATGAAAGGTCATGAGACGTAGAAGAAGAAGGAGCTTGTGTAAATGGTTGGCAGAACAGGGAGTAGGAGAGATAGGGAAAAGACGAATTTTACTAAGAGCTACAAAGGAGAGGAAAGTGTGGAGAGCCACGGTCTTCCATGCCATGAAAGGTCATGAGACGTAGAAGAAGAAGGAGCTTGTGTAAATGGTTGGCAGAACAGGGAGTAGGAGAGATAGGGAAAAGACGAATTTTACTAAGAGCTACAAAGGAGAGGAAAGTGTGGAGAGCCACGGTCTTCCATGCCATGAAAGGTCATGAGACGTAGAAGAAGAAGGAGCTTGTGTAAATGGTTGGCAGAACAGGGAGTAGGAGAGATAGGGAAAAGACGAATTTTACTAAGAGCTACAAAGGAGAGGAAAGTGTGGAGAGCCACGGTCTTCCATGCCATGAAAGGTCATGAGACGTAGAAGAAGAAGGAGCTTGTGTAAATGGTTGGCAGAACAGGGATTAGGAGAGATAGGGAAAAGACGAATTTTACTAAGAGCTACAAAGGAGAGGAAAGTGTGGAGAGCCACGGTCTTCCATGCCATGAAAGGTCATGAGACGTAGAAGAAGAAGGAGCTTGTGTAAATGGTTGGCAGAACAGGGAGTAGGAGAGATAGGGAAAAGACGAATTTTACTAAGAGCTACAAAGGAGAGGAAAGTGTGGAGAGCCACGGTCTTCCATGCCATGAAAGGTCATGAGACGTAGAAGAAGAAGGAGCTTGTGTAAATGGTTGGCAGAACAGGGAGTAGGAGAGATAGGGAAAAGACGAATTTTACTAAGAGCTACAAAGGAGAGGAAAGTGTGGAGAGCCACGGTCTTCCATGCCATGAAAGGTCATGAGACGTAGAAGAAGAAGGAGCTTGTGTAAATGGTTGGCAGAACAGGGAGTAGGAGAGATAGGGAAAAGACGAATTTTACTAAGAGCTACAAAGGAGAGGAAAGTGTGGAGAGCCACGGTCTTCCATGCCATGAAAGGTCATGAGACGTAGAAGAAGAAGGAGCTTGTGTAAATGGTTGGCAGAACAGGGAGTAGGAGAGATAGGGAAAAGACGAATTTTACTAAGAGCTACAAAGGAGAGGAAAGTGTGGAGAGCCACGGTCTTCCATGCCATGAAAGGTCATGAGACGTAGAAGAAGAAGGAGCTTGTGTAAATGGTTGGCAGAACAAGGATTAGGAGAGATAGGGAAAAGACGAATTTTACTAAGAGCTACAAGAACAAGAAGTGGTGGAAAGTGATGATTGCTCAAGTCCCAAAGGGATAGGACACATCAAAGTAGAAGAAGATACATTTATGAACATAAGGAAGATCTCCCAGATAACAATTTATCCAATGCATTAATTATACACAGAAATAATTTCAACCCTGACTTCGATCTCAAGGATGCTATGATTATTAACCCTTTTAGTCCTGCATTCCTGAACAATTTTAACCCATCTGCCTGAGCTCCTGAGTCAAAATTCACAAATAATTGGTATGTGATGTTTTCACAGTAGATATAAAAATAGTTACAAGTGTCTCCGCACTTTTCAACTGGTAGCTGGGCATTAAGTTATTTTTCTCTATCACTTGTAAAGCAGTGCTCAGGACTCAAAGGCTTAACAGAGAAAATAACTTACTTAGACAAAAAGTTCTTTGCAGTACAGGGCAATAAGCAATTCTTGCCAAAATGTAATGTCCAGGGTTTTTTTAAATATCTCCTTTCTTAAAGGAAATGTAAAATTTGACATTGTTCACATGTTCAGTCTATGATATTCTCAGCATGTTTCTGTAGACCCATCAAATTTCACTTACCAAAGTCAACATACATGACAATAATAATTTTGAAAAATTGAAAGAAAATGGTTAACTCAAGACATTTAAATATTTCAAATAAATTAATACATACACCACAGCCTTGTATTTCTATAATGAATATCTTCAAATGGGATAATTTATTATCTTTTAAAGTAAAAAGATAAAATTTCAATAAATACAGTGCATTTAATTTTATTCTGACAAAAAATGAACACTTAACTATAAAAAATGATTATACAAGAGCAGGCTAAAATAAAATAAAACTACCACCTGCCTTAATCACTGATTTAGGTTTTGGTTTGGTTTGGTTTGGTTTACGGCATATCAACCTCAATGGGTTATTTAATGATGAATATTTTTATTGCTAGTAATATATTTCCTTCAAAAATGTACAGCTGGTAATCTTTTTTTTTTCAAAAATTCATTACTGGTAATATGATTTTCATCAAAAATGTATTGCTGATAACAATGTATGGATGATAATAATTATTTACAAGAATGTATTGCTGGTAATAATTTTTCGTCAAAAATGTATTGAAGGGGTTTAAACCCAGTTTTGGTGTTAACTATTTGCCCATAGTTGGGACCCTAACAGGTGCTATCACCCCAGGTCAGAGTGGACCTGGGAACACCAGCAATTAAAAGGTGGTTCCACGCTCCTCAAAACCTCCTGATCAGAGGCCTTGCTGTTAAATGTAGTTTATCGTCGTACCCAGGATGCGGATGTAGTTTACCGTCATACCCAGGACACACTGATTTACAAATTCTTTCCAACAGTTTTTGAAAAAAAGGATATGGCAGACTTTGCCAGACATTATTCAATCAATAAAAAAGCTCACTCTTTGGTTATTCTTGTTAAACTCTCTTATCCAATTCATCCCATGAAAAAAAAAATATATATATATGATGATGAGGGGGGGATAAAATGTGCAGTGCTGTGCTCGCTAACAGGCCAGCTATTTTATTTTCTTCTTTGGTCGATTCAAGGAAATGGATTGCGTGACTCCCTTTCTCAGCCGTTACACTGGGCAGTTGTGAAACAGACACCAACTCAGCCGCGCCTACTTCGACTTCCTCTGTGTCCGTCTATCAATCCGTACATCCAACTCTATTACATGCAGTCTGCCAAATGACTCCCTGTCACTTGGTTCTGCTGGCACCCAGCTTTTCATGCTATTCCAAGATGGCCAAAATTTGCATGTGTGCAAATATATCTTGTCACGGTGGATAAATAGTAACAGATTTATTCTAAAAACCAGTACAACAAGCAGGGAAGTAATAGTTATGTGAACGGTCATCGCAAATCAGTACAGTTGTGTGCATGCTGCTATCAGAAGGTTGCTAATTCTCGCAGATCCTAGCTTAACTCTGCTGTCCGCTGTCCTAATGGATACTTATAGGTGGTTACCACCTATAGTGCCACCACACATGGGGGTGTCAGGTTATTCCATTACATCAGAGTGTTGTCTTGTTGAAAGGTGTCATATAAGAAGAAAATGAGCAACTACCGATACCAAGGTTCAAGCGTGACATTCTGAACTTAGGAATATGTTTTCCACCAGGTGTATAAATAGCGGAGTCAGGTTACTGACTGCAGTGACTATTGAGCAGAAATTCAACAAAGCTTTTAC
>OZ038502.1:96079665-96097165 GCA_964036315.1 Acanthosepion esculentum
TGGTGATTTATTTGATTTTACACCACAAAAAGAATCATTCTTGGGCAGAATTGTCACAGGCAATAAAAATGGATTGTCTGTGATAATGTTCAATACAGAGCCGGAAACATGCTTGTGAATGTGCAGAACCTATTGCTAAAGCAAGCTTGCATCCAATGAGGGCGTCGCTATCCATATGTTTAGGATTGCAGAGAAATAAAACCCTTTTCATTTTATACGAGTAGGCAAAATGATAACTGCAAAGAAGTATTGCAACCAACTGACCAATCTCAATGTTGATCTTCAAGAATAACAGGCAATTTCCCACCATACAGAATTTTTGTAGTATTAAATAGCACAACCCATATGGTTTATATTGGCTACTTTTTTTGTCCCAGTAGGGAAATTTTGCTGACTAGTTTTCAGAGATAGAGAAGGATAAGTGAGTGAAAGAGAAGTCCCAATCCTTGCATTTGCAGACCCATGAGCTTGCTACCAAGGGAAACTTCTACCTGAATATTTTAGGAGAGAGAAACTCCTTTTTCTCACCAGGAATCCCACCCACTCATTGATTGCTGATTCAGCAATTGATCAGCCAATGGAAGGGCACCTCCACATCCTTTTTTCACCTTTTTATTTTTTGCAGGACTTGTGATGATCAACATATCCTATCAAAGATATTGCATTTCAAAAATATTTCCAATAACCTGCATGGCTGTTTTTTTTTGTTGTTGTTGTATTGATTTTTACATAATCATTTCTTCATAATACTTAATTTCTTCTTTTCTATTTTATGCACACAATGTTACAATTCTAACAGAGGTCATTGTGTTCACCTTCACAGAAATACTCTTTCTTCTCCTAGTTAAGAGCTAATAGCATGGAAGACTGTCTTCTCTATCCTTGGTTGATAACCAGTTTAGGAGAAAGACAACTCTGAATTTAAAACCAGTTGGATATAGGGATAGTAACTACATCCTGAAAAAGCCTACTTGCTACAAAAACTACAGCAGCATCCCTCAGAGTAGTGGGACTGTAGTTCAATACTCCACTAGAGGTTTACACGGTTAACATACATATGGTCAGTATTTTACAAATAGCATGTACTTTTATCTTGAGTGTTATGGCTGACTACCAATTCCTACACTAATGAATACATTTCATCACTGATAAATGTACCTTAATTTAAGACTCAAAAATTACACTACAGGTGGTCAAGCTGATGAAAAAATTCTCTAACGTAAATCAAATTACCTTGGGCTGATGAGTTGAATCTGTGGGTTCAGTGGAAGAGACTATGGACATGAAGAGGATGAATTGGCAGAATTAAAAGATATCAGATAGCTTCCAACCTGAAGAGCCGAATGAGAACAATTTACCTCTGTGAATTGAATAAAGGGTTAGGTTTGAAATTCTCAAAAGGTTACAAACTATGGTAGCTCTCTGAAAACAGGTTAGTGGATATGATGGATGAAATACTGTGACAACAGCAACCAACATACTACGAAAAATTCGGCAAAAACACTGACTGTGGTGAGGCTGTGGCCTTATAATCTGCTGAGAATCCATACCAATGTGACTGAGTAAAAGTCTTGGAAAATAGCATCTGATATGAAAGTGAATACAAAGAATACACGTTTCAGTGAATACACCAACTGGCATTCATCAGAGCTTTTTGAACACTGACATTTTTCTTTTTATTGATTCATTTTTTTTACAGCTTATCACCCTTTTTGCAGGTTATTTAAAGCCAGAAAATATTTCTAGATTTCAAGAATTTTTATTTTCTTGGAGATATTAATAGGTTAGTGATATAAATCTGGAAAATGTTCTGACAGAAGGTAGTAAGTGTGACACTGAGATCCAAAGATGTATTGGCATGGCCAAAAATGGATTCCAAAAGCTAGATTCTAAGAATTGATTGATTGATTTTTTATGGCTTATCAACCCTTTGCCAGATATTTAAAGCTAGAAAGTATTTTTTTGATTTTAAGCATTTATTGATTGATTCATTCATTTTTTATGGTTTATCAACCCCTTAGAGGTTATTTAAAGCTAGAAAGTATATTTTTGTATAAATTTTTTTTGGGGGGGTGGGGGGGTTGGAATGTTGGAGAGGCAGAGATAATGGTTTAGTAATACAAGTCTTACTAATTAACCCATAGCTGGAGAGAGAAGAGGTGGATTCATACATTTCCCAAGGGTATTTGCAGGTATGAATATAACGAACCAAACATGAATTGGAACTCAGATCTCTTATTAACAATTGCAAGCCATTATCCATTACACCGCCTGCACATCCAAGATTACAGCATTTTGTTATTCCCAAATGGTCACCCATCTAGGTACTGACCAGGCTTAACATTGCTTAACTTAGAGGAATCAATGTTTCAACATGATATGGTTCAAACTTAGTGGAAACCCGAGCAAGCTATACTAAATAAGAACAGGATAACCATACACACATGAACATCAGAAAAGGAGCAGCTTACCCTCCTAGGTTAAATAAATTTACCAGCTGTTGGTGAAAGCCTATGCGGGGAAGTTTAAGAAAATATAAAGCCCAAGACAGGGGGCCTTCCCCCTATGTAGCACCTCATTGTCGAAAGAGGGCTGGTTTTATTGCCCAGCATCAGAGGCATTCCCAAAAGAGAAAGTGCCAAGGAGGCTTGGAAAATTTTTCCACGGTATTGCCGTTAAACCCACTTTCAACTGACCTTGCACGCCATATTCAGTGAAAAATACCTGCTAAGATTAAATAAAGGTTTCAGTTTGAAATTCCCTCAAGTTTAAATGGGAAGAAGACCGGGGCACACAAGAGCAAAAATATTGTGATAACAACAACTAAGATAGGGACATTAGGCTGAATGTACACCCTTGTACAAATTAATTGAAACAACAATTTAAACTCTCAGTTGTATACAACCGCTTTCTAAGATCAATTGTTAAAAATGGTTTTGAACGAGTGATTCCTGTGGATTTTGGTAAAATCCACACTTCTTTGAATATTGTGGATTGGCGCTAAAGAATTGGAAACACAAGAACTGTACCAAAATACAGAAACCACATCACTTGAGGACTTTCAACAGCGGCAACAACTAAAATGAATAGCACACATAACTCAAAGAGAAAACAATGATATAATCAAGATGTTGACATTCCACACCACTTCAAATAAAAAGTTAGGTAGGAAACTGCTCATCAATACTGGAAAGGGCAATAACAGCTATTGGACTTGAGAAACCTATTTTTCCTGAAAAAATTGTAAGAAAGATTTTTAAAATTTCAGCTGAAAGTACACCCTTGTGCAAATTAATTGAAACACCCACTTAAATTTCCTTTCTTATACCATATGGCCAGTTTTAAACCCACTGGAGTGATAGGGTTTAATTGACTTCTATTTTTTCCTCGGATTAGGTCATTTGCAGTGGTGTGCAATAACATGAATATATTTTCAGGATGTACGATGAAATTTGTTTCGCCTTGAAAAATATTGTGTCATCCACGAATGCATCAGGACACTATTGTCTCAACTGTCAATTAGTTGTCCTACGGCTATTGTTTGCATTGGACATTACTCCAAGGAAGCATACAAAAATTGTAACACTGCATGAACACACTAGCAAGCCTTACCAGTGAGCAAATCAAAGTACTAGACTGACCCAGATTCTCTCCTGATTTAAATCCAATCAAGAATCTGTGGTGAATCTGCAAGGAATAGCTTCATGGAATGGACATACGAAGTACTAACATGTGCACTGGGTCATGTTTTATTGGAAAAATACAAAAAAACAGTAAATAATAATGGAATTATTTGTTTTGTTTCAATTAATTAGATTAGGTCATTTGCAATGGTGTGCAGTAATATGAATCTATTTTTGAGGTGTATGATGAAATTTGTTTAGCCTTGAAAAATAGGGTGTCATCCATAACTGTATCAGATGTTTATTACGCCCAAACACTATTGTCTTGACTGTCGATTTGTTGCCCTACAGCCATTGTCTTCAATAGACGTTACTCCAAGGAAGCGTACGAAAATTGTAATGCTACATGAAAACACTGGCAATCACTACCAGTCAGCAAATCAAAGTACTATAGATTGGACTGGAAACTTTCCTGATTTAAATCCAATCAAGAATCTGTGGTCAATCTGCAAGGAATGACTTTGTGGAATGGACATACAAAGTACTAACATGTGCACTGGGTCATGTTTCATTGGAAAAATACAAAAAAAAGTAAATAAGAACAGAATTATTCATTTTGTTTCAGTTAATTTGCACAAGTGTATAAATAGTGTAAAACGTTGTTTATATCATTGTTAAAAGAGTTGGATAGAGATCAGAAAACAATAAGAAAAATAATTGGAAGCATTGGCGAGAAAAATTATGTCTTTAAGAAAAACTTCACATGTAATGGCTGAAAAACTGTGGTAATAATAACAAAGATGAGGATGTTAGTCTGCTTGTAAATAACAGATTTCTAGTTGCATATGAAAGAGAACACTGATGTTAAGCAGTGTTTATTCGGATCATTTTAACTGCCGACTTATCCGTCCCAACCCCCTCTCTGACCATTCATATTCAGGCTGCGTCATGTTCACATCACGAAATAATGGCCAATGGTCATTAAATCTTGAATAACATCAACATACAACCACTTTGCTTGACCAACTGACATGGACAGTTGTCAGTTACAGAAGTGAAGACCAAGGCTATGTCACCTGCTCACAGTCATTACAAACTGATCTATTACAAGCAATGTAAGCAAAGATGGGCGGGGAAAGTTAGGGGCTCAGAGGCATTCAGTCTTGGGAACAGGAGTGATCTTTTCTGGCCTTCTACCTTGACTACAAAAGATTACTACCAGGCTTTAGCCTCATTTGATCATCTGTGATTAGAGACATCATAAATCTTTCTGGTCAAGAATGGAAAGGACTGATCAGTAATACACAGCAAAGAAAATCTGTGCCATCAGTGGTCAAAATATGAAATGCTATGATGTAATAAGACACATACACACAGACATTATATATATATATATATATATATATATATATATATATATATATATATATATATATAAAGATGTCTAGCTATATTGAGGAGCTGTGATGCATCAAAACAGTCTGTCTGTGGATGACTATATATAATCACTCATTGTATCAAAAATTATTCATGTTACCTTCTTGTATAAATTACAAATTAAAGGAAAAATTAACTGTTTACAGACATTAAAGCAAAAGAAAATTGGCAAGCTATTATTACCTACACTACAAAAGATAGGATGTTGTGAAGAGCAATGATCACCTACGTCCTGAAGGAATACAGCACAGAGAAAATGAAGAATTATCACCTATGCTGCAAAGTAAGATGGGATTTAAACAAAGAAATTTTAAAGTGATTGAAAATGTAACAAGGAAAAGAGAGTTGATCAATAAAGTAAGAAAGAAAAAGGCAACGAGGAGAGCAAAAGAATTCAGCAAAAAAGTAAGAGAGAGAGAGAAACTTGTCAAGAAGAGAAAAGAGAGAACTTCTGAAGAAGAGAAAAGCGAGAACTGAGCAAGAAAAGAAAACAGAGAACTGAGCAAGAAGAGAACTTGATAAGGCAAGAAAAGAGAGAAATGAACAAGAATAGAAAAGAGAGACCTGAGCAAGAAGAGAAAAAAGAGAGAACTGGGCAAGAAAAGACAGAACTTGAAAGCAAAAGAGAGAACTTGGCAAGAAGAGAAAAGAGAGAACTTGGCAAGAAGAGAAAAGAGAGAACTTGGCAAGAAGAGAAAAGAGAGAACTGAGCAAGAAGAGAAAAGAGAGAACTGAGCAAGAAGAGAAAAGAGAGAACTGAGCAAGAAGAGAAAAGAGAGAACTGAGCAAGAAGAGAAAAGAGAGAACTGAGCAAGAAGAGAAAAGAGAGAACTGAGCAAGAAGAGAAAAGAGAGAACTGAGCAAGAAGAGAACTTGATAAGGCAAGAAAAGAGAGAAATGAACAAGAATAGAAAAGAGAGACCTGAGCAAGAAGAGAAAAAAGAGAGAACTGGGCAAGAAAAGACAAGACAGAACTTGAAAGCCAAAGAGGGAACTGGGCAAGAAAAGAAAAGAGGTAACTGGGCAAGAAAAGAGAGAACTGGGCAAGAAAAGAGAGAACTGGGCAAGAAAAGAGAGAACTGGGCAAGAAAAGAGGTAACTGGGCAAGAAAAGAGAGAACTGGGCAAGAAAAGAAAAGAGAGAACTTGAAAGCAAAAGAGGGAACTGAGCAAGAAAAGAGAGAACTTGGTAAGAGAAAGGTAGAAAGAAGAGAGAGAAAGTATTAATAAAAGAAAGTGAAAAATAAGGAAAAATGAACAATAGACACACAGAAAACTAAAGAACCACATATTTTCCAACTCTTTCCCTCAACTGCTGAAGCACCCCAGTTCTCTTGCCCCTGTAATTAAATAATACTGATTAATACAGCCGGAATGTCTTGATAATTAACTATAGCTAACGAGGACAGTCCGTCCATCTGCACATCAACCTGGCTGCCTGTCTTTCTGCCTCTGAGACACGACACGTTCATTTGTTAGGCAAAATAAATGCAACACAAAATAGAGTCCTAGCGCTTTCACATGGAAATAGCATTCTAGATTTCTCTCCTTTTCTCATCAACAATCATTTCCTTAGATTTCTTTGTTTAATACTTAAAATGAGTGCCATTACTTTCAGAATTTTTTATTCTGAAAGGCTTCTTTGCTTTGTCCATTTAAAATGCTCAATTTTTTCATTGCTTTTTTTTTTTCCTTCCTTTCAATTCTTTTATACTACATCCGGCAGCAAGACTTCCAATCGGGAGATTAGAGGTTTTGAGGAACCTGAAACCAGCTCTTAATTGCTGTTGTTCCCAGGTCCACCCTGACCAAGGGTGGTAGCACCTTTTAGAGTCCCTGCTATGGGCAAATAGTGAACCCCACAAACAAAACCAAAAAACTATAGAAGTATATTTAGCGCAAAAATACCAGCAATACATATTTATAGTGAAAAGACCAACAATACATTTTATCTGTATTTGAATTGATGTAATTATGTTCAAAATATTTAGATGTCAGCATTAAATAATGTTATATTCCATACTAATAGGAATATATACTTGACAAACACGGTGGATAGAATAAATAAAGGTTTATTGTAAAAACCAGTACAATAAGAATAAAGGTAACAGTTATGCACAAGGTCATCGTAAGTCAATCCAGTAGTGAGTGCCACTATTGGAAGGTCGGTTGTTCTCACATAAGTCTGAGTCATACTCAACAGATAATTTAATGTGGGGTTCCTGAACCCTTAGGCTCAGCAAAAAAATTTTTTTTTTTTTAAATCTCATGAAATTTCTTTAAAAATGAGTCCAAGTTTTTAAAAATGTGTTTTTAATTTATTTTTGTACGGTCGTAAATTTTCATTTTATTCTTCCTTTTATTTTAGTTTTTTTATTTTATAAAAACATAGAAAAACTAATGTCATTTAATCATAAGATGAGTACATAAATGCCATTCCCCAAATATTTTCTGAAGGAATGAGGTCTGGGGACAAAGCTGGACACATGCAGACAAAATGCAATCACAGAGTTAAAAAAACAACTGTCTTTGCAGAATGACAATACACATTTTCTTTTTGAAAGATCAACTTTATCTAATCTATTTGTTGGTAGATTTAAGCTCAAGAAGTATTCTAGCATCTGTTTCAACTGCAGTGTCGTCAGAGTTCCTACTTGAATAGCTAGATAACGTAGTGACCAACTACATTCTCTTTTAATCATCTGAGAGTACCATTTTCACTGAGACTTACCTCCATGAACCTAACTCATTCCAACTTCTTGGGCTAACGTTTTCTGTTGAAATGAAATGGAAAAATTATATTGAATCAATTGTTAAGTCTACAGCTAGGAAAATATGTTCACTGTTTTGTGCTAGACAATTTTTCTACCTATTCATGAATTGAATATTGCTGCCAGAATATCTGGTGCTCCTGATATGTATTTAAGGATTCCAAAATTTCAACAAAAAAAAATCTGCAATGCTATCAGTCCTCAATTGTGGAACTCTCTTCTGGCTTCTCTCTTTCGAGTCAACTTTGATTTTCAAAAATGTAAATGCAATAACAACCTTTATCTTCTGTCTTCTTAATTTCCGTTCTTTTATTGTTCTCTCTATATACTCTTTCATACTATGTAGCACCTTGCATCTTAGTGGCTTTATTGCCTTGCTTGAGGTGAAATGATTAAAAAAAAAAACAGCAAAGTCCCTCTAGGATCTAATTCCTCCATCACTGAACCTTTCAACATTTTCTGATAATCTTTTAGGGAACTCTTCAGCATTAGAATTAAAGCACCAAAGTCACACGTGTCTTCATAGATTCTAAACAATGAGAAATGAGATTTAATTACAAAAGTTAATTTGGTTAACGTGTTTTATGGAGAAAAAGCACTTTGGTAGCATACCTAGAATTCATTTACATGTACACTATAATATTCTAAACAGAAAACGCCTCCTTCAACAAGAAATCTGTCATTTTCACAGTGTTCTTAGATTTTCTAGAAGGCAAATATAATCATGATAATTCCTAATCACAGACATAAAAATATTTGAATGTCACGGCTTTGACAATTTTCCTTTTAAGTTGATTGATGCTTATACAATTTCTAACAATATTTTTTTAATTAACTCTCAAAACATAAATCTGTTAATGAAATTAAATTAAATTGAAGACTTTCAAGGGAGCCTGAATTTGTTTAAGTGGTTGCATTATTCCCCTTCCTTAATGACAACGTACACTTTAATTCTGTCGCTTTAGCAGAATGGTGTGATGACAAACAAATAGATTAACGATGATCTTTCTAAAAAATAATCGTCCCAGAAAGCAGTCTGAGATTATGAAAACATCTCGATTAGTCACAAGTGATGATACACATTTCAAAATGAACTTGATGCTGAAATTAATACCATATGACTAAATAATTATACCTGTAACAATCAAATCTGGCATCCAATGTCTAATCAATAATGGATCTCCACAGCGTCCTGTCTTTCATTGCGTGAAGCTATACTTTCTGATTATGACCCATCTCTTTCTCTGTCACACTTGCTTCTCCACCCATTTGCTCAAACATGTCAAATTTTTTGTTTAGTATGACATATCCATGAGCGATTATAACTCTCCACAGCTTCATTTCTACTTTCTCTTTTATGACCTGTCTTCCTCTTTGTGACATCTGTTTCTCTATCCATTGGCTCAAACATGTGCCATATCCATGTGCGATCATAGCCCTCCACAGCTTCCTTTCTTTTGTTGCTCCAAGTAATACTTTCTCTGTTATGACCTGTCTTCCTCTTTGTGACATCTGTTTCTCTATCCATTGGCTCAAACATGTGCCATATCCATGTGCGATCATAGCCCTCCACAGCTTCCTTTCTTTTGTTGCTCCAAGTAATACTTTCTCTTTTATGACCTGTCTTCCTCTTTGTGACATCTGTTTCTCTATCCATTGGCTCAAACATGTGCCATATCCATGGGCGATCATAGCCCTCCACAGCTTCCTTTCTTTTGTTGCTCCAAGTAATACTTTCTCTGTTATGACCTGTCTTCCTCTTTGTGACATCTGTTTCTCTATCCATTGGCTCAAACATGTCAAGTAGTTTACTTCCTCTTTCAATGTGCGATCATAGCCCTCCACAGCTTCCTTTCTTTTGTTGCTCCAAGTGATACTTTCTGTTATGACCTGTCTTCCTCTTTCTGACATCTGTTTCTCTATCCATTGGCTCAAACATGTGCCATATCCATGGGCGATTATAACCCTCCACAGCTTCCTTTCTTTTGTTGCTCCAAGTAATACTTTCTCTGTTATGACCTGTCTTTCTCTTTGTGGCATTTTTGTTCTTTATCCATTGGCACAAACATGTCAAGTAGTTCCCTCCCTCTCTCTTTCAATATGCCATACCCATGGGTGATCACATTTGTTTCTGAGGCAAGCGCATATAGCTAGAAACATAAAAGAAATCCCCTGAAATGTGTGCGGACATATCTATCGAATAATGTCATATTCAGTTTTCTCCATTAGCAGCAGAAAAGCTTGGCATATCCAGACATGGGCCTCTCTGCAAGTTATCCAATTCTAGGTTTTTTGTCAACTGTTCCATGCCAATAAAAAAGACCAAGAAACCAGCAGTCAATAATCTGCTTTTGATGGGACCCGCTTTGCTATCGTTGGAGATTCGGTGTCTTGTAAAGACATTCCCTTGGTGCATTTTATTTTGTGCTGTGGTTTTTGTGGCAGTGGCCTTACTGATCATTATTCAGTCTTTTATTTCTTTCCATCTCTTTCCCTTCTTTGCCTCTCTCCCCTTAATTGTTAAGAGAACAATCTGTTACCTGTTAAAGGTTTTCCCCACAACCTCAACACACACACACTTGCCTTATTTTTCTACAGTTTCTCATCCATTTGCTCAAACATCTAAAGCATTTCACTCACTCTTTCAATATGCTTTACCCATTTAGAACATAAGTGATCACGGCTCTCCACAGCTTTCTTGTATTTTTTTGATCCCAGTAATCCTTTTATGATCCCTCTTTGTCTTCCTGCTACACTGTCCCACTATTTGTGCAAACATATATCGGTGATTCACTTTTTTCCTCTGCTTCTCTTGCCTTTGAGTTATCCCTATGAGTTTTCAGCTTGCCAAGTCTTCTGTTTTCACTGTGATTATCAGAAATGCTTTATATGAAGTTCCTATTCTCTTTAAAACTTTCCAATCTGTTCAGGTTATTCTTATTCAGAATTCCTTTCCACGTGTCTAATGTTATTTTTCAATTCCTTAATACCTTACTATTTTTTTAATCGAGTTCACCCCAAGCAAGGCATTAAAGCCACTAAGACACAAGGTGTTACTGGGTGTGGAAGAATTAGAAAACAGAAACTTTACTAAAGAGCAAAAACAAAGAGTTGTCAGGAGGACAGTAGATAGCAATTGACATTGCATTTAAATTTTTATAGATTAAAGTTGGCTGGAATGCATAGAGCCAGAAGATAATCCCACAAGTGAGAAGTGCAAGAAAAGAAACTGTTAGCTTAGAAGTTACGATTACATCTAGCCAATTTAAATGTACATTGGTGAGACTTTGTTGACAGTCCAGTGCTGTGCTTAAATTCATAAAGTCTGGAGACCCTAGTGAATAGCTTATCCGAACAGTTGCTATGTAATTATTTATAGTTTCTAAAAAGTATCATTTTTACTCTATCTCTGTGCCTTTAAATTTCTGTTACATTTTCTATTATCTGTTACTACAATATCATAATAATTGTTATTTATTCAATTTTGACATCCCCACTGTGTAACTCATATAATGAGCTGTCCCTTTTGCTCACTACCATGCCTTTTTTCTACTTACAATTAATGTTTAATATTTTCTTTTTGCTTTCCTCAACTACCTTTTCTAATACTTCCTTACCTGGTGTTAATTTTGCTGTATGAAACCTATGCATCCCTAGATTCTGACTGCCAACAGAAAATGAAACGGAAATTTACAAAGTCTGTCAAGTAGAAAGCCAATTTATAACAATGACAGAAAAGCCAATTTATTGGACAAGAGCATCATATTCCTTCATAGATTAAGCTCTCTCTAAACCAACTGAAAAATGACAATGACTTCAAAACTTCTCCACCATCTTTCCAAAGAAGATATGGTAATTAACAGATAATAAAAAAGAATCTGTGGAAAACCATGATTGCCATTATTTTCACATTTCTGTGACAAAACCATATTTGACCATATGTCAGGTTGCTCTGTTGCTATTCATGTGAATACTACTGCTGTATGCAATGTGACAGGTCCTGATCTGGCATCTTGTCTACAGTCACTTTCTCACAAATGTGCTGTGACTTCCCCCTGTGTTTTCTACAAATATATTCATGGCAACTGCCCTGACAAGGTACTTCCACTGGTACCCCAACTGCATGAATTTAAGTGTGCTACTAGGTTGGCATCTCAGGTCAATCCTTTCACTGTCAAAACAGTTAAATGTAACCACCTCTTCTACTCCAACAGCTTCTTCCCTTAGAATTCCCGACAGTGGAACTCCCTTCCTCTTACTTGCTTCCCTGTTAGCTATAATCTTCAAATATTCAAATGAAATGTCAATCGGCATCTTCTGATGCCTTGATCCTGACCCCCATCCTTCTCTATATCCTTTCCTCAAACACCCGTCTTTACTCTTGTTCTCACTCTCTGTAACCCCTTGCATGCTAGTGGCACTCCTTCTTTGGTTGAGGTGAAATACTTAAAAAAATATTGTGGATACTACTTCGAATAAAACTGGTATTTCATTTATTTTGCTAGCATCATGGTCAACAGTTCAAGAATCTTATTAACTTATGTCAACAAAACAATTGCTATCCTGGTTATAGGGCTAGTAGAAATATGTTTCTGATGGTAATCTTATATTTACCTATTATTAACAGCCTTAGTATCTTTTGCTTTTGGCTGACATGTGTAGGCCAAGCACAAAACAAGAGAAATTTCCCAGTGGTTAAGTAGCATTATTTATTTTAATCATTTCACTCCAAGCAAGGCAATAAAGCCACTAAGACAAAAGGGCTTACTGATTGTGTCAGAGTAAGAAAAACATTATTTGGGAGCAAGAACAATAAAAGAAGAGGAATCAAGAAGACAGTAGATAACAATTGATAGTGCATTTAAATTTCTGAAGATCAAAGTTGGCTGGAAAACATGGAGCCAGAAGAGAGTTCCAGAAGTGAGAGTAAAGAAAATGTTAGCAAATAACTTAGTTACATCTAGCAGCCAATTCAACTAGAAAATAATGAGAAATTATTGGCAATCTAGTACTGCAAATAAATTTATAAAGTTTAGGTACCAATGAAGAAAATTCATCAGAACAATTACCATGAATGTATTTATAGAAAAGGCACAGGGAAGCAATGTTATGGTGTTGGGAAAGGGACTGAAGCCAGGATGACAGGTCAGCACCAATAACATTGCAGATTCTTCTATGGATTTTATCAAGCATCTCTAAACATATAGCAGAAACACCAGATTGTATGTGGCAGCAATATTCAATGTATGGATGAATGGTAGACCTATAAATATGTAAGCTATCAGGTCATCCCATAAGTTCTGTCTGAATTTTGAATAAAGAAAACAAGTGACCAAATGTTACATTTAATTACAGATTCAATCAACAATGTATTTTCCCTGATTATCTATGACTTCCTTCCATCTATTAACGAGCTTACTAATTCCATTACTGTAAAATCCTTTTGGCTTTGATTTGGTTCAAACACTCTAATTGCTGACAGTATATTTGAGCATTAATTGTTGCATTTGGTGGTAAGAATTCAAAGTGGATTATTCCTTGGCAATCCCACCAAATTGAAAGAAGAACCTTTTGCCCATGAAGTTCTCTTCTCAGCTGTGGCCTTTCCCCTTTACCAAGCCACTGTCTACAATGCTTAACATTTCAATAAAAGATTCATTTTTCGTCGGCAGTCATGTCTATCCATAAAAGATGAAACAAGTTGGCAAGAATGGAGAGAAGAGCTGATGTCAACTCGGGATTTGAGGTTGTTTTCAGACAATTCATGAGGCACCCATTTTCCAAGTTTAGGAACTTTTCCAAGTTGTTGAAGATGATGATGAACAGTTACATGGTTTGAACTGAGAACCACTGCCAATTCTTCAACTGATAAAGCGGGATTTTCTTCAAAGGCTGCTTCAAGAAGCTTTTCATCAAACTCAACTGGACGTCCAGTTGGATCTTCATCTTCAAGGGTGAAATCTCCACCTCTGAATTTTGCAAACCATCTTCTGCAAGTTCTTTCATTCACACATTCCTTTCCATAAACTGAGTGAATGTTTCTAGCCACTTCGGCTGCTGAGTTTCCTTTCTTGAACTCATAAATCATTATGTGCCTCAAATGATTCTTGGGTAATTCCATGTTAGCAGGGTTTTAATCAAACAAAATTTAATTTTATTGTTCTCTGAAATAAAATTTGATCAGTTTAAATGCATCTAAACATAAAAATAATGTTCAGCTCCATTAGACATTATAAAATAATCTTTAAATTTTGTTCATTTTAACAAAAAGTTAAAATTCGGACAGAACTCATGGGATGACCTAATAGATTCTAGAGAGAACATTTGTCTAGCACAAAACAGTGAACCAACATTCCAAGCAGCAGACCTAGCAAGTGATTCAATATTATCTTTCCACTTCATTGGAGGTCAGCATCAGCCATGTTGATGGCAGAAAGGGATCTCTCAGATGATTAATACAAAGCAGTTAGCCCAAATTGGCAAAAACAAAAGGGTGAGAACAGATATAAAGAAGATCACCAGCAGAGAGCAAGAATAATCGAAACATTAAAATGGGAAAGTTTTTAAGAAACATTAAATTGGGAAAGTGTTGAAGACATTCAAAGAAGCACGTTGTACACAAGTACAGTTACAATAAACCGATATATTCAAAATGTATTTTGATTTCCTATTTGAAGATGTTTAAAAGCTCGGCACTCACTACCAAAACAGTGAGCACAAATAATTATAAGTTGTGATTTTCAAAAAAGGGGACCCTGCGTAACGTTTTTGGTGCTTCACTTGTAAAGTTGCAAAGAAATGAAGAAAGACAATAAACTATATGCATACCTTTTAGTACGATTGTTGCATTTCATATAAGACAGAAATTGCGCACAAATCATTACTTACTTTTGTAAGCCAGCCTCGGACAACGGCTTTGGAGTCCACTTGGTCTAAGAGATAACTGCTGGCCTGCCTTTTTACCACTTTGTTGACCACTGAAAAAAGAAAAGAAAAGAATTTATGCAGTGCATTCAAGGCTTATTTGATTATTTATAACAACGAATTGGTTGAACAAAATTGGAATTTCATTTGGACTCAGACTTTGTCCTGTTTAAAACAAAACACATGATGTGGGGTTAGCATAATGGATATTTCCTTAATGCTATTATTCCCCTAATACAAGGCCCACAAGTCACTCCAAGTACAATCTTACTGAATGGGGTTGTTTTATGGATGTAAGAATTGTAGATCATGAGGTTATGTTACTCCAGTTGACCTAAGATTTGAAACAATTAAAATTGGAGTTATCAGAAAATCCTCTTGGGAGTCTGTTCCACAAAACTGTGCTCTTTGGAAGAGTGAATTGAAATTTCTTCTTCCCAAGGGAAAAAGAATGATCTGTCCCTGTTCATATAGAGCAGGTCCTGGCTGTAAAGACCTGAACTGGTGGAACTAAGGAATGTAGCATGTCAAAACATTTTCTATGGAAATAGTGACAGGGAAGTAATAGGTTTAAGGTATTTCATCTGTGAGAAAGGAATTGAATGCAGGAAAACAATTCATCAACTACAAGGCCGTGTAAATTCTTTTGAACTCGGTCAAGGCTGAAAAGTGACGATTGGGCAGCTCAGCCCATACATGGCACTACTACACCATTTTCGATCTGATCCGACTCCTGTAAAGATATGACATGGCAGAAGGTGTCAGTATAAGGAGCTGACAATGTATCCAGCTTCCTTAGTGATGGATGATATATACGAGTTTGTTGGGTTACTTCCTCTTAATTTTCAAAACCGTTACTAGGGGCGCTCTCTTGTGCTATTCTGCGATAATTTTTTATCCCTCTCTTCTGATCTTAACTGTCAGCATGAAAGTCTCTCATGGAAAGACGCATTCTCTTTTGGGAAACTCATGAGCAATACATTCACACACACACACACACACACACACATATATAAGTATATTCACATAATTTGGACCAAAATGTTTCCGCATTCATTTGTTACACACATTATCGTCTTTCATTGTAACCTTTCATTGTTAATACATTATCATTTGTTTGTACATATATATTGATTCTTGTTGTTTCTTTACTTTTTTACGTGGATTCATATGCCGAGTCTGCCATGTTTGTTGTGGGCATTTATCACGCAATGCCTTCACCGGCCCGCAACAAGCTCCACTTGTGGTCTGGGGTTGACTTGCATCCCCAACAGACACTTAAAGCAAGGAGCCGCTTTGAAAGTACAGCCACTCATCTGAGTGGTGAGAATAAATTGTCATCTCAATGATGATGATGATATCAGTGCAGAAACATGATTAAGTGAGTGTGCACGTGTGTGAATCGCACTTTCATAAGTACCTTACTTGCCAAAGCATCTGCCGTAACAAGCTGTTACTCCAATTGTCAACCTTGACGAAAGTATTCTTATAAAACAAAAAGGACAGACAAAAAGATTTCCTTCTCTGTTATTTCAATGCAAGAATTTAAGCTGAGGATAAAAGAAAAAGAAATTTAAACAGAGAATTAAGAAAGTTCAAATAAACAAAGAATAACGTTGATGACATATTGCAGCAATGAAAGAAAAGTAAATTTGATGTGGATTTCAGTTTTACACTGCCTACTTTATTAGAGTGGATGTTTGCTTATACAGACCAAGAGATCATATATATATATATATATATATATATATATATATATATATATATCAGTGGAGCACACTACCTGCAAATAAGAGGCTGTGCCATGGGAACCATTGCAGCTCCATCATATGCTACAATATTCATGGGAAAATTTGAGGAAACCCATATCTATCCCCTCATCGGTAGCGACTGCATATTCTATGCAAGATTAAGTTTGACTATGAAAAATCCACAAGATTGGTAACATTTTTAGACACACGCATTTACATAGATGAAAACAGGAAACTACAAATGACGCTACACACTAAAATCACCGACACCCACAACTATCTACACTTTAAGTCTTCCCACCCTAAACACCTCAAAGAGAACCTTCCCTATTCACAAGCACTTAGACTCAGAAGGATATGTTCCAACAATGAAGAACTAAATAAACACATTGAAAATCTGGAGCATCAATTCACAACACGTGGCTATAAAGAACACCTAATCAGGAAACAAATAAATAAAGCAATTTCCACACCTAGAGAAAACACCCTAATGTACAAGATTAAAAATAAACCCAACCGCAACCCACTAGTAATTACTTTCAACCCCACTCTGCCTCCATTATCCCAAATATTCAAAAGTCGCTGGGAAATACTACATCTCAAACCAGACCTAAAAAAAACTGTTTGAGAAACCTGGGCTTCTAGCATATCATAGACCTAAGAAGCTAAAAGAAATCATAGGTAGTAACCACATTTCTGGGGACAGGGTAATCCATAATAAACCAACAACAAAAACAAGAGGATTTTCTCAACCATGTAACAACAAAAGAAGTACTATCCAGCTGGGGCTTAACCATAAATTTAACAATATAGATAGTATTAATATATAACCTCACAAATCAAAACTTACCCACATTTCTCACCCACACAAGTCAGACATGCTTATGGAGGTGTTGAGGCCTCACACTTATACACACACCCACATGAATATAGACACTTACATACATCATAGTCACTCACTCCCTAATGAGCCAAATGGTAACACACACCCATAG
>OZ038502.1:96102165-96104665 GCA_964036315.1 Acanthosepion esculentum
TATATATATATATTACATACAATAGATATATAGATATATATATATATTACACACAATAGATATATAGATATATATATATATTACACACAATAGATATATAGATATATATATATATTACACACAATAGATATATAGATATATATATATATTACACACAATAGATATATAGATATATATATATATTACATACAATAGATATATAGATATATATATATATTACATACAATAGATATATAGATATATATATATATTACATACAATAGATATATAGATATATATTACATACAATAGATATATAGATATATATTACATACAATAGATATATAGATATATATTACATACAATAGATATATAGATATATATTACATACAATAGATATATAGATATATATTACATACAATAGATATATAGATATATATTACATACAATAGATATATAGATATATATTACATACAATAGATATATAGATATATATTACATACAATAGATATATAGATATATATTACATACAATAGATATATATATTACATACAATATATATATATATATATTACATACAATATATATATATATATATATATATATATTACATACAATAGATATATATATTACATACAATATATATATATATATATTACATACAATATATATATATATATATATATATATATTACATACAATAGATATATATATATATATTACATACAATAGATATATATATATATATTACATACAATAGATATATATATATATATTACATACAATAGATATATAGATATATATATATATTACATACAATAGATATATAGATATATATATATATATTACATACAATAGATATATATATATATATATTACATACAATAGATATATATATATATATATTACATACAATAGATATATATATATATATATTACATACAATAGATATATATATATATATATTACATACAATAGATATATATATATATATATTACATACAATAGATATATATATATATATATTACATACAATAGATATATATATATATATATTACATACAATAGATATATATATATATATATATATTACATACAATAGATATATATATATATATATTACATACAATAGATATATATATATATATATATATTACATACAATAGATATATATATATATATATATATATATTACATACAATAGATATATATATATATATATATATATTACATACAATAGATATATATATATATATATTACATACAATAGATATATATATATATATATATATTACATACAATAGATATATATATATATATATTACATACAATAGATATATATATATATATATATATTACATACAATAGATATATATATATATATATTACATACAATAGATATATATATATATATATATATATTACATACAATAGATATATATATATATATATATATTACATACAATAGATATATATATATATATATATATTACATACAATAGATATATATATATATATATATTACATACAATAGATATATATATATATATATATATTACATACAATAGATATATATATATATATATTACATACAATAGATATATATATATATATATATATATATTACATACAATAGATATATATATATATATTACATACAATAGATATATATATATATATATATATTACATACAATAGATATATATATATATATATATATATATTACATACAATAGATATATATATATATATATATTACATACAATAGATATATATATATATATATATTACATACAATAGATATATATATATATATATATTACATACAATAGATATATATATATATATATTACATACAATAGATATATATATATATATATTACATACAATAGATATATATATATATATATTACATACAATAGATATATATATATATATATTACATACAATAGATATATATATATATATATTACATACAATAGATATATATATATATATATTACATACAATAGATATATATATATATATATATATTACATACAATAGATATATATATATATATATTACATACAATAGATATATATATATATATTACATACAATAGATATATATATATATATATATATATATTACATACAATAGATATATATATATATATATATATATTACATACAATAGATATATATATATATATATATATTACATACAATAGATATATATATATATATATATATATTACATACAATAGATATATATATATATATATATATTACATACAATAGATATATATATATATATATATATTACATACAATAGATATATATATATATATATATTACATACAATAGATATATATATATATATATATATTACATACAATAGATATATATATATATATATATATTACATACAATAGATATATATATATATATATATATTACATACAATAGATATATATATATATATATATTACATACAATAGATATATATATATATATATATTACATACAATAGATATATA
>OZ038502.1:96109665-96179665 GCA_964036315.1 Acanthosepion esculentum
TAATCATTTACCCCAAGCAATGCAATAAAGCTACTAAGATGCAATGGGTTACTGACTGTATGAAAAAAAAAATTATTAAGGAAAGCGAAAAATCAAAGAACAGGCAGTAAGGAGACAGAGAAGAATGATTAACATTGCATTTAAATTCTTAAAGATCAAAGATTAATGGAAAATAAGAATCTGGAAGAGTGTTCCACAAGCAAGAAGTGCGAGAGAAGAAACTGTTAGTATAGAACTTACAGTTACATCTAGCCATTTCAAATGTAAAATGATGAGACCTTAACACCAATACAGTACTATACTCATCAGAACAATTACCATGAAAATATTTATAGAAAAGGCACAGGAAAGCTATGCCATGGTGGTGGGAAAGTGACAGAAGCTGAGATGCTAGATCAAGACCAATGACATTGCAGATTCTTCTTTGGGTTTCATCAAGAATCTCTAAACATATAGCAGAAGCACCAGACCAGATGTTGCAGCAATATTCAAAACAAGGACAAATGATAGACTTACAAAAGTGTAATGTAGATTTTCTGGAGAAAATTTTTCTAGCATGACACACTGAACTAATTTTCCTACCAACAAACCTAGAAATTGTTTCAATATAATCTTTCATTCATACCAATGGAAAATGTTAACCTAGAAAGGTGTAATAAGTCACTCTCCTGGAGGTTAGCATCAGCCATACTGATGTAAGGCAAAGAAAGATGTTATTTACCATCCCTTTGTTCATTCATACAACCTTATTAAGTATGATTTCCCTTGCTTCTCTTACCATCAATATGTCCTGTAAGTGTTAAATTCTCCAAGCCTTCTTTCCTCATGAGTAGCATAGTCACAAATTGTATGAAAACAATTACCACTTGATGTCCTACAATATTTAGTATGCATCTCTTGCAAGCTACTGAAAGTAAGTTTGTACCTTTGCATTCCATTAGTAAGTAAGTTCCTTTTGAACAGCTTATTCTCAAGAACTACAGTTTTGTGAACCAGACTCCTGGCACGGACGTTATCCGAATTACTGCAATCTTGACCTCTTCAAGTATAGGGGTTAATCATTATCTTTCTTGCATAGCTCAATGAACTTACATCTTGCTTTTTTTTACACTAATAAAAAAAATAGAGAAACGCTCTACCTTGAGTGGCTCTTTGTATTGAGTGAACATTAATATAAAAAAGTGTTTTATAGAAACATATTTGTGTTTTAACCAATATAATGTATCTGTCTATATTTCTGAGATGAGGTATTGTAATTATTTACATTGTTCAAGGACACGTGGGTCAGTGGATAAAAGCGTTAGTTGAAGTATCCCAGTGACTTGACCAAGAGAGTTGTGAGTTCAATACCTGGCTACGTCAGAGGTGAACAAAAACTTGTTGAGTTAAACAGAAATAATGGATACCGAGATATCTGGAAAAAGCACGAGGAACTCGAAACAATCCGCCTCGGTGGGAGAAATAAAGGACCAGTTTGAAATTCCAATCACCTGAAGAAGGCCAGATAGCATAACAGCCAAAAGGTGGTGAACATGGCAACAAAGATCAGGACAACAGAAACAATGTAAATAGTGTAATATAATGTAACATATATCTGAAAAGTAAAAACAATTTTTGAATTCTATCACTCCAGAGAGTACACAACTCTTTCTGCAACACTTTATACTGCTAGATGTAGACGTCGCTTCTACTCCAATAGCTTCATGTCTCACACATCTCGCCTATGGAACTCCCTTCCCTATTACTGTTTCCTTGACAAATACAATCTCCAACGGTTTAAGTGTAGCGTCAATTGACATCTCCAGTTGCCTTGATCTATCCACTTCCCTTCTCTACATCCTTTCATTTTTCATTGCTATCTGCTCTCGCTCCAAATCTTCTGTAACCCCCTTGCCTTGATCGACACACTGTCTTTCTCTTTTACCACATCCTCTCCTTTACCACTCCTATCTGCTCTTCCTCCAACCCTTCTTTAACCCCTTGCGTGATAGTGGCCTCCAGCCTTGCTTGGGGTGATACGCTTAAAAAAAAAAAAAAAAAAATTTACGAAAGTAAGATTAGACAAAAAATAGAATTTTGCTGCCATATCTGTGCTCTAGCTGCCCACTCCTTACTTTCCGGCCTCAACAGGGTTAAAAACCCTTTACACAGTTTTATGGTGGGTGAATTATTCCCCACCCTCTGCAGTCCCTTTCCGATATATGCAACACTACTGCCCAGTCACTACTTTATTGCTATATCCATGGCAAGTGTTCAGATGAGTTTCATTCTTGAGACCCACCAGGTACGACATGCCATGTTACATTCACAGAGTCGAATCCCCCCTTATTTCCTCCATATTTCAAATGTAAGAATCACTCAGACAGTTTTTTTTCTCAAGAACTGCTACTTTTTGGAGACAGAATGCTATGTGAATGCTTTTTTGAACACTATAATCTTGACCTCTATAAGTGAACTAATTTTCCTTGCAGCAAACCTAGAAATTGATTCAATATAATCTTTCATTTCATACCAGTGGAAAATGTTAACCAAGGAAAGTGCTATGAGTCAATCACCTGGAGGTTAGCATCAGCCATACTGATGTAATGCAAAAAAAAAAAAAGATGTTATTTACCATCCCTTCATCCATTCATACAAACTTATAAAGTATGATTCCCCTTGCTTCTCTTAAATATCCTGTAAGTATTAAATTCTCCAAGCCTTCTTTCAACGTGAGTATCATAGCCACAAATTGTTTGAAAACAATTACCACTTGATGTACTACAATATTTAGTATGCATCTTTCGCAAGCTACTGAAAGTAAGTTTGTTCCTTTCTTCCTTGTCAATCGATATCTATCCTCCCCTCCTTCCATCTCCTTTTTAGAGTAACAGTAAAAATTTAACTAATCCTCTACCATAAGCGGCTCTCAAGCCTTTCATTAAGTGGACTTTAGTCCAAAAAATATTTATTAGCCATGTTTTCTCATAGTTCCAAGTAAGATTTAATCTTCTTAGAAGATTACTGAGATTAAAAAGAGATTTTGTAAATCTGAAGATATACTTTTCTTTCTTTTATGCTTTCTTTCCTATAATTATTGTTACATCTTTCATTCTTCATCTTTTGCAACTGCCTTTCTTTCACTTGTACTGGTCAGTATCACCTGATCTTTAGTTCAGGTGCAAATTCAATATGAAAACTTGATTACAGCTTATAAGAACATTTGAAATCTATCATTCATCTTTCCTAACTGATGCTCCAGCTATATATTTAGAGATTCTTGATAAAATCCAAAAAAGAATCTGCTGTGTTATTGATCCTGACCTTGCATCTCAGCTTCAGTGACTCTCTCACCACCATGTAGCTTCCCTGTGCCTTTTCTATAAATACTTTCATGGTAATTGTTCAAATGAGCTCTTTTTTAATTTAAGCGCAGTACTACATTGGCGGCAAGGTCTCACCATTTTACAGTTGAAATGGCTAGATGTAACCATAGGATCTGTGCTAACTGTTTCTTCTCTCACACTTCTTGCTTATAGAACTGTCTTCTGGCTTGCCAGTCAACTTGGATCTTCAAAAATTTAAGTGCAATGTCAATCATTATCTTCTGTCTTCTTAATTCTTGTTCTTTTATTGTCCTCTCTCCTTAATAGTAGTTTTTCTCTTATACTCTTTAACACTCAGTAACCCCCCCCTTGCATCTTAGTGGCTTTATTGCCTTGCTTGGGATGAAATGAATTTTAAAAAATCAGAAGCTTGAAAGCTCATTATAAATGCTACCTTTAGTTGTTTCTGTACAAAAAGATGATCACTACTTTCAACATTCATCTATTTTTAACAATTCAAAACAAATCTGACTATCAAATGAACAGACAGCAATTGAAGTCTTTTCTGAAGTCGGTACAAAAGGTTTGAAAAGACATATTTCTCACTCCAATCTTCAATAAAAATATTTAGAGATTACACTGCATTTTTTCCTTCTAGTTTACTTAATGCCACCAATTTTCTTGTTGCGAAGGTAAACCTTGAACATAATACCGTAAATGAATCTTTTCAAATGTATTTACCTGCGGCTGACCACAAAATTCAACAACTCAACAAGGAGTTATTTGCTTAATTTTAAGGCTAAATTTTCACTGAATCATGCTTGATCTTTGGGATTAATATTTACCACTTAATTGCACTGACAAGAAAGAAAATAATATTTACAAACATTTATGAGATACAATGAATGCTTTTACATCATCAGACAGTGATATACAAAAGCATACAATTTCTATATTATTTTTGTCCATCCATTTTAGCAAAAAAGCCTCATTGTTTTACTGAGAAAAACATTAGGGAAATCTATGACAAATTGGAAAAAGTTTTTGTATGATGTGTTTCCTCCTTTAGGACTTCATCAAACTAAAGTGACATTTATGTTGATGGAATTACACATGAACATGAAGGAGAGGGGACGGTAAGAATTTTAATTTAATTTTAAAATTTCTTTTTTTTTTTTAGATATGTTTTTGGTATATAGTCTAGCTGATTTTATTTAATATCATTTTCTTTTAGTTTATGCTTTTATCACTTGTTATTAAATATCGCACATTGTGATAATAGAAGATCTGCCAAGAAAGGTGAAATGTTTAAGAATCTGGATATAAATTTACTGTGGATAATCTAGCAATTAAAGCAATTCCATCTTAGTAAATTGCTTTCTATTTTAGTTAGAGTAGTAATTAATTAGTAATTAATTTGATTTTTAAATCAAAATTTTGTTTAGACTCATTACGATGAGTAACTAATGCATTAAGAGTACTGTTTCGTAAAAGATCTCTTTTGTGTTCATATACTCTTTTATTTAAATTTCTTGCGGTTTCTCCTATGGATTGCTTGTGGCGATTATTACAGGTAGTCCAGTAATTTCCACCTTCAAGTTTTCATTTATTATTTTGTTCTGTATTTATTATGTCTTTTATTGTTTTCGACATAGTTGCAACAAATTTTAGGTTCAGCTAAGATAAATTCTTTTCAACTGAAGTTGTGAAAGAGTTGGAAGATAGAATAATATATTTTGATTCGTTTGTGTTTGTCAGAAAGGTCGACTCTTCTATTTTGAAATATTTTATGAGTTTTCTGCTTCACCCTGAATATGAAATAATTAGGGTATTCAAGGAACTTAAAAGTATCTTCAATGTATTTCTCCTCATCATATAAATAATTTTATGTTAAACTTAGATAAATTCTTTTCAATTGTATTCTTTATAGAGATGCTGGGTAGAATAATATAGTTTGATTCACTGTCAGAAAACTTCTTTGTGAAAAAAAAAATATAATTTTGATCATTAGTTGGGAAACAGTTTGTATACAATGAACTTTGGTATTTGAGCAAGGCCTTCAGGTCAAATGAAAGTTAAATAGCAGACCGAGACGAAATTGTTCCATATAAAAGTGAAGTTTCTGGGTTATAAAATCAATATGGTTAATATTCTCCACTGACATGTGCTGAGTCTGTTCACGAGATTGCCGATCAGGGTTTTCCACAATTTCCTATTTTTTTCACTATTGAATAAAGTGCAGTAAAAATGAAGAGGAAGAAATTGAAAAATATTTTGGCATGAAATAAATGTTTTTTTCATCATTACATAACAGATTGATAGTATGTTTCTACTCAGTTGTTTGATGCTTGCTATGTCTTCAACACAGATACTTTACTAAACAGGCATAGACATGCACTCATGCGATATACAGCAGCTGCATTGCTGCACATCAACACACATTTCATATTGTTTTTGTTGTCTTTTTTTGTTGTTGCTTATCATATTTGATATCTTATCAAGTGCACCTTTCTTAAGAAAAAACAAAAATTCAAAAATGGGCAAAGTTAAAGTAGCGGGTCGGCTAATGTTTACCCAGATAACAACCAGTAGGTGGCACCCCACCTAACTTCATGATACTCCCATGACTGCGGCCATATATGGGTAGGTGCTGCCCAGTCTTCACTTTCCAGTCTCTGATAGAGTCTGGAAGTGTCTCCATGTCCTTGTGGGTAATGAACTATTTTTTGCCCTACAATCTAGCAACTCCAGAGGTTGGTGTATTTCTTGAGCTTTTCAATTGTTCTAACGTTTTTTTCGTCAACAGATTCTGCCAAATCAATGAGAAAGTATTTTTGTGTTTCCTTGTCAAGGATTGTGATGCTTAGTTTGGTGGCCACAGGGACAAAAAGTTGACACAGAAGCAATACAGGAACTATAAGAATGAGAAGGAGAAGAAAGGTGCCCTAAGTAGGTTAACAAGAAGTGAGTCTCATAGCCTGATAGAGCCAAGGTCAGTTTTGAAATCAGAGTCTTCCTTCTCCCAGACCGGTTGCCATCCAAGGTTATAGAACCCAGACTGTCCTGCTATTTATCCATAGCTGGGGGGAGAAGAAGAAAATTCATACCTTTCCGAAAGGTATTAGCATGTAAGCGAATGTAATAGATTTGAACGGAGTTTGAATTCATCTCTCTACAATTCCTCAATCCAAGTCACTATCCACTACTCCACCATGCTGCCAGCTCTATTGTTAGCAAAAGGTTTCAGCCATTGCACCATCTGGCCTTCATCAGGTGTATGTGAACAATAGTCTATGGGCAAACTGTAAATAATGGTAACACCTCATCACAGAAATGATGACAGAAAAAACTTTTAATTTCTTCTTACAACTTCAAATGAAAAAGTTTCTTAAATATTATAGATTGAAATATATATATATATATATATATTATGAAATGGAAAATGTCTGACAATTATTTTTAAGACATTTTTATGTTTATACATTCTTTTTTATAGATACAAATATTTAAGCAAATGCTCTGTTTATAATAAACAGTATTAATAACATTTACTGGCCTGAATGCCCGAGAAATTTTCATAGAAAATATGCATCCTCTGACAGGAATTGAACCTGTATCCTATGCGGAACCATCATATAGCCTGACATGTCTTAACCGACCGGGTCACAGAGGCACGTTTAGTTAGCAAGGTCGATTTTACTGTTTGTAAACTACAATTTTCCATGATTTTCTCTCGTACATTCATATCTGCTCAAAGCGTATCCAAATGTAAACAAATGACATTACACATTATGAAATGGACAAAGTCTGACAATTATTTTTAAGACATTTTTATGTTTATACATTCTTTTTTATCGATACAAATATTTAAGTAACTGCTCTGTTTATAATAAACAGTATTAACAACATTTACCGGAAGACACATGTCTTAAAATATACATATATATATGTGTGTGTGTGTGTGTGCATATGCTAGATATGGATATTATCATTGATGAACAAATTAGAGAAGCCATTGGAAATATTAACATAAATAAAGAACGTAAAACTTCCTCAAATAATCTTAAACATATCAAACTACTATATCCTAATCAAATGCATTCTAACTATAAACAAGTTGAAAATCTCCTAAGTACTAATATATTCCCTGCTAATCCCAGTAAAAAAAATAAAACTACCATAATTCCCCATGTATAAGACACCTTCATCCATAATACGCACCCTTAAAATTGTGCTAAAAGTGTGGGAAAATGTTTCTACTCATGCATAATACGCACCCCTTGTTTGGGAATTGTTGTATAGAAATAAAGTGTTGTTTCCGACAGTGAAGTCTGAACACAGATCACCAGAGAGCAAACACAGGCAATCCCATTTTGAATAAGTAGATTACATGATGGCAAAGGAAATATATATAGGATAATTAGAGTGACGTCTAATTGATTACCATTTCTGTTCTATCCTCTATTACTGTATGGATCGCTATTCTCTACTCTATCCACTATACTATTTCTCTATATTGATCACTCTACAAATCACTATTCAGTGGTTACTTTTTCAAGTGAGTATTATTGAACAAGTACTATTAGTGCCAGTGTTATTCGAAGGCATCTGTACCAGTATTGGTCAATAGCAATACGAGAGTTGTGTCTGTGATTACAAAGTCTCTACTACAACGAGCATTATGATAGTGACAACAAGTATTTGTTGACATTACATAAATGTCAACGAGTGTTTGTTGACATCACAAAAGTAATCAAACCCTATAAATTGTACCTCTCCAATTTCATTAAAACCAGCATTTCCTATACCATAAAAAATGGTTTTAAACATAGAATAATATTCTTCGAATTTAGTTTTATGGTCATTCTTATTTTATTTTACGGCAATTTCCAAAGATTTTTTTGTAGCTTTGCATAATATGCACCCCTGGTTTTGCTTCTTTTTTTTTTGAGAAAAAAACATATTATAAATTACAGTAATTATATACTATACTAAATATAACACAACCAACTTAATCATAAGCAATAACGCTCCTCTGTCAACTATTGTTTTGAAAAAGACCAATATCGTATATCAGTTGAAATGTCCTTTGGGAGATTGTATCTCCGACAAAAAATTAAGTACATATGTTGGATTAATCATTGCAACATTATCAAGATGTCTTATATGCCATTTGTCACATACAAACTCCAATAGACTACACCATAAAAATAATGAACAAAAACTTCAAATTCTCTAGGTACTCTATATCAAAAGAAACCAACCAACACTGAACAAAATTTATTACAAGTATAGTAGCAATGTTTTAAAATGCATTTGAGCAAACTAAGACTTAATGCCATGTTGCATTTTTACCATCTCTGGTTAGCAAGCTAACCATTCAAAAGAGATGTAGGAGATTATGAAGTCGCCTGGAGGTTACGGTTGGTCAATAACAATTTTATTGAATAAATTTACTCTTTAGTATTTCAATATATTTTTGTGTAATTATGGTAAATATATCTTTTAAAATGAGATGTCAGTGTTATTTTCATCTTGATATAATTTAGATGACAATTCATCTATTGCGCCCTGTATAAATATATATAGTTGAAATGAGTTAATTTTTGTTTCTAAGATGAATACTTACATCTGACCCATCTGTCAACTTCAGCGGCTGAGTCTGCAGTCAAATAATAAGTTTTCTTGGGATTGGTGACCTGGATTGAAAAAGTAAATAATTATTCATTTTATGAAGTGAAAAAATTAAAAAAAAAAAGATTTTAGTCAGAAGAAATCAAGAATCAAATAAGCTGTTATTTTTTCAAACAATAACATCAACCGTCAGGAAAAAAGAAATGCTTAAATATCCAGGCAATAAGATGTTCATCTCTCTTTCTTTCCTTTCCAGAACCACTTCTCTCTCTCTCTCTCTCTCTATATATATATATATATATATATATATATATGTGTGTGTGTGTGTGTGTGTGTGTGAATACATACATATATATGTGTGTGTGTGTGAATACATACATATATATGTGTGTGTTTGTGTGTGTGAATATATGCATATATATATGTGAATACATATATATAAAAATACATATGTATGTTAATATATATATATATATATATATATGTATGTGAATATATATATATATATATATAAAAATACATGTGTATGTGTATACATATATATATAAAAATACATATATATGTGAATACATACATATATATATATATATATGTATATATAAATAAAAAGGAAAGAACAGTAAGATATAAAATCCGGTGTTCTTATAGATATTTTTATTTTTACACAATAGTGCTCTATGTAAATTTAAATTTACAGAGCATTAATATTATATATAATATATATATATATAGGTAAGAGGCTATAGTTGTTCCAACGAGAGAAAAGTGTATATATTAAAAAGAGAGAAACCACAAATATTTTTGGTTGTAAAGGGGATTTTTTTAAAAATATATATTATCCTTTATTTTCCATAATTTCGCAACACGTTATGTTTTTTGATGTTAAACATTTTCAGTGTGAAACATTCTCTTTTTTGTGTGAGAATGTATAATATATATATATATATATATATAGATTATGAAATGGGCTAAGTCTGACAATTATTTTAATATTATTTTCAGTTTATACATTATGTTCACAGATACAAATATTTAAGTAAATGCTCTGTTTATAATAATCAGTATTAACTACATTTACTGGCCTGAATGTCCGAGAAATTTCATAGAAAATGTGTCCTCCAACAGGAATCGAACCTGTATCCTACATCCTCAGGCTGTACGACAGTTCTGTGTAGGATACAGGTTCAATTCCTGTGGAAGGACACATATTTTCTATGAGATTTCTCAGAAATTCAGGTCAGTAAATGTAGTTAAGACTGTTTATTATAAACAGAGCATTTCCTTAAATATTTGTATCTATAAAAATAATGTATAAACAGAATATATATATATATATATATATATAATGTGTGTTTGTGGGCACGTGCATGAGTGATTAGAATATTCATTTTCTGACCATGAGACCCAGGTTCAAATCTCACCATGATCGATTTGTAGAAAGGTGACGTCTTCATGGTAACAGTCTGGGGGACGCATTCTTAGTGTGTGGCAGAAACTGCCTGAAAATCATACAATGGGTTGACCCAAACCTTGTGAGTGAAATTGGGTAGACAGAACCCCTTGGGAGTTGTCGATGGTTGTGCTAGCACAAAGTCACCAATCATCGTGACCGAGCGTTTGAATGTGCTGGCCTGGTTGAGACTGTTGATCCCGCTAGATAATGTGCTCTCTCTCCCAGAAAAAAAAACTATCATCTGATCTGCATAGTTGCAGTGTAATATACAGGTGGGCTCAGTAGGTTTTGAACAAACATAAATGTGCCTGAGCAGGCGTCTTCAACAGGGATTAGCTGGCTAGCCACCCTAGTAGACAGGCATTATCTGATACAAGTGGCCAGCCATCCATACATTATAACAGGGGTCGGCAACCTGTGGCACACCAAACAATTTCCAATGGACACAGCTGCGAATGACATCACAAAGTCCGAACGAATAACTACTACAAAGCAAAGAAGGTATTTAGCTGTTTCAAAATTTCTCACTCATTGGACTCCCTTCCTGTTTCACCTTCTAAGGGCCCCGCTAATAAGGACACCGACTAATAGACAAGGAAACCTTTATATGAACGTTAGTCTTTTATTAATACTATGACCATGCAAGAGCCAGGCTCCCATTAATAATAAAAACTTAAAAAAACTTTCAAAAACAGTTTATTTCTAGTAATGTGGTTTAAACATTATCGTATATATGACTATATAAAATATATTGTAGAACAAGTATATTGACCGTGAATTGTATAGAAGAGAGGGATTCACACATTTCCCAAGGGAAATGGATGTAATGAACCCGACTGGAATTCAAACTCTGCTCTTCGATTTTTCATTCCGAACCGATACTCATTTCACCATAATGCACCCAAACCAAAAGCAGTTCTAAGACGAGCCTCAAATTGGATACAGAACAGAAATAGAAAAAGATGACCAGTCATTAGGGAAATTCAAGCAGTTTTAAAAATTAACTTAAGACAACTCAGTTCAGAATAAACTTTATAGTCCAAAATTAAAACATGATGGACTTTGAAGATGGAAGCCAAGGTATGAATGTTCGTAACATTACTGAAGGCTTGAATGATCTTTTACCTCCACCATTGCTCAGCTGGGAAGACAGTGGGTCTGATACAAAACAATTTTAACCTTCTCTCTTTTTAGCTGAATAACTCAAAAGGTTTTTCATCAATTCTTACAAAAATGGTGACAAGATGGCTAAACATCTTATCTGAAAACCTGGAAAAAAGAAACCCAATTAGCTTAGTAGTATTTTAGATATTAAACATGTTGTGGGATGGATAATTATGCTGTTACACCCAGTATATTATATATATATATATATATATATATATATATATATATATATATATATATATATATAGATATATAGATAGATAGATAGATATACACATATATTGAAGTTTTCACATTCAGGCATGAAATAGACAGTTCCTGCACAGTGTTAATCTCAGCATCCACTTTTAGATTTTTTTTTCTTACAGTGGCAGTCACACTGTATAAAGCCTTGAGGCAGTCAAAGTAGTGGGTTACAAAATAAGAGGTACAGCTTATGTGGGGAAGATAAGTGTTAACTGTCAACTAAACAGATTAAGAATGTTGTATTTGGGAATCAAACCCTTGGGAGCTAGTTCCATAAGGCAGTGGCTTGTAGGAAGAAGCTGCTTGTGTAGGGACATCAAGAGAATGAGTGGGGAATTCGCTATAATGTATCTGGCAAAACTGGTGCCTCATAATCAACTGCTTCAGGATGATACAACTCGACAGCCTCAAAAGGCTATCCATCTAGGGGAAGGAAAACCATGATTCTAAATCTCCACTGACTTTCGGTCATATCCAAACTTGGAAAAGGCTATGGAAAATCCCAAATAGAGACTTGAAGGTGGTCGGCTGTCAAGACTGACAACTTTCCAGCAACTACTGCAGCCAAACTGGCTCTAAATCTAATGCCCTGTATTCCTTTGGATCTTGTCAGTACAGCAAAGTGTGGGGCCAAGTAGTCTGGGATTGTGAAATAAAATTACTGACACTGGACATTATTACACTACCTGAAAAATAATGTCTAAAAATGATGGTTATTTCTAGTTAAGACAGATTTTACAATTTCGGTCTTTTTATCTTGTTTGCAAGATGCAGAGAAATGTAAAAGGAGTCGTTAGCATCAATGAGCCCCACCAGAATGATGTCTCGTTAACAGTGTGTCTGTTAGAAACAAGATAAAGCTTGCAATAAAATGGTTCATCATTACATCCCTTGAGAAACACTTAACACCTAGAAAAGCATTCGACACACAGAAGAGATTTTGTCAATTTTAATCGATCAGCAGCTGATCTGCATTACATGGCACAGACAAGCATTTACGATCATTCCAGTGTCTGCCATTGTGTTCACTCCTGGCTCCCCAGCCTGCAGACAACACTAAACAGTGAACCAACTTCAAAGGCAATAAAAGTCGAATTACAAAATGGGCTCATTTGAGTCTTATTTTAAAAAGATACACATAAACGCATACACACACTTACACATATATATGTAAATATATGTAGATATACCTATGTGTGAGCATATATATATATATATATAAAAGTGGGCATACATAAAAGAGACAGTTGCATTTAGCATGAAACAGAGAGCTGACTTCAATGTTCACTTTCATATTTACATACACTTTATCCCTGAGTGTATATGTATGTAGATATACACATTAGTGTATGAGTGTGTGTATATATATATATATATATATATATATATATATATATATATATATATATATAGTCATTCAACAGGATCATATTTTATTCATAAAAAAGGAATACAAAATTATCACAGCAATTTTTTTTTTTTTTTTTTTTTTTTTTAAATCGCTGTGATAATTTTGTATCCATTTTTGTGAATAAAATATGATCCCCTTTCAATGATATTATATATATATATATATATATATATATATATATATATATATATATATATATATATATATATATATATATATATATTTGTGTGTACATGATCGCTTATTTAAAGATGATTTTATCCTGGTATGGCAATAATTATATATCTTTCTGTATAGCATACCTACGGATGATAATTGGTATGCGCCCATTAACATAAATACACTAGTAAATACTGTATGTTAGTCTGCAGCTGGCGATTCATTGTGGAATTCACTTGACTCACTTCTAGCAGTTGACTACTTCTACATCCCGCTAGTAAATCTTACATGTGTTGTTCTTGTCCTAAGTATTATCGTTCCTTACTAACCTTCATTTGATTATTCTATCCAGTAACCTTCCCTAGGTTACAACACTTTCATATGCATATGTGCGCGTAAACATAGATAGATTTATGTATACCTGTACACAGGCACATACATATATATATATATATATATATATATATATATATATATATATATATATATATATTTTAAGACATTTATGATATGTTTAACGTTCTTTTTATAGATACAAGTATTTAAGCAAATGGTCTGTTTATAATAAACAGTATTAAACAGTATTTAAACATATCATAAATGTCTTTAAATAAATGGTCGGACTCTGTCCAATTCAAAATATATATATATATATATATATATATATATATATATATATATATTTATGCATTTATGTATATATATATATATATATATATATATATATATATATATATTTATGCGTGTATGTATATATATATATATATATATATATATATATATATATAAATAGCTGCAAGATAGAAAAAAGCAAAAGAAATAGTTAGAGAGTATGAGGGGACAAGAAAATTATGAAAAGAAATAACCACAAAATTCTACACATGTTCACATACGGATACATATATATATATATATATATACATATATATATATATATATATAAAGAAGAGAAAATCAATCAACCTAAAACCAATAAAAGATCAATAAATGATTAGTCTTTTTAATTTAATATGAAAAATAATGAAAATGAGAAAAATCAGCAAACAATTGCTGATACCTTCTGATGAGCAAACCAAACAATTACAAAAATGTTCATCTATGAATATCTGAGAGATTTGTTGGTATTCCATGGCAGAAATTAGCATAACCATGGTAGTCACAGTAGTCTTTGATAAGTTAAAATACTCTGGAAAGGACCATATTCAAAAAATTCTAAGAAATACGAGATAAAAAATTTTGTTAAAAATCTATTTCTGGTAATAGTTTTCCCTCAAAAATGTATAGTTGGTAATAGTTTTTCTTCTTCAAAAATTTACTTCTGGTAATAATGTTTTTACAAAATATTTCTGGTATTAAAACCTATTTTTACACATTCATAATGCTTTTTACCTCAGTTTCGGGGTTAACTATTTGCCCATAGCTGGGACCCTAACAGGTGCTACCACTCCGGGTCAAGGTGGACCTGGGAACACCAGCAATTAAGAGGTGGTTCCATGCTCCCCAAAGCCTTCTGCTCAGAGTCCTTTCTGTTGGATGTAGTTTATCGTCTTACCCTGGATGCAGATGTTTATCATCATAGCCAGGACAGAGTATGATAGATAGATAGATAGATAGATATTAACAGAATCAGATAGTAATCTTCGCCGTCCTTTTTTGTAAGGTTCAGACATTTCCATCTTTTGTGGAATAGTGAGGTATTATGGCTTAAAAGTTCTGTTAACAGTTTTATGGCTTTGAAAGTTAGCTCATTAGTTTTCCTAGGAAGGATATAATCTACGAATTTGGTATATTCGCATGTGCCTAATTTTCTTAGTAATAGACGTACTTTTCATGCGTCTGACCAATCTTTGCAGTCAAATTCATATAGATCTTCGTACCTTCGGAAGTAATTTGCAAAAGTTTTATCTTCGCCGGGTGCGTACGTGAAATCTTCGATAGTACTCCAAATAGTGTCTTGTGAGATAACTGTTTTGTTTTCAGAAATTTGCTCTCTATTTGACATTACACGTGGCAATAATTCTTGTAACTCAAGATGTTTCTGTTCGTACTTTTGTTGCTGTTCAAATTGAATTTTGAAAAGTTCCATAATGGTTGACTTTAAATCTTCCATGTTAACGTAATTTTGTGTAACCTGATATTCTGTAACCTGTGTACGTAAAAAAAATTTCCTTTGTTGACAGTGAAATTTGATATTCAAAAAGAAAATTCTTTTTTCTTGTGTTCGCATAGAACCTGTTTTTTTAGAAATCTCACGTAGAACTTGTTTTTAGAGTTTACTCATCGACCACTGTTATGTGCGACGGATAGCAAACAAGGTATGTCCTCCGCATAGAGAGTTCGTATTTCCTTTGGGTTACCTCGTCGCCACTTGTTATGGTCCAAATTCCTTGTACCACGGTGATGGTCCAAGGTAGAACCAATGAAGAATAACTCGAACACAGGTATGGAATAACACAGTTATATTACAAGCAGAAATATGTACAAAGAAGTAAAAGTATTAGTAATGAGTATCAGATTTGGTTAGAGTGAACTATGTTGTCTCGACAAGTATCACTATTCCAATGTCTTACTGTAATCGTCTGATTCTGTCTCTGACTGCCTCTGACTGTCTGAACTCTGTCTGCTGCTCCCTCTTGAGGCGCAATATTTTTGATGTCAGGAATAGTCCATTATTATTATGGGTAAGTTCCCATAACAATATATATATATATATTTAGGCATTATTTCAATAAATAATATAGACATACTGTGTCTACTTATACTGATCCTTTCCAGTTGTCTAATTTGTTTCTTTATGTTAAGATGAAATTTATGAATGAAGATGTCACAGCAATTTTTAACCCAAATACTTTCACCCTCTTCTAAGATCATCTCCAGGGGTGAATTACAAAGATAAACATATGCCCCGGTGGGTAACATATTTTTCTCTAATAAGAATTTCTCAAATATTCAGGATGGTAGATGAAAAATAAATAAATATGCTGCTTCTTAAATAAACACAGTGTCTACTCAAATACAAGTATCCACTAAAAATAACGTTTCAAATATATATATATATATGCACATTTCATTGAATATGACAGACAAGGTGCTTTGATTTAGTTTTCTTATACAATTTCTCATGTGATCTTAGAATTTTTTTTCTTTTCGGTAGATAAATTGCATAAAAACTGTCCAATTGTTTTTTTCCCCGAGTACTTTCGACTATACATTTAGCCATTTTCAAGGTTGAAATATATTAACTGTTAACAAGAAATAAATTGTTGTATGTATGTATTTATGTAATGCTTTCATTTTCAAAACACAGTCAACATATTGTGTCCATGTTCATTGTTGATATTATTGAGTTTTGGGGGTTTTTTTGTTTTTATTAATAAGGCTTCCATTATTTTTAGCCTTTTTTTTGCATGTAGAACAATGATATTATATTTACATTATATTATCAACAAGTATGTTACGAATAGGATCCAGTAAGTCTCCATGATATACACAAAATAAATAAAACTATATATATATATATTTAAAGATATTTTTGAAGGTACAAAATTTTATCACAGCAATAAACGTATGAAGCTTAATATTACTAGACATATTAAAAACAGGCGAAGCAACCGGTTTCGCTCCCGCTCATCAGGCTTACAACGGGAGATTTAATTTGAATTAAAAAAACACAGAAAATGTACAATGAAAAGGAAATGTGGAGGAGGAGGGGAAAAAAAATTATGAGCAAACGGAGCTAGAGGCAAATGACAGCGAGCCCCAACGGTTCCACCATATGCAAGCACCTATTAAAGAATAGATTTTGTGCAGCTAATTTTAGTGTTGACCGGTTCACCGTGTTGTCCCGGTCACACTCGTTATTTCACTTTAAGGTGCTGGAGGCACTTTACATCGGGTCCCGCAAGCCTTCCTTGTGCAAGCTATTTATTTAGCTTCTTCAGAAACTTTTCAGTGTTTTCCAAATATCTTTAAAGAAACTAAATAAATACTGAAACAGTTAAATTTATAAAGATTTTCCAACCTTTTCCTTATATAATCATATATATATATATATATATATATATATATATATATATAGATGTGTGTATGTGGGTATGGAAATGGCTGTATAGTAATGTCGAAGAATTTTAATGGTTAACACTACAGAAGCAGGAATCCCTCCTCCAATAAATAAAGAACCCAATTTGTTTTTTTTTATCAACATTTGCTTCCTTTAAGGAAGTAATTTTGAGCTTTACATTCCTCAAAACTTTGAATATAAATTTGCCAGAATATATGAAGTGCTACTCAAAATATTAAGAGGATTTGAAGAGTTTCCCTGAAGAGAACATGTTGTGAACTTTTATTTTTTCTCAGTTGTACCTAAAGACCTTGTCTTGAAAGTTTCGTTTTAAGTACAACTTCAAAGGATCACGTGGAACATGTTAGGAAGACGATTTTTTTTTTTCATATTTTTAAAAAATTGCTTAAATATCTGGTTAGCACTTTGTACGTTGTTTATGTGTGCAAAAGATACCAACAAAAACATGGTTCGCAACTGTGTATCCATTACGTCATTTAAAAGAAAGTGCTTGCGAATTTTGCACAATCCACTATATATCCTGCAACATGAATAATTCTGTAAAGACATTTCTTATGGAAGTCATCAGTTTGTCATAGTGTCCCCTTGTTTGTTGAACTAAAATAATTTTTTTGTTTTTTTTACAACTGTTCATCAAATACAAAGCTCAAGAGCCACTCAAGGCAGAGCGTTACTGAATGAGGCTGTTGAAAGTAAATAATGGTTGACCCAAGACTTGAAGAGGCTATGATTGGACTTATTATGGAAACATTCTTTTAAGAATTTGTTCCACAAAGTTATGGTTCTTGGTAAGAAACTGTCCAACTGGAACAAACTTCCTCCTTACTAATAGAATACAAAGGGAATCAGCAGGATTTAATCCAGTGTAGCTCTTTCAAACATTTGCCATGGAAATAGCGATAAAGTCATGAGGGGTCTGCAATATTTCATCTATGGGAAAGACGCTGTAGGTTAAAAATAATTCATCACCCATGTTTTAAAAAAAAATGAAAGTTTCAAAAGTAAAGACCAAATTCTTCAATTTTGTTGCTAATAAATATAAAAATGTTTTGTTTTGTTTTTCAATCTTCACAAACTCATTTTTCTTCTTTTTTTTTTTGACTATTGTTCATTCATTACAAGGCCCGAGAGCCACTCAAGGTACAGAGATACTAATTTAGTTTGTTGAACAGTTGATCTGCGACTTGAAGAGGTTAAGATTTTAGTGTTCAGGGAAGCAATGTCTCAGGATTGATTGTTTTTTATGACTTATCAACCCTTTTAGGTTATTTGAAGCCAGAAAATATTTTTAGAGTGTAAGAATGTTTTTGAGATAATAATAATTTACTGATATAAGTCCTACTAATTAACCCATAATTGGGGGGATAGAAGCGGTGGATTCATACCTTTATATTTATGCATAAGGGAATATAATGAACCCAACTAGAATTGGAACATGGTTCTCTGATTTCCAATTCTGAGCTGTTATTCATTGCACCACCTGCACATCCAAGCTTACAGCACTTGGTATTCTCAAGTGTTCACCCATCTAGGTAGTGACCAGGCTTGACATTACTTAACTTCAGTGATCATACAATAACCAGTGTTTTAAGATGCTATGGCCATTAGTCCATCTTCTCAAAAGTCTGTTCCACAAAGGAGTGGATCATAAGAAGCTGCTGTTTGAATGCAACTTCTTCCTTACTAATGGAATATGAAGGGAATGAAAATGATTCAACCATGTAGCTCTTATGCTGGAGAGTGATTTTTATATGACAGGTTGTAATTGAGACATTATAGTGGTTATATGAGATTTTGTTTGTCACAATAGTGTGTACAGAAATTCAAATCGCTGGGAAGTATTCTAACTGAGGATGGAAAATGTGACTCAGAGATCCAAATACACAAAAGAGGCATTTCAAAAGCTAAGCAAGGTGCTGCGAAACAGAAAAATTACATTAGAAACAATAATAATCATGACTCATTTGTGATGAACAACGTGAACAAACGTTGTATTACTACTATATAATTATAAAATAATATAAATAAAATTTGCATATATATATATACATATATATATATACACAAACACACACTATTAAAGAAAAACAAAAACCGTTGATGGAACCAACAGATGACTTATTAAAACCTAAACTCTTATCCAGATACATGTCTTGAATAAAGACGACAGTACTGAAAAAAGAAAGGAAAAAGTCCTGAAGACAGACTTACCTACTCAGTAAAATAAATTGCTCAAAGCCTAGATTGCCTAGATCAAGCAAAAAATGCTTACCAATGTTAAATCCTATGAAAGGACAGCTCTAGTGGTGATTAGAGTTTCATGCAACACAATCTTCAGACAACTTGAATTTATAAATGTATATATGTATGTATGTATGTATGTATGTATGTATGTCAATATACAAGTTCAAAGAGAATTTCACATCAAAAGGAAAACAGGAAATCCTGCTAAAGTTTTATTTCCTATCAGAAAACTGAATATGATTTGAAATACACTAGTAGACACACAATTTCTAAAAGTTGGAAGAAAAAAAAAAATCCTTGAATAGAATTAATTAATCTTTCAAATTTTTACAAGAATGGCTCCATAAACTGACAACAGGATTTCCAATGGCTTAATGGACAAAAATCAATTCTATTCAATGAAAAAGTCAAATTGAATGAGTCAGAAGATCTCATCAAAGAAGGTAAAGGTTTAGTCCATAGTTTAATCAGAAAATTGCAAATTATGGTACATCTTGAGAAAGGATTTGCTTATAATGCTTCTCAGATTTTATTATTTATCAAAAATATTATATACATTTTCATATATTATATAAACATTGTTTTAAATTTATTATGAAAATTATATATCATTATATATTGTATTTTGATACAAGATATAAATATTATCATAAATTTATTGCCACAATTATATATCATTATATAAATATTATCATAAAAATGACTTGGAAAATACATTATGAAAACCAAAATGCACAATAGAAACAGCATAAAAATTAGTTTATCTCTCAACTCCTGCTGGTTAGGGAGTAGTAAAGATAAAACTAAAGATAACTGTACATTTTTAATGTAGCTAAATTTTAGCTGATCATGCAGTAGTTTCTATTTAATTGCAAGTAATTATAATAAAAATTCTGCAAATAGAAAGAGATTTGATAATGAGCTTAAAACCCAAGTTTGGCAGCCATTAAGAGATTGTATAAATAAAATAGAAATAAAAGAGTTTGACTGAAATTATAATTAGAACCTGTCTTGCTGCTAAAATAGGTAAATATACAACCATTATCATTGACTGTCCATTGTACAGGGTGCGGCAGAAATACCTCCCACATTTAAAACTGTCACCTATGTGGTGCTAGTGAATTTAAGAAAGTGACAATATTGTCTTAATCTAGCTAATAATGTCTCACCATTTTATTCAGATGCCATCATGGCTTGGACTGGTTCCCACTGTGCATTTGCTGTTGAATCTTTTTTTATGTGAATTTGTAATTGCAACACAGAGAGCTGTTCGTGCTCATTTCATGTTACATCAGAATGATGCTGTTCCGGATAGAAAATCAATATTGCTGAGGGTTGAAACTTTCAGGGCCACAGGTTCAGTGCTTAAAAGAAAGCTACCCGGAAGTTCTCAAAGCAATCAGGTGATGGAAAACTTTAGAAATCGTCTACAAAAGTGTATGGCGAATAGAGGTCACCATTTACTGGGTGTCATTTTTAAAACCAAATTAATAAAAACTATACTGCTTTATTTAAACAATATTGAAATAAGTTAATTACTAGCAGTTACCTTGGTCTTTTTGTCAACCTTTAAAATGTGGGAGGTATTTTTGATGAAGACACCATAAAAATTCTTTCTCATTGTCTGCACTATATAAATAGTCCCAAACTGTTGTTGTGTACAAACAACAACATTTTCTGGTTTGACTAGCACCTGATCTCAATGAAAGCCAAAGCATTACAAATACCCTTACAGTAACATTGGAACTGTACTAGATATCACCAACTATTGGTTCTGCTGGAGAACTCACCCTCCTGTCGAAGGGAACAGTACTAACCAAACAGTCTGATGCAGACAGTGCTCAGTAACTGCAATCCACCAACCTGCTGCCCTGGCTTCCCCATATCCCTGGAACAGGTTGCTAAGACTTGCTCATGGTCTCCCTACAACCTAACAGAGCAAGGGAGTCGGTTTATTTCTCCATTGTTTAGCTGTGATCAAAATATCATTCTCACATCACGGTCCAGTATGTTCCCCAAAGGGCTAAAAGTGAATGTTCTTTTGAAAGTAAAATTTCAATTTCTGAAGCAAACATGCCTTTGTCACTTCAATGAAAGTCATAACCGCCCCCACCCCGTCTTCAACGAGACTTTATCTCATTCATTGAAAAACATTTTTTTTTAAAAGTGGACAATGGTCAGTAAGAAAGTATCTGGTCATAATTCATTGATTATATTTATAAAGAAGTTTAATAAGGAATGCATAAAGAGGGAACGTGTGTTCAAGTCAGTTTGGATGTCTCTGTCTATTGCGAAATGTTTGCACAGAAGAAGAAATTAAGCATGAAAGTAATGGTCAAAAACTGGACAACCAACATAAAACGCATACCAGTGAAAAATTACTAATAATTGACAATGCTTAATCTAAGAAATTCAGACAACTTAAGACTATTACTACTTGGTGTAAAAGCAAGAGAAATAAGATGAAAGAAAAACTAGTCAAAAATTAATCAAAATTGGCAATGCTTAATCTGAAAAATTCAGACAACTTAAGACTATTACTTCTTGGTGTAAAAGCAAGAGAAATAAGATGGAAGAAAAACTAGTCAAAAATTAATCAAAATTGACAATGCTTAATCTGAAAAATTCAGACAACTTAAGACTATTACTTCTTGGTGTAAAAGCAAGAGAAATAAGATGGAAGAAAAACTAGTCAAAAATTAATCAAAATTGACAATGCTTAATCTGAAAAATTCAGACAACTTAAGACTATTACTTCTTGGTGTAAAAGCAAGCGAAATAAGATGGAAGAAAAACTAGTGAAAAATTAATCAAAATTGACAATGCTTAATCTGAAAAATTCAGACAACTTAAGACTATTACTTCTTGGTGTAAAAGCAAGAGAAATAAGATGAAAGAAAAACTAGTCAAAAATTAATCAAAATTGACAATGCTTAATCTAAGAAATTCAGACAACTTAAGACTATTACTACTTGGTATAAAAGCAAGAGAAATAAGATGAAAGAAAAACTAGTCAAAAATTAATCAAAATTGACAATGCTTAATCTGAAAAATTCAGACAACTTAAGACTATTACTTCTTGGTGTAAAAGCAAGCGAAATAAGATGGAAGAAAAACTAGTGAAAAATTAATCAAAATTGACAATGCTTAATCTGAAAAATTCAGACAACTTAAGACTATTACTACTTGGTGTAAAAGCAAGAGAAATAAGATGAATGAAAAACTAGTCAAAAATTAATCAAAATTGACAATGCTTAATCTAAGAAATTCAGACAACTTAAGACTATTACTACTTGGTGTAAAAGCAAGAGAAATAAGATGAAAGAAAAACTAGTCAAAAATTAATCAAAATTGACAATGCTTAATCTAAGAAATTCAGACAACTTAAGACTATTACTACTTGGTGTAAAAGCAAGAGAAATAAGATGAAAGAAAAACTAGTCAAAAATTAATCAAAATTGACAATACTTAATCTAAGAAATTCAGACAACTTAAGACTATTACTACTTGGTGTAAAAGCAAGAGAAATAAGATGAAAGAAAACTAGTCAAAAATTAATCAAAATTGACAATGCTTAATCTAAGAAATTCAGACAACTTAAGACTATTACTACTTGGTGTAAAAGCAAGAGAAATAAGATGAAAGAAAAACTAGTCAAAAATTAATCAAAATTGACAATGCTTAATCTAAGAAATTCAGACAACTTAAGACTATTACTACTTGGTGTAAAAGCAAGAGAAATAAGATGAAAGAAAAACTAATCAAAAATTAATCAAAATTGACAATGCTTAATCTAAGAAATTCAGACAACTTAAGACTATTACTACTTGGTGTAAAAGCAAGAGAAATAAGATGAAAGAAAAACTAGGCAAAAATTAATCAAAATTGACAATGCTTAATCTAAGAAATTCAGACAACTTAAGACTATTACTTCTTGGTGTAAAAGCAAGAGAAATAAGATGGAAGAAAAACTAGTCAAAAATTAATCAAAATTGGCAATGCTTAATCTGAAAAATTCAGACAACTTAAGACTATTACTTCTTGGTGTAAAAGCAAGAGAAATAAGATGGAAGAAAAACTAGTCAAAAATTAATCAAAATTGACAATGCTTAATCTGAAAAATTCAGACAACTTAAGACTATTACTTCTTGGTGTAAAAGCAAGAGAAATAAGATGGAAGAAAAACTAGTCAAAAATTAATCAAAATTGACAATGCTTAATCTAAGAAATTCAGACAACTTAAGACTATTACTACTTGGTGTAAAAGCAAGAGAAATAAGATGAAAGAAAAACTAGTCAAAAATTAATCAAAATTGACAATGCTTAATCTAAGAAATTCAGACAACTTAAGACTATTACTACTTGGTGTAAAAGCAAGAGAAATAAGATGAATGAAAAACTAGTCAAAAATTAATCAAAATTGACAATGCTTAATCTAAGAAATTCAGACAACTTAAGACTATTACTACTTGGTGTAAAAGCAAGAGAAATACATGACAGGGAATAGCATAGTCTCTGTTGTCATGGAAGAAGTCGGAAAAGGCCTTTGTCCATCAGCATGTTTACAAAAGCTACTGCTACTTATCTAAGTGGCTATTCTACAATTTGGGTAATCAAAGCAGAAATGAAAAGGCAAATGTTAAAAATAATTCAACTGTTTGTGAGCTGAACTGCAAGAAGCAGGAAAAGGGCAACACTGAAGTTGGTGGTTGCTAAGTAATTTCTTTAAAAGAGTCAAATGCCGCATATTAAAGACTGAGGCTAGCATAAAATCTAATAGAGAGAGATTTAAATTGTTCACTTGAGAAACAGATATAGAAAAGAATGAAAGAAATACCATCAGAAAAGAAGGAAGGAAAGAAGATATTTGAAAGAAAAAATATACGAATAAAAGAAAGAAGGAAGATATGATTTGAAAGCAGAAAAGAAAAAAGATATTAGAAAGAAAGAAAGATACGAGAAGAAAGAAAAAAGATATCTGACAGACAAACAGAAAGAAAGAAAAAGAAAGAAGATATGATTTGAAGGAAGGAAAGAAAAAAGATATTAGAAAGAAAGAAAGAAAGAAAAAAGATATATGAAAGAAAGACAGAAAGAAGATATAATTTGAAAGAAGGAAAGAAAACAGATATTTGAAAGAAAGACAGAAAGAAAGATACAAGTAGAAAGAAAGAAAGAAGGAAGGATGATTTGAATGAAAGCAAGATATAAGAAGAAAGAAAGAAGCTATCTGAAAGAAAGATACAAATTGAAAGATAGAAAAATGAAGATTATGATTTGAAAGAAAGGTATAAACATGAATGAATGAAGATATTTGAAGGAGAATATGAATCAAAAGAAAGAAATATACAAGTAAAAAGAAAGAAAGAAGATATAATTTGAAAGAAAGAAATATGAGCAGAAAAACAAAGATATTTGAAAGAAAAAAGGAAAGAGAAAAAGGTATGAGGAGAAAAAACAAAAGGAAGAAAGAAGAAAGACAGGATTTGAAAGAAAGAAAGATACAAGTAGAAAGAAAGAAAATTGTAAAGAGAAAGAAGAAATAAAATATTTGAGAGAGAGAAGGAAATATACAACTAAAATGTAAGAAAGAAGAAAGACAGAATTTGAAAGAAAGAAAGAAAGAAGGAAAGATACAACTAAAAAGAAAGAAAGAAAAAAAGACAGAATTTGAAAGAAAGAAAGAAAGAAGGAAAGATACAACTAAAAAGAAAGAAAGAAAAAAAGACAGAAAGAAAGAAAGACAGAATTTGAAAGAAGGAAAGATACAACTAAAAAGAAAGAAAGAAAGAAAGAAGACAGAATTTGAATGCAGGAAAGATACAAGTAAAAAGACAGAAAGAAAGAAAGACAGAAAGAAAGAAAGACAGAAATAAAAGAAAGACAGAAATAAAAGAAAGAAAGAATAAAAGAAAGAAAGAAAGACAGAAAGAAAGAAAGACAGAAAGAAAGAAAATTTGAAAGAAGGAAATATACAACTAAAAAGGAAGAAAGACAGAAATTGAAAGAAGTAAAGAAAGAACTAAAAAGAAAGAAAGAATGAAGAAAGACAGAAATTGAAAGAAGGAAAGATACAACTAAAAAGAAGAAAAGAAAGACAGAATTTGAAAGGAAAGATACAACTGAAAAGGAAGAAAAAAGGAAGAATTTGAAAGAAGGAAAGATACAACTAAAAAGAAAAAAAAAAGGAAAAGAGGAAAGATACAACTAAAAAGAAAGAAAAAAAGAAGATATAATTTGAAAGAAAGCAAGAACAAAATGAATAAATCAAAATAAAGAGGAAGGATGTGTTTGTAAATTGCCAATGAGCATGTAAAAGATTAAATGTTTATGTCATACGACTAACCTGAACATCCAACCAAAGCCTGACTGTGTGCTTGCTGAGATAAATACATAAAAGCATTGGTGTTCGCTGGTGTCACCGTTAATAGACCCTTGCTACTAATGGCAAGTAGCAGTGGCTGAGTGTTTAGTAAGAAGACACCAGGTTTATAAACACAGAAAACAAGTCTCATTTCTAATTTTCTCTCTTGATATGAATCTTATTCAAAATACTTTGACAATTTAAATTGTAAAAAGGAGAAAACTGTCTGATCAGAAAATTGCTGTCATTTTGTAAAGAATCATTATCAACCCAAAAATTAATTTTATTGTGTTAATTGTGTTTCGACCAACCCATTCTCTTGTCTTCTTCAGATGTATAATCCATATCAAAAGAATGAAGATCTCTATTTTTCCCCCTCAGGTGAGAAAATTACAAAATGGTTACAATAAAAAAAAAGAAATTAGTGACAAAATATACTAATCCGTTCAAATCTCAATCCCATTAGTGCATATTACTCAGGACACATTCCATTCGCAGCAACTCAAATAATACTGGTCATTCCTTTTGTTCTATACTGTGTGATACTGTTGAGCCCTTTCCTAGCTGAGCAAAGAAAATACAAAAATTCACACTGCTTTGATGTATACATTTGTCCACAAGGTTCATATATGGCAATTTCTTTAATAGTCTAATCTTCCCTGACTATTATTTGGACATCTCTATCAACCAAGATGTGAACAATAGTTTGAAATATATGTTAAAATAAAAAAAAACACATAGGAAACATTTATCAATCTAACATGTTTCATTTTTATTAAAGAAAGAAAAAAATTCTGGTAAAAATTACTTCTATGTTCTTTGATTTTCATTGGTCAATCAGGCTTCACATGCATTCGACTCATTTAAGCCAACATTAGTATAATTTGAGGCATTCCTATTTAAGGAGAGAATTGTCTTTGAATTTGAAATGCCAATGATTGACCAATGAAAACCAAACAACACAAAAGTTAAAATACCAGAATTTCTTTCTTCTTTTTCTCTATATCTCAGTCTCTGACAAAGTTTTATTAAAATTGAAATATGTTAAATTTGTGGCAGTCCTATTTAAGGAGAGAATTGTCTTTGAATTTGAAATGCCAATGATTGACCAATGAAAACCAAACAACACAAAAGTTAAAATACCAGAATTTCTTTTTTCTTTTTCTCTATATCTTAGTCTCTTACAAAAGTGAAACATTATTTTTTAACAAAAGTGAAACATCCTATTTCTTTCCTTATCTTTCTGTCAGATTCCAACCCATATTTTACCTATATGTGATCCCAACTCATATATATATATATATATATATATATATATATAGTTAGGTCATACATTTCAGATGCATCAAGGGTGGTCTTCAGTGATGCACTGTTCTCATCGCCGATTTCGGGTTTTGCATCATATCGGCTCCAACAGCAACCCCGACCTAATTCTAGGTGAAACAGGCCGCCTCCTTGAAAGCGTTGTGCTACGCACCGCGACATTGCAAAAAAAAAACAGAAATTCACTAGTATATATATATATATATATATATATATATATATATATATATATATATATATATATAAGGGAAAGGTTAGTGTTGTTCTGAGAGAAAAGTGTATATTTTAAAGAGAAGAGAGAAGCCACAAACATCTTTGGTTATAATATTTTTGCTACATGTGTTTCTGGTATCACAGACTTCATCTGGCAAAGATTGGTTATTTCCACATATTATTAAAAGGAATTAATTTTCTTTATGTTTTCCAATGTTTAACCATTGTCTTTTGTGTGTAGTAGTAATCCAAATTTTTCTTGAACTGGCGGCAAAAGTATTCTTCTTTTAATAACTGGGCCACATTCCTAGAGTTTCAAACAGTTTCATTTGGAGAAAAATTCTTATCCTCGTTATTAAACTCTACCACATTTTAAAAATTTCTCCTTTTCTATTTCATTCCGAAAATAACAAAAAAAGAAAAAAAAAAAGGAAACATCTCCTAAGGCATACATCCGAAGTTGAGGTATCTGGTAGGTTAATGTTTATCCGGAATGCTGCAAACTTTACTACATTTAACCACAAGAAAATGTAAATTACAAGCAGTGTGGGGAGAGTCCTTATGTGCTAGCAAAATTTACTTATGATGATCACAGACGTTTGTCATGAACTTTGTCAGAATTTACACAAAACCATTTTTTTTTTAAAACTAATTTTGAAATTTTTTACTTCTTGTATATTTTACCTCAGATTTCTTGGAGCCTTCAAAATTCATAGCTAATAAATTTTATGCTGCAAAATATATATATATATATATATATATATATATACAAGTATAGGATTGGTGTAGATGGAATAAAATTCCAATAACCATTACTATTCTTAAAAGAGTGCTCAATACAGAGTAGAGCAAATAGTATTTATTCAAAAATTATAACAAACATGTCATAATATCACTACAAAAATAGCCATTTTGTTTCAACACTTCTGGTATCTTCTCAAGTGATGGTGTTCAATGTTGAATGGCATTCAATACCAGAAGTGTTGAAACAAAATGGCTATTTTTGTAGTGATTTTATAACATGTTTAGGTTATAATTTTTTAAATATATATATATATATATATATATAGAAGAGTAATACATTTCAGATGCAACAAGGAAGGTCTTCAGTGATGCACTGTCTTCATAGCCGATTTCGGGTTTTGCATCATATCGGCTCCAACAGCAACCCCGACCTAATTCCACAAGATTCAGGCCGCCTCCTTGATAGCGTTTTGCTACGCACTTCGACATTGCAAAAAAGATAAATAAAATATGGCTAGGATTCCGACCGTTCTTATTGACATACGTCAGTCAACATCAGCCAATGAAATAAGGACTTTCCCCCCTTCCCTCCTATATAGTCTTGTATTTTGCTACATCCGGTTTTGCGCTATTTCCTGGAATTCGTAACGAGGTAAGCTGGACTCGTTCTTGCAAGGTTCAATCCAATGTTTTACATTCCATTAATTAAATATATATATATATATATATATATATATATATATATATATAATTTTTTTCTTTTCTCTTATTATACCATTCATTACCAGAATAGAAAAACAAAAACATCATTTGAATATAATCATGATATTTTTTTAACCATTTCAGCCCAAGGTGATATTGCCACTAAACCACAAGGGTTTGCTGAAGGTGAAAGAAAAGGATAAAGATGTTAATAAGGAGAATGGACAATAAAAAATAGATTTCAGGAAGACAGAAGATGATGATTGACGTTGCCCTTAAATTTTTGACAATTGTACATGACAGGGAAGCAAAAAGACAAAAGAGTGTTCCACAGAGAAGAAGTGCAAGAGAAGACATTATTAGAATAGAACTTACAGTTACATCAACAATAAAATGATGAGACCTAGTTGCCAATCTAGTCCTAGGCTTCATAATTCATATTGTCAAGTTTTTCTTTCAACTAGATTCTCCACTGTGATTTTTATAGACTAGGCAAAAGCATTTGAAAATGTACAACACACAAAGATCTATTTGAACTGACAGGAAAACATGATTTTTGGGGGGAAAGTTTGGTTTGGGTTGTTGTGTTTTACAGCATATCAACACCTCAATGGGTTATTTAATGCCGACAAAGTTTTTATTGCTGGTAATATTTTGTTTTGTCAAAAATCTATTTCTGGTATTAATTTTTTCCTTCAAAAATGTATTGCTGGTAATATTTCTTTTCCTCAAAAATGTATTGCTGGTAATATTTTTTAAAAACGTATTGTTGGTGATAGTTTTTTTTTCAAAAACGTATTGCTGATAATAGTTTTTTCTTCAAAAATTTATTGCTGATAATAATTTCTTTTTACAAAGTATTCCTGGTATTAAAACCCATTTTTACCTCAGTTTCAGGGTTAACTATTTTCCCATAGCTGTAACCCTAACAGGTGCTACCACAATGGGTCAGGGTGGACCTGGGAACACCAGAAATTAAGAGGTGGTTCTACGTTCCTCAAAACCCCCTGATTAGAGGCCTTGCTGCTGGACGTAGTTTATCGTCTTACCCAGGATGGGGATGTAGTTTATTGTCATACCCAGGACGCGGATGTAGTTTATCGTCATACCCATGGACAGTTATTTGGGAAAGATATTAGAATAATCTAAAATAAAGTAGGAGAGACCCGCGTGCACATGGACAGGAAATAAGTTGTGCAAATATCAAAAAATAGAAAGTGGATTAAGACAAGGATGCGTCTTCTCACCAGACATATTTAATCTTTACAAGGTGATCCCTCGAGAATTAAAAGTCTTTCTTCTATGTCTCTTCAGGACATGAACGATCATGGATCTCCACAGCCTCCTTACAATGAGAGATGCTTAGAGAACTAGTTCATTTTCTTCTATGTGCTGTGTCCTTTCAGAACATGTGTAAACATGGCTCTCCACAACTTCTTATCCTTTGCAGCTTTGAGTCGTATTTGTCTTTTCATTATCCCTCCCACTGCCCATCCTTCTTGGAACCACATTTCCATTGCTTTGATGAGCACAATCTTAACAACATAATAAACACAGGTTCAAATCCTGCCGGAGTGCACATATTTGCCTTTAAGAAGATTTCTCGAATATTCAGGCCAGTAAAATAAAAAATAAATTATACTGTTTAATAAATAAATGGAACATCTACTCAAATATGGGTATCCACTAAAATGAAACAATGGAGGTATGGCTCTACAGAAGGAAACTAAGGATATCATGGACCGAGCGTGTGAGCAATGATGAGGTTTTGGAGAGGATGCAAACAAAAAGGAAACTCATAATTAACATCAGAAAAAGGCAGTTGAAGTTTCTAGGACATGTAATGAGAAAGGAGGGCTTGGAGAATCTGAAACTCACAGGTCAAATGGAGGGAAAGAGAGATAAGAGAAGGCAACATATGACATACCTAGTAGATTTGAGCGGGTGGATGATAGAACATGGTTTGGGGGGAAGTAGCAGGGGGACAATAGTTATTGAGAGTTACAAGAGATAGAGAGAAGTGGAGAGCCATGATCGCCTACGTTCTGAAGCGACACGACACATAAAAGAAGAAGAAGAAAATCTGTTAGATTACCAAATAAAAATCTAATACTTCTTTATACATATTCATAAAACAGCTACAACTAATCTAAGGGAAATAACCCTCTGGAAATATTATAATCATGTCAAGGGAAATAACTCTTGTTGGCCCAATGAGAATGCAGGTCGGTAACCTATGGCAACAATCTCATCAAGTAGCACCAATTACAGATGTTCGTTATTTTCACAGTCCTGAAATAATGTTGACCATCTTTTCCTCAGTGACATGTGACAAGTGAAAATAGTAGACAATTTGCAATCAGTCTAAGATTTCTCCTGCTACTGGCATAATAGAAGCTATTACAATTTCAATATGAGTGGACAATTCAGTGTTTAGAGGTTTTACTTTGGCCTACAAATATGCCGGGAACGATAGTTCTGTCCGACATGACTTTCTGCTTCCTTCTGAAATGAGATTATCAACAATGGCTTGCAGAAAGGTTAACATATATTTCAAAACCAAGATATTCAGTTTTAAAATACAAAGAAAAATCTTCATTAGAATCACAGATGATTTTTATGAAACAGTTGAAGCAAAAAGCTGTGGAGAGCTACGATTGTCCATGAAAGGAAAGACTAGTCAAGAGATCAATTATTATTCACATCCCAAACACTTTAAAATAAATTAAAAATTAATTTAAATATTAATTTTTTTTTTTATGATGAATTTAATAATAAAGACTAAATTGTCCAAAATTTTACATCACTTGTGTATGAAATAATAAGTCTCTTTACCAAATGACTTCAAATTCGGTCTGAGGAAAAAGATGGAAAGAAATTCACAAGCCTGTGTGAAATTTTCTTTGAACCAATGAAAACCTTCTCTTCAAAGAAATTAGCCGTTGAGCCAAGAAAAGGAAAGTAAAGAAAATGGCTAGTTTATGCAAAATCTTTTTTTTATATAAAATGAGGAAAAATATTAAATTAAGAAGAGTGTCTGAAGTCATGTGAAAGGTTTCATTTCTGTTCACATGTCCAACTTGAAGTTTTTTGCCAGTGTCAAATTACTCACCAATGATACTATTGGTCTTAACACATTACTTCAAAGAATTTTCCTTGAACAATCCAAGAAAGTTAAGTATTTTGAACTATCTCTCTTTTGAACATATGCATACCATCTGTTCCTTTTGTGAGCAACAAACTCTTATCTTTTGTTTTAAACAATTTTGAATATTATTTTGTATCAGATCATTTAATCTGTTGTATGAACATTTCCACTTTATGACAATTCATTAAAACTACGGACTTTAAAAATTTCTGATTTCTTTTCCTGAAATGAGCTACTGACACAACTTCAAGCAGGTCAATTTGTAACTAAACTCCTTGCCTTGTTAAAATGAATTGTGCATTTCTTTGTCATTATTATCCTTCATTAATCTTCTTCGAGTGGGTAAATCAACTTACTATTTTAACCTCAAATTTTTTCAAATAATAAGATTTCTCAAAATTTCATCCACAATTCTAAGAGAAAACAATATAAAATCTACAACTGTGGACTTAAAAAATATCTGATTTCCTTTCCTGAAACAAGCTACTGGCACAACTTTAAGAGTGTAAATTCATAAATAAATTCCTTACCTGGTTTTGTTAAAATAACCTGTGTGTTTCTTCTTCATTATCTGTCGCCATTAAACTTCTTGGCACAGGTAAACCAAGTGTTCATTTTTAACCTTGATAAACTGGTTATTGTTATCAAAATGTACCAAATGGATCACATTTTTAAAATATCCTGTCCCATCAGAATATAGACAATCATGGCTCTCCACAGATTCCTTTTCTTTTTTGTCTATGAATTGCCATGACATCTTGGGAAAGAGCATCATATAGTTTCCTGTTGCCTTTTTCACAGTTTAGAATTCTAAATTTTTTCTTCTAGACATCAAAGATAACCCTATATAATCTAGCCTATTATTTAACCCTTAGCTGGAGAGAGAAGAGATGAAATCATGTTTTACCCAAGAGGTTTTACCAATTCCAATTTCTGTACTGATATCCATTAACCTATGAGCAGATTCAGCCTGACTTGATATTCTAATTTCATTTTTTAAATGTATATTTGGGAAATTATCATATATAGAAAGGGCACACAATTCTTTGACATCAGTAAAGAACATCAGAATAAAAGAATAAAAAAAGAATAAAACTTCAGAATAAAAGAATAAAAAAGAACTTCAGAATGAAGATAGAAACAAATTTCAGGAAGAAGATATAAAAGGATCATTTTAATAATTAATTAGATTATTTACCCTCATGATTTTTTGATTGATTCATTTTTTATGGCTTATCAACCCTTTGCAGGTTTAAATAACCTACTAGAAAATACTTTTAGTTTCTAAGAATTTTCTTTTTTTTTTTGAGATAAGTCTTACTAATTAACCCATAGCTGGGGGAGAAGAGTTGGATTCATATTTAACTAGAATTTGATAAACAAGAAAGTATTATGTGGATATAATGTGGGGGATCAATTGTATATTACAATCAATATATAAACTGATCCCTCACTTTGTGGCTATGGTAGTTTCTAGATATTTATATTCCAGTGAATGTAAATAAATCTAAAAGACATTGCTATGCAGCCAATCAGTATTTCATTGACAGATTTGTTTTCTATAGTTTATCAGCTCTTTACAGGTTATTGAAAGCCAGGAAATATTTTTAGATTGTAAGAATTTGGGGGGGGAGATAATAATGGTTTATTAATACAAGTCTTACTAATTAATCCATAGCTGAGGAAAAAGTAGATTCATACCTTTCCCAAAGGAATTTGCAGGTAAGTGAATATAACGAACCCAACTGAAATTGGAACTTGGCTCTCCAATTAACAATTCCAAGTCATTATCCATTACACCACCCACACATCTAATCTGGTATTCTTAAACGGTCCTCCATCTAGGTACTGACCAGGCTCAACATTATTTACACTCAGACAAATGACCTCTGTAACACCATGATCAGGACACCCACATAGAAAAGGAACATACAAAACTTCCGACAGAAGGTAGCGATGGAGAGCAAGAAGAAGCAACTAAAAATAAACTACAAGAAAACAGAATGCATGGTCCTTAGTAAGAGGATGAGCCTGAAATGTGGTTTGCAGGTCGGGAACACTAGAATCAAGCAGACACAGAAGTTTAAATATCTAGGAAGCATTCTGACAGAGGAAGGTAACTGTGACACTGAAATCTGTAGACGTATTGGGATGGCCAAGGACACATTCCAAAAGCTTGGAAGAATATTGCAAGACACAAGGATTTATTTGGTAAAAAAGAAAAGAATACTGAGCTGTTACATAATATCTGTTCTTCTTTACAACAACGAATGTTGAATGATTTCCTTAAAGATGAAGAAGAGACTCGAGGCGATGGAGATGTGGTTCTACAGAAGGATGCTAACGATATCATGGACTGAGCGTGTGAGCAACAATGAGATTTTGGAGAGGATGCACACAAGGAAGAGGCTTATACTTAATGCCAGGAAGAGGCAGCTGAAGTTTCTGGGACACATAATGAGGAAGGAGGGCCTGGAGAATCTGATACTCACAGGTCAAATAGAGGGAAAGAGAGACAAGGGAAAACATACCTGGCGAGCTTAAGCAAGTGGATGAGAGAACATGGTCTGGGAGAGGAAGCAGAGGGAAGAAGCTTGTTGAGAGCTGCAAGGGATAAGAGGAGGTGGAGAGCCATGATTGCCTACGTCCTGAAAGGACATGGCACATAAAAAGAAGATTTTATCACAATCTCAAGTGTTTCTGCTTTAAGGCTGAAAGAGAAGGTCTCTGAGGTCTTCTAAGCAACACTCACTTGACAAAAGTAAAATAAATGAACAAATAAGTAAAGGAGAGATTTTGAGGTCAAGAGACAACAAGCTACTGCTTATTTTGAGCTGCTGGTCTATATTAAGCATCATAGGTGGTATACAAGTCATGAATTCTGATTCCGGCCCTGGCACCAGTTTGTATTGCCATCCATGTGTTGTAATGTTGAGATGGCAAGATAGTTGGTAGGGGACAGACTTGAAAGAACAGCTGATCTGTTAGACTGAAATGGCAGTTCTCCAAAGTGACACTTATCCAGATCAAGCAAGAGAAGTCCTGAATGAAACACCTAAATATACTAAAAATACGGTTTGAGTTCCCATTAATTGCTGTGTTCACATTTCCTTCTGGGCCTGCAATGGACCCTTCCCAGTTTTTGGTGTATGAACTCAACTAGAGAAATAACATCAATGGCCAGTAGGTTGACTGTTGGGTGTGCTTACGCCTCATCTTTATTGTTATTGTCACAATGTTTCAGCAGTTGTGCTCTCCAGCCTTCTTCAGGTGTTTGAAGATAACTGAGTAATACTAATAACATAACAAATTGAGATACCATTACTTCTGTATATACTTCTGAAATGAGGTATTGTAACTATGTGCATGATTCAGACTGCTGTCTTCATCTTTATTGCCATATTCTATTTTATTCAGCTTCCTTATTCCCAAGTCATGTTCCCTGCCACTTATCCGAATCATATCCCAGAGAGGGAAACATGAACCCTTCTCTCTCCAAATATGGTTTGCTAATTTTCAGCTCTCAGACAAGGACCTGATTATTAGCATTATCATTATTATTACTGACTCAGTGAATGTGAACATCAGTAGAAATTGATGGTTTATTCTGGAGACTAAGTAACAGCAAGTCTCTTCTACACTGCAGCACCCTGCTCGGTATTCTAGCTGTTTTCAGTAATGTTGTCATCTGGATAGTCCTAGGTTTGTCTCTTGACTTGATCGGAAAGGGAATGCCCTGGGAACAGTGCAAGTGATTGCTCTTTTCTTTTCTTTTTTTTTTTAGAGACATATACACAGACCAGGATCTGTCTGAACATAGCAATATTGTTTTTGAAATAATGAACACTAAATTTTTGTCTTTAAGAAGGATGACACTGTGCTAATGTCAAAAGTACTCGACATAAAATAATACGTATCAACACAGTAATTTCCTCTCTTCTTTTAATACCAACACCAGAAAGCTCATCCAAGAATATGAATGGATCCTGTTGAAAATAAGCAGACAAAACTTGTCTAAACTATTCAATGAAACTTGCCTCAATGAAAATATGTTGCCAAAATACACACAATACATACAACACACACACATATATATATATATATATATATATATATATATATATATAACAAAAATGATCTTATCAATTTCTATTCCCACGACAACCGGAGAATAAAACGTACATACATACAGGTGTAAGCATTTTAGTTCACACAAACATACCCGTATAAATAATCCTAGATTAGGTGCAGATACACATCCATGCATTCGAGCTTGTCTGTATGTATGAGAGTGTCATCTCAAACGGACACAGAGGAGAATTCCCCCTGCCCACCACCAAACATCAAACAAGCATAAATAGATTCAATTTTTAAAAAATAAACCAGTTTATCTGATGATCACAAAAGCGTGAAACCCAGGGTCACAAACTCGTATCCATACAACTGAATATGTTAGCTCTTTCACTGATGATGAATGCTTTCCAATAAGTACTGTGCATAGTGTTGTTTTTGCAGTAATCCCTCTTTGATACATGTTTCATTGAAGTTGCCTGATAAGGTGTTGCAGTTAAGCTTTTTATTCAATTTTTCTTGCATTCATAAAAATGATTTATTTTCTGGATATAGATTGTACAAAATCTGTCCAAATGTTCTGTAGATCCAAGCGATATTGACTATACTATTAGCCACGATAAAGAGTGATTTTTGTTTAACTGATTATGTAGATTTTTATATTTATTTGTATTCTATAGGCTTGGGAAAGGTTTTTTTTTTATAACTTCTGTACACTGCTAGCATATTGTGGCCATGTTCATAATTGATATTATTGAGTGTTAGCTTTGTCTATATATACATATATATATTATTATATAATGACAAACAAACACTTAAAAAGCCATAGGTGATATTTTATTTTCTTGAAGTCGATAAAACACAGCTTCAAACTGTCAGACCTGGAAAACCAAATCTGTCTATTGACATAGAGCTCCCAATGGATCTACATCATCTTGAAAATCCCATACGGATTACCAATAATTTTATTATTATTTATATATATATATATATATATATATATATATATTGGAAATTGTAAGACAAAATGGAAAAAGTTTATTATTATTATTATTTATCCATTAGGACTTCATTTGACTGGCCACTATTTACATTATTCAGAGTATTGTCCACATCTTTGCCGCCATGTTTATCACGTTTCGATCATTGTATGGTCTGGTCTTCTTCAAGAAGGACACATGGCACAGTGGGTAAAGGCATTAGTTAAATCCAGTGACAGGACCCAAAGAGTGTGAGTTCAATATCTGGTTAAGTCAGTGGAGAACTTGAAGAGGGGAACTAACAGGAGATAACTGACATCCATTAGACATGGTACGTGGAACTAGAACAGTCTACCCCAGTGAGGTTCAGTTCTACATTCCAACCACCTGAAGAAGGATGGAGCATACAACGGCTGAAACGTTTTAATAAATATGGCGACAAAGATGAGGACAATAGTCCGAATAATGTGAATAGTGTACATAATACCTCATCTCAGAAATATAGACATTCATCTGACTGAGTTTGTGGATGTTGTTGTGATTACACATGCGCATGAATGAGAGACGCTGGTAGTTACAAAAATTTTTGAAATCTCGCCAAACTTATCGATATTCTTTTTCTTTCAATCATTTTTGTTTTTAACTACCTCACATTGTGATAACAGAAAATATGCCAAGAATGGTGAAACATTCTAAGAATCTGGACGTAAATTTACTGTGGCTGAACAAATGTTTAAAATACTTGCTAGACATTTTCATCTTAGGAAATTATTTTCTCTTTTAATTAGAGTAGCATTTTTTATGTCAAAATTGTGGTCTGTTTCATTATGTTGAACAACCAATGTGTTTTGCGTGTCATTTTTATTTAATGTCTCTTTTGGGATCATGTAGTCTTTTGTTTAAATTTCTTGAGGTTTCTCCAATATATTCATTCTGGCAACCCGTACAATGATTAAAATCCTCCTTCAAGCTTTGGGTTGTTGTTTTGTATTTGTATTGATTAAGTTTTTTATTGTTTAAGATATAGTTGTGACAAATTTTATGTTGAGTTTAGATAAATTCTTTTTGGCTGTATTTGTGATAGAGTTAGTGGGTAGAATATATCTTTTTGATTCATTGAGTTTGTCAGGAAGGACAGCTCTTGTATTTTGGAACATTTTATGAAGCTTTTGTTTCACATTGAATATGAAATAGTTAGGGTATTGAAGTGTCTTGAAAGTATTTTCAATATATTTCTCCTCTTCACGAAAATGTTGAGGACTGCAAATTCTAATGCTCTTAAATAGAATCCAATGATCATTCTAGATTTTTTTGTTGTTATGATGGGAATAGAAGTTTATGAAGTCATTTTTATCAGTTGATTTTCAGTCGACACTAAGTTTTAGACTATTGTCAAATCAGTGTAACATGATGACTAAGAAAGGTAAAGTATTGTTTTCTTCAATTTGTACGTAAATTCTATTGAATGTTTGACTTTGTTTGGTTTATCTACAAGATCCAGTAAGTCAGTATCAAGGGAATATCATCAATATATCAGAGGTTTAGTTAAAATATTTTGGAAAGAGTCAGATACAAGAAATTCTTAGGAGATGCATGCCATTACTCCACTGAGAGGTGATCCCATTGGTAATTTAAATATTTTGTAAAAATTATTATTAAATGTGAAAAAATGTTGTTTGGTGATGAGACAACAGATTATTATTATTTTAGCTGTTGGTAGGAAGATGTTTACCTTTGATTGTGTTCGATGCTTTTTTACGAGATTTAAGCATTTTTTGTCCAGGATATTAATGTAAATTGATTTTATATCTTGGCTGGCCATGAGTTTGTCAGCCATATTTGTTTCCCTTAGTTTTTCAACAAGGTTTCCTGAATTTTTTTATATGTGATGGACTTATTGTTCCAAAGAGAGTGGTTAAAATTTTTGCTAAGGCTTTAGCTAGTATGTGAGGGTGTGGGTGCTGCATATTCTTGAAATGATGGGTGACATAAGGATATCAGTTTTGGGGTCCTTGGGTGACATTCTATGACTTGTTACCATTTTTAGTTAGTGTCCTGATTTCCGTGTTAAATTTTTGTGTTTCACTAGTTACTTTTTCTTTGTTTATTTTTTTTTGTATCTATAGGTATCCAGTGTCATTGGGTAGGGAGTGAATTCTTTCTATATAACTATTCTTGTTTATGATGCCTATGTGCTCCCCACCCGACCCCTGTCAGCAGGAGTGATGTGGATTTCCTTACTTGTCACTAGGTGTCTCAGTGGTAATAGAAAAGTTGTGTGTATGTATTTATATAATGTTTTCATTTTCAAAACACGGTCAAGATATTGTGTCCATGTTCATAGTTGATATTACTGAGTGTTGTTTTTTTAGTTTTTATTAATAAGGCTTCCATTATTTTTAGCCTTTTTTTGCATGTAGATGATGCTAATATATATTTATGTTGTCAACAAGTATGTTACGAATAGGGTCTGTTACATCTCCATGAATATTTAAATGAGATCAAAATTGAGCTATGGTCAGAAAGGTGTACCATGAGTCTTTGTGTCAACATTATACAGGGTGTCCATAAAGTTTGTGTGCACTTAAAACAATTTATAAATTTATTTGTATTTGTGATAGAAATAATCTGTAAAAAAATGTTATAAAGTTTAATGTACCTAGTTTTAAGTATAGCTAAAATAACTAATGTGATTTTAGGCATTACTGTAAATCAGTTGGCAAATGTTTTCCGTGAACTGCAAAATCGTATTACCCTTTGTATTGCTAATGATGGAGGACATGTGAAAACTTAAATAAAATTTCAATAAAACCTTAAGAAAATATAGATTTACTTCTTTCTAATCCTTTTTACAAATTATTTCTATCGCAAATACAAATAAAGTTATAAATTTTTTAAAGTGCACATGAACTTTATGGACACCCTGTATAAACACAGAGATACAACAATCTCTTTCTTGTTAACAGTTAATATATTTCAACCTTGAAAATGGCTAAATGTATGGCCAAAAACACTCTGAAAAAAAGAACAATTGGACAGTTTTTATATAATTTATCATCTGAAAAGAAAAAAATTATAAGATCACATGAGAAATTGTATAAAAAACTAAATCAAAGCACCTTGCCTGTTGTATTCAAATAAATATGCATCAAAGAAAGAATGCTGCCTAAATACACAAATATTTATATATATATATATATATATATATATATATATATATATTTTCTGATGCTTGATCATTGAAATAATGATTTTAGAAAGAGCCAGGCTGAGAACTTTTCAGCCATTCTTTGTACAGTTACTCAAGACAAAAGAAGAATTTTTTCTTTCTGTAAAAGAACGAAGCATAATTAGTTTGCCTAAATCATTTTTCTTTAAATAAATATTATGTGGATCACTGTCTTCAATTCAAGATGCATGTCAAAATTTGAAGGTACTTACCTCAAAAGTCAGTTCGCCTTGTGACTTATTAATTTTGGTCTGCATATCCAATTTAATGTGTCCCTGAGGTTTCCTCAGCACGTCATGCTGAAAAACATGCAAAACATAAATTTCATTATTTACTTTCAGACTATTGTCAGACATCTTTGTTTGTGTTGTCATCACAATTTGGTGGTTCAATAAGTACAATATCAGAATCAGGTGAGCAGTACGCCAGAATCTATCTTAAATATTTATAAGTCTACCATTCTTACATTCATCAAATATTGCTGTCTTGATTCTTAATAAAATCCAAAAAAGAATCTGCAATATTATTGGTCTTGACCTGGTATCTTGGCTTCAGTTATTTTCTTGCTGCCATAATGTTGCCTCCCTGTGCCTTTTCTATAAACAATTTCATGAAAACTGTTCAGATGAACTCTTCGCTATGGCACCTAGATTGTATGAATTTAAGCGCAGTACTAGAGTGAGAACAAAAAAAACAAGGAGTTTGTGCAGAAAAGGGTTGAACATTTTAAGGGACACCAGGAACCTCTTCTCGCCACTGTCAAATGCAGAAAAATGGCATGGTTTGGAGACATTACAAGGCATGACAGCCTGTGCAAGACCATCATACAAAGCACTGTTGAAGGTGTACTTAGGAGAGAATGCCAACGTAAAAACTGGTTGGACATTGTCAAACAACGGACACGTATGACTATACCAGAATTGCTGATGGCTGCCATTGATCTACAAATGTTTAAATCTTACCTTCTCTAAATTTTAGTTTTATCAACAAGTGCACCGGTTGGGTATTTATTGTATGGCAATTATTTATTAATATTTATTTTGGTTTTATGAACAAGTGGGTATTTATTGTATGGCAATTATTTATTAATATTTATTTTGGTTTTATGAACAAGTGGGTATTTATTGTATGGCAATTATTTATTAATATTTATTTTGGTTTTATGAACAAGTGGGTATTTATTGTATGGCAATTATTTATTAATATTTATTTTGGTTTTATGAACAAGTGGGTATTTATTGTATGGCAATTATTTATTAATATTTATTTTGGTTTTATGAACAAGTGGGTATTTATTGTATGGCAATTATTTATTAATATTTATTTTGGTTTTATGAACAAGTGGGTATTTATTGTATGGCAATTATTTATTAATATTTATTTTGGTTTTATGAACAAGTGGGTATTTATTGTATGGCAATTATTTATTAATATTTATTTTGGTTTTATGAACAAGTGGGTATTTATTGTATGGCAATTATTTATTAATATTTATTTTGGTTTTATGAACAAGTGGGTATTTATTGTATGGCAATTATTTATTAATATTTATTTTGGTTTTATGAACAAGTGGGTATTTATTGTATGGCAATTATTTATTAATATTTATTTTGGTTTTATGAACAAGTGGGTATTTATTGTATGGCAATTATTTATTAATATTTATTTTGGTTTTATGAACAAGTGGGTATTTATTGTATGGCAATTATTTATTAATATTTATTTTGGTTTTATGAACAAGTGGGTATTTATTGTATGGCAATTATTTATTAATATTTATTTTGGTTTTATGAACAAGTGGGTATTTATTGTATGGCAATTATTTATTAGTATTCATTTCTCTATGATAGTTTGTGTTCATTTTTTTTTACTAATATAGTATTTTTGAAATCAAGTTTGTCACCAGTTTTATTTCTATATCATAGTAAGGAATTTAAATAATTTAAAATTAAAAAAACTTATGGAAATTGGTCATATTCGCATAATTTAATTGTATGATGTATATGGTGGAAGTGAATGCCAATGTTACATTGTCTAGAAATGTTTGCTCCTTTCTCTTCTGTTATCGCAGACAGGAATAAATGTTTAACAAAAGCAATAAAAGTTTGTTTTTTGTTTTTTTAAATAAAATATCAATTATCTTCAAATGATTCTTATGAAATTATTTTCATTGTTTAAAATTGCCGAAAATATTGGGGGTGGGGAGCATCTAATTCAAAAATATCTTATCAACAAGCCCAAATAGAAATTATAATTAAACAATTACCTGAGATTTATAGTAATAAAATAAAATAATTACCTGAGATTTATAGTGATACAATAAAATAAAATAATTACCTGAGATTTATAGTGATACAATAAAATAAAATAATTACCTGAGATTTATAGTGATACAATAAAATAAAATAATTACCTGAGATTTATAGTGATACAATAAAATAAAATAATTACCTGAGATTTATAGTGATACAATAAAATAAAATAATTACCTGAGATTTATAGTGATACAATAAAATAAAATAATTACCTGAGATTTATAGTGATACAATAAAATAATTACCTGAGATTTATAGTGTTACAATAAAATAATTACCTGAGATTTATAGTGATACAATAAAATAAAATAATTACCTGAGATTTATAGTGATACAATAAAATAAAATAATTACCTGAGATTTATAGTGATACAATAAAATAAAATAATTACCTGAGATTTATAGTGATACAATAAAATAAAATAATTACCTGAGATTTATAGTGATACAATAAAATAAAATAATTACCTGAGATTTATAGTGATACAATAAAATAAAATAATTACCTGAGATTTATAGTGATACAATAAAATAAAATAATTACCTGAGATTTATAGTGATACAATAAAATAAAATAATTACCTGAGATTTATAGTGATACAATAAAATAAAATAATTACCTGAGATTTATAGTGATACAATAAAATAAAATAATTACCTGAGATTTATAGTGATACAATAAAATAAAATAATTACCTGAGATTTATAGTGATACAATAAAATAAAATAATTACCTGAGATTTATAGTGATAAAATAAAATAAAATAATTACCTGAGATTTATAGTGTTACAATAAAATAATTACCTGAGATTTATAGTGATACAATAAAATAAAATAATTACCTGAGATTTATAGTGATACAATAAAATAAAATAATTACCTGAGATTTATAGTGATACAATAAAATAAAATAATTACCTGAGATTTATAGTAATACAATGCTCCATTCCTGAGAACAAACCATTTTCTTTTCCACATTTTTACTTTCCCACCTAACTTCGAAAGGTAACCACATTTTTCCAGTGTATCCTGAAAGTAGAGGCAAAAATTATTTTTCATTCTTCATTGAGACCATAAAAGAAACTTCAAAATTTTCTTTGCTTGAAAATAAGAAAGATGGTATATCAAGTTTATAAATTTCAATACCATCAGGAAAAGCGTTTAGTATTAAGATATACAAGCTATAACGAATGATTCTAAGATCTTAGTAATAATCCAAGATAAGATTAAATCAATTTAATATGTTACGAGAAAATGATTAAATAATAAGTTAAAGACAAAAACTCATTTCATGAAAGTTAGTAAATGGGAATGCGTAAAGAAAAACATATTCAAGGGAAATAATTCGATATTTTTTTATTTAGTTCTCTCCCCTGTTTAATAAATATGAATATAATTATTCAAGGGAGGTAATTTGTAAAAATAAAAAGCAAAAACGTTAAACTGACAAGTTTGCTAGTTCTTGATCAAACTACAAACGTTGAAGTTGTTTTTCTTGATTTCTCCAATTATGTCGCCTTTACGAAAACTTTGAGTTCTTCAAGATCTGTCAAAATAAAACAATGTTTTGTATATTTGTCTTCTTGCCAAATATTCTAAAGCACATGGCCGTTTGGCGAAGCATTGCCACGTCTGGCATAAGGCTCTGATAGTGGATCAACCTCACTACGCAAGTGGAATTAGTACAAATTTCTTAACTACTGCACTTTTAAAAATATGTGTCAGCTGCTCTATCTTTAGTCACTGAATTTCATGGTTTATTTTTTCTTTGCTGATATAATAATTTTATAGTAGCAAATCCTAATTGCAGAATCAATGTTTGCAAGAGTGGAGAATTTTAATTATATATATATATATATATATATATATATATATATTGAACAATAAAAAAATGTTCAAAAATTAAAATGTTAGACACACTGGGTTCTATATTGATATTTTTAAATTATATCCCCCGATTAGTTTTAATCGATTATCTCGATTATCCCTCGATATTTTTAAATTTAAATTATATCCCTCGATTAGTTTCAGCCAGCATGGCCATCATCAGAAGGAAAAATTCCTGCTTGTTAGTAATAGTGAACCACAGGGGTGAATGACTGTTTCTAAATAAAGCGAACTTTGCCTATAGTTTTCATCTGCTTTTTTATCATTAATTTTTGGTCAGTCCTTGTATTGGATAAAAGGCTTCTTTCAAGTTCTTTTAAGGAGAGTTTAGGAGATTCATGAGTATTTTATTATATATATATATATATATATATATATATATATATATATATATATATATATATATATATATATATATATATATATATATATTAATGTATATTTGGGCAACAACATTTCTTTTAAACAAGTTTTGTTAAATATGAAAATTTAATTAATTTTTTTATTTAGTTTTCCCAGTATTCTTACATTTTTCCATTTGGTTTGGTTTGGTTTATTTTGCTTTACGTCATATCAACCTCAATGGCTTATTTAATGGTGACAATATTTTTTATTGATGGTAATATTTTGTTTTGTCAAAAATCTGTTTCTGGTAATATATTTCCTTCAGAATTGTATTTCTGGTAATAATTTTTTTCAAAAATGTATTGCTGGTAATAGTTAACTATTTGCCCACAGCTGGGACCCTAACAGGTGCTACCAACCAGGGTCAGGGTGAACCTGGAAACACCAGCAATTAAGAGATGGTTCCACACTCCTCAAAGCCTCCTAATCAGAGGCCTTGCTGGACGTAGTTTAACGTCTTACACAGGATGCAGATGTAGTTTAATTTTTTAAATTGTCCATATTTTCCATTGCCTGAAGCACTTTAATGTGCTTCTTTAACTATTTTCAAGAGTTTTTTTTTTTTTAGTTATATTAATTTCTCATGTTTGAGTGTCTAAGATGGATTTTTCTTGTGTTGTTTTGAATACTAGTAGGAGCATTTATTCCAAGCCTTCGCATGCTGAGTGTGGTTGGAATTCAAGTGACCTTTCTAATTTTTAAAAAACTTTTAACACCCAATTGCCACTGTTGAATAAGGTGAGGTTTATAGTGGGAATGAGATGTTTTATATACGGGCCTCACTCAAAGCAAAAAGTTCCCAGTAATTTGATTTATACAGACGTTTTGTGCTTTCAACCACATATATATTAACTCTGCATGGCAACTAACAGCTTCAATCCACATGATGCACAATGCGAGTGTCCCACCTAATAAATAGTTGTTATTGTTTGTTCTATAAATCCATGTTTGTGTTTATTTGTGTTTCTGTAGTTAGTGGCATTACTACCTCAGCTAAAACATCTGCTATATAATTCACTAAGACAATAATGTTTGGAGAGTGCATTGATTACTAGATCATCACCAGTAAATTTGCACCTAGGCTCTTACAACATTCCACTATACCTGTCAGATTTCCCATTATCACACTATGGGATATCTAATAACAAAAATGATTAAAACAAAAGGAAAAAGATCTGAATGAAATCAGCTAGATTATATATGCTAAAGACATTAAAAAAAAATGTAAAAATGAAAAATAATTTGAAATTTAAAATTCCCAGCATCTCTCATTTGTGCATGTGTAGCTGCACCAAAATAAACAAATTCAGTCCAAAGAACAAAACATTGAACAAAGACCTTTTCTTACTTTGTCATACATCTTTTTCCCCTAAAACTTTTCTTGATATATAATAATTTATCTATCTTGAGGCATTCGAAAGTCTAGTCACACTGAGGAGCTGTGATACAGCGAAACAGTACTGTCTGTGAATGACATAATTTAGCTCTTGAAAATACATTTCAATTGAGCACTGTTGAGTGATAAGCTATTTCTATAAACAACAGCCACCTGCACTAATGCAAAGCTCTTCAGTAAAATGAATTGAGCACTTTGGCTGGTTGGCATTTGTTTACATTTGTAAAAACAATACGCTAGATTTAGTTGTGTAACTCTACCGAGTGAAGATAGCTCTGGCTGACACAAAATTAGTTGTGTTTCAATACTGGCTTGAGGCATTCGGAAGTCTAGTCGCACTGAGGGGCTGTGATACAGCAAAACAGTACTGTCTGTGAATTATATATATATGTATATACAATATTGCATATTGAGTGCTGGTATTAATAAAATAGTGTTTGATGTAATGTAACAGAGGTACTAAATATATATTAATAAATATACAGATTATTCCAAACTGGTAGCACAACTCAGTGTCTCATGTACAGCACAGTTTTCAGGTGAGACTATATATATATATATATATATATATATATATATATATATAAACAAATGCTTAGAGGTACAAAATTTATATACTATTTTAAAAACAAGGAATTTATTAAATGGTAATAGTCTCTAAGGCCCTTTCAACCAACATCTCATCAGGAGAAAATCGTTGGAAAATTGATAAATTAAATGAAAAGAACAGCAATGAAAAAAAAGGGGGGGGGGAACATACTAAAATGACATATAAGTATATATACTTATAACGAGGGGAGGGGAAATTTCGTGTAAATAATGAGCGAGGGACAGTTAAAATAAAATATCCCCCAACAAATTAAGGGACTTCACAAAATCCTTCTGCCGGCAAAGAGAAGGTTTCCGTAATCCTATACAGATTGATTCCAAAATCTTCAAATGATTGTTGGAACCAGCTATGTGAATAATTTGGAACCACTCTTTCGTATACGACTTGGCACAGGCTATATTCTCTACTAGGTGTTGAGCAATATATATATATATATATATATTTAGTTGGATTGATGTGAGTTTGTGACTCTGTGTTTCATTCCCTTATGATCATCAGGCAAATTTGTCTGACAATCACAAGTGCATGAAACCCAGTCACAAACTCACATCAATCCAACTAAATAGGTTAGCTCTTTCACTGAATTCAAGTGCTTTCCAATAAGAACCACTCATATATATATATATATATATATATATATATATATATATGTATATATATATATATATATATATATGTGTGTGTGTGTGTGTGTGTGTGTATATATATATATATATATATATATATATATAATATATGACTGATGTCAATTCAGTCGGGTTTCAATCCAAGCTAGAGGCAACCGGATGTCTAGCCACACTGATGAGCAGTGATACAGTGAAATCGTCTGTTTGTGGATGACAACATATATATATATATATATATATATATATGACGTCTGTGGGGAACTTCCTGAATTGCAATGCTGCTTGTAATATGCCTTTTCATTCAGAGGATTATCTTGGTTCTCACGTTTCAGTTGTTGTGCCTTCCAGCCTTCTTCAGCTATCAATTATCATACTCGGTAGATTTCTAGGAAGTTTGAACAGAACTCTTCTTTTCTATCTAGCTAGCTTGTTTTCAGTTCATTTCCAGTTAGAAATCAGGGAGATAAGATTTCATGCCTTTAACAGAGCTATTGGTGCTAAACGAACATAAGAATTTTTGTCATCATCTGTCTCCTTGAATTCACTTCTTTTATTGTCCTTTCCCAATAAAGGTTTCTTTCACTCTCAGTAAACCATTGCATTTTAGTGGCTTTATCACCTTTCCTGTGGTGAATTGATTAAAACATTTTATCTCTAGTTACCTATTGAGCATTTTTGGGCACAACTAACAACTATTTATTTAGTGGGACACTCGCATTGTGGAAATCAATGTGTCTCTGTTAGAGCAATTAGTTCATTGTGGGGATGTTAAACACTGGCCATTAATCACACATGTAAGCTTTCTGGGAGCATATTTGGTTTGAGTATGTGAAGCTCATACTTACAAATAAGCCTGTTGGTTTGGTTGTTTGGGGTTTTATGGCATATCAACCACTATGGGTTATTTAATGCCAGATCCAGTATTTACTAAATATATCAAAAACGTATAGCTGGCAACATCATTGTTTCAAAAACGTATAGTTGGCAATATCATTGTTTCAATGTGCTGGAAAAGACCTGGAAGTTCACTATTTTCCCATAGCTGGGACCCCAACAGGTGCTACCACCCCGAGTCAGGGTGGACCTGGGAACACCAGCAATTGAGAGGTGGTTCCATGCTTCCTCAAAACCTCCTGATCAGAGGCCTTGCTGCTGGATGCGGTTTAACGTCGTACCCAGGACGAAATAAGCCCGAATTATCTATCAATGGAACATTCGTTCTCATGTTAAATTCCTCATCTGTGTAGTGAGTGTAATTTGTGGCACTGGCGTGTCGTGCACATGTGTTGTTCCCGATTCATAATTGTGGTTGCATTCTCTGCCACTGATATCTGAGTAAATGCTGAGTTTTCCCAGCTCGTTTTTTTTTAAGTTGTTCTTTAAATGTTCTTTATTTATCTCTTGATTTATTTAATTATTTAATTAATTTTCATATTATTTAACTTTTTATTTTGTTTAACTTACTTTATTTTATAAGTGTTGAATATTATTAATTTGAAATTGTGATGATCATAATACGATGATGACTCTTTTCCGAACTGAAATGACATGACTATCAGGCATATTACTGTACTTATTTTAATTCTGATCGCCTCCCCCCCCTCCTTTAGCCTCCATGTTAACTTGCTCAGCCTTTTAAGGAAAAATTTATTTCTAGGTCAACCTATCTGCTCATATTTCATTTTTCCACATCTCCTTTCTTTCCCTCTCTCTCTCTCACTCTATCCTTCTCTCTCCTCCTTCTTTTCCCTCCCTCTCTCTTTCTCCAATTTTTTTTAAACCTTATGTTGAAATTTTTATTTTTCTTTCTTCCTTTTTTGATATAATTTTTTCCTTTTCTTTTTCCTTTCTTTTTTCCTCTCCCTTTTCATTTTGTCTGTACAGATTTCATTTCTAGAAAAAACTTCAGTCTGAAGAGATAAATATTTGAATATATTCATGAAATAAATTATAACTGAAATTAATTTTTAAAGATTGTCTTTATTTATTATATATATATATATATATATATATATATATATATATATATATATATATATAAAGAATTACTGGGTTTATTTTTAATCAGACATTTTAATTACTTCAAACTTTATAATAGTGGATACTCGTATTTGAAATAGATGCCCCATTTTTATTTTATTAGTATAGATTGTCTATCAGCCTGCTTGGCAGTTAAGAAATCACAACAAAGAAAACATCAAGCATAAAAGAGTGAGGTTTGGAGATACATACATGTTTACGACTGTCTGTGGCATATTTTAAAATTTTCTGCTCTGGTTCTGAGCACTCCGAATCGCTTTTGCTGGACACGTCATCAGGTGGCAAGGCATAATCACAGGAGATTTCGGAGAGTTCAGAATGGCACGAAACACCTATGAAAAAATTATACAGTTAAAATTTGGACATTCTTAAATAAAATCTTACTGAATGGCATTTCTGTCCCACAACACAGATTGAGCCTTTGTCAAATTTAAATGAGTAGAGACTGTACTGTGCACTGGCAATCATAATCACCAAAGAAAACTGTACCAAATAACAGAAACCACATCACTCAAGGACTTTTAACAGATATCATATGCCAATCGAAAAGAAAATAATGACATTATCAAGATATTAATACTTAACATCACTTCAAACAAAAAGGTTAGGAAGGAACCTCCATCAATAATGGAAAAAGTGATAACAGCTACTGGGCTTGAGAAGAGAAAATAATGACATAATCAAGATGTTGATATTCCACACTACTTCAAATAAAAGGTTAGGAAGGAAACCCCATCAATACTGGAAAGAGTGATAACAGCTACTGGGCTTGAGAAGAGAAAATAATGACATAATCAAGATGTTGATAGTCCACACTACTTCAAACAAAAGGTTAGGAAGGAAACCTCCATCAATAATGGAAAGAGTGATAACAGCTACTGGGCTTGAGAAGAGAAAATAATGACATAATCAAGATGTTGATATTCCACACTACTTTAAATAAAACGTTAGGAAGGAAACCTCCATCAATAATGGAATGAGTGATAACAGCTACTGGGTTTGCGGAGAGAAAATAATGGCATAATCAAGATGTTGACATTCCACACTACTTCAAATAAAAGGTTAGGAAGGAAACCCCCATCAATACTGGAAAGAATGATAACAACTACGGGGCTTGAGAAGAGAAAATAATAACATAATCAAGATGCTGACATTCCACACTACTTTAAATAAAAGGTAATGAAAGAAAACACCATCAATACTAGAAAGAGTGGTAATAGCTACTGGGCTTAAGAAACTTATTTTCCTGAAAAATTATTTTCAGAGAAAGATTTTATAAATTTCAGCTGATAGCAGTCCTGGCAGCTCAATCAATAAATGCCAAATGTGATCTTTATAAGGAAACAACTAATATTACCATCTGATTCAGTCATAGGCCAACTGTGACCTGTTTGGTCTTTCTGAATGACATATTTAATTTCATGAGGAAAATAACGATTCTTAGATTTTTATTTTGTTTCATTCACTTGTTCACTCACACACTCTCTCATACATAACCACATATATAAACAATGATTAAGTACAATGATTTTTAAATTTTGTAAACTTTTGGGGAAAGTAACGTTGACTGTATTTTAAACCATTAGCCATTTTTTTACTATGGAAGATTATACATATAAACATCTTTTGCTTTTGAAAGAGGAAACATTCATAAGAATTGTTTTCTAAAGAAGAAATTTTTTTCATTTTCAAATAAATAAATTAGAAATAAATGAAATTCAGTGATATATGTTAATCCCCCGTCATCAGTGATAATATTATAACAAGACTTTAATTATACAAAAATATTTTTAAAAATAAAACTTTCCTGCCATTTCTAAAGTATATGCTTGTGATAATATGGTCTTCTGTAGTGAAAATAGCTTAGGTATCTACTTAAAATTATCTATGAAAAATTACTTTGGATCTTTGTGCAGCTCGCCTTGTGATAAGACATTGATCATGTGGACGACTGCTCAAAAAATGGTTGTCCTTCATATTTTCTTATAAATTGGCTTAAACTAGTCCAGTAAAACACCTTGATTGTGGAGAGTGAACTTAAGAGTAATTGTTTGATTGAGTAGTGTGTCATTCATTACTCTTGATATTTAACTTTAAGTCTGGTACAAGAACATGATAGTGGTGAAATAACTGAGGATCAAATTTACTGAATTGGAATGATTATTAGCAAATCAGAATCTGCTGCCAGCAAAGTTGGATCATTATGTCATGCTAGACAAATTTTCTGGCCAGAAGATATCTAGCAGCTTTATAAATCATTTGTACCTTAGCTATTGCTACCACATCCAGTCTGATGCTTCTACTAGGTATCAAGAGATTTTTAACAAAAATCCAAAGAATCTGCAATGTTATCGGTCCTGACCTGGCATCTTGGCTTCAGTCACTTTCTCATCACTATAAAGTTGCTTCCCTGTGTCTTTTCTATAAATCCTTTCATGGTAATTGTTTGGATAAGCTTTTCCTCTATCAAACCTTGATTTCACAAATTTAACCACAGTACTAGATTGGCAGTTAGGTTTTATCATTTTGCTGTTCAAATTGCTAGATGTAATCATAAGTTCTGCACTAATAGTTTTTTCTCTCGTATTTTGACCCTGTTGTAAATATGGATATCCAATCACAATGTAATGTGAGCAATTGCAAGAATGATTTCTTCTCCCTTATACACTTCCTCGGTTATGTGCATTATTATATCCATGCTATAATAACACTTTAGTTCAAGGATGAGATGGAACAGAATGGCAGAAAGGAAAAAGGAATGTTTTGTACTCAGAGAGACTTTTATAATACTATGCCATACACAAAACTATATATATATATGCAAGTGTCCCACTTGGAAAAATATAAATAAAAAATATCTACACTGCAAAGCAAAGTATAAGGAGGAACAAAATGGAAAGGTCTTACATATAACTTGGAGATACTCCTGACCTGGAGATGCCATTTTTAGGACTCCAAATTTAAACACACCAGATTCATCTATGTCCCATGAGGAAACAGTATCATGTGCTTGTAAGCTGTTAAGGGAAGCAGATTTAACTTCAGCCTGAGCCCAGTAGAAAAAAGCAACCCTCACATTTGGCTGCTGTCTACCAACTGAAAAATAACTGCCACTTTGGTCACTGTATGGAGTGACATCTCAAATCAGTCATCATGTGACCCACGTCAATTATCTCCACCAAAGGAAAATAAACGTTTTCTGTATTCTTACAACATTATGAGAAAATAAGAGCAGTAAATATAGCAAATTTTCAATTTATTGATAATTTTCTAACATTTTATCAACACACATCTTTGTAAGACTATGAAGCCAAAGTAACTAATATTCCTTAAAATATTAAAATGCTTAAAATATTTCAAATTTTAAAAATTATTGAGGAGTTAAAAAATTATATAAAAAAGGCATTTCCACTGTATTTGTCATATAATTTTATAACAATTATCTCCTCCTTAGATAAATTTCTCAAACATCAGGTTGTCAATAAATGTGTCAACACTTCATAAAAACACCCACCTCCTAATTAAAAAATGCTTTTCTTTGATCTTTTAAACTAAAACAATATTTGTTTCAATTCTGATTAATTAAACTTTTAATCGGCTAATTTTTCTCAAATAGCATTTCAGGAAAGTATATTTTATTTTTGAAAGATTTTTTAATAAAGAGAATTATGTTGTGTTGACAAATCTGTTAATGTGGATGAAGATTTTTCATTTTTTAAAATGCATTTTAAACTTCAGTCATCACTTTTTGGTGAGGAGGTCCCTTGAACAGTGAAAAAATGGTGACATAACTTGTCAAACCAAGCAGAAAACAAAGTAAGAGTGCATATGGCCTCTTGTTTATATATGAGAACGTCATGCAAACTTTAGGTCACACCTCAACTCATCAGTGACTTCTTGACCTGGATATAAACAAGTTCCGCATGTCACCACGAAATTGGCTCTATGACACATTACACAGCATGAAGGAGGATTTCTTGAGATGTGAAACTGTTGGATTGAATTTTTTCCTCTCATAAAATTCTATTCCACCTATTTTTGTCATATTTATAAAAAAAACCTTTCTCATTTCATTATCTGCCTTTTGTATTTCATAAATCCAACAAATATCTCTCTCTCTCTCTCTCTATATATATATATATATATATATATATATATATATATATAATTATTTATTTAAATATTATAACATAAATAGGTTATAAAATATTTATGTTATATTATTTAAATAAATAATTATATCTGCTCTACTCTGTATTGAGCACTCTTTTAAGAATAATAATTGTTGGTTATTGGAATTTATTCCGTATATACCAATCCTATACTTGGATATATATATATATACATACATACATACATACATACATACATAAAATCTCACCTCTCTTTATGGCTCCTGAGCTGCTTTGATTAATGGGTACCTTGCGTGCGGACAGGGAGCTGAATGTTCGGCCACTCACGGGGCTGGTAATAGTTTGTATCGCTTCTGAATGGCTGCTGTCAAGACCGTTACACATATCATCGTCTGAAGAATCAGAGGTTGTGTCTCCCAGGAATGGAGATTTCCGGATCTGTGCTGCTTTCTACAAGAAAAAAAATACAAAAATTTATTTAATTCCAAAAGAATCCATATAAAGTTTTTAATGACATCTCAGCAGCGAAAAACATTTTGTGATCATCTGAAAATTAAATAAGTATCATTATTTGCATTATATACAGACTGTTATCCTCATCTTTGATGTTATTACCCCAGCGTTTCAGCTACTATACCTGCCAGCCTTCAACAGGTGCTTGTCAACCCAGGTAACCTTCAAGGAATTAATGAACTGAACTCTTTATTTAATCTCTGGGGGTCGATGGTTCTCATTCCACTGACCCTATCTAGGGATATCTCATCTAGTTCTTATGAGAGTTATTCATTAATTCATGGCCATTGACAATACCTTTTCTTGATTTTCAATGCATTTCTATAGTAAAATCATTTCCAATATGTTGCTACATAAAAAATCAGGATGTGGAATTAGTAAACACTAAACACTTCAAATACCTCAGTGTGTGGATTGGTTATAACAAATTTAGTAGAGGAGAAAAGGAAAGTGAACATGGAATAGGCCGCACTAGGGGTAGTTTTGCCAAACATTACAAATTACTACAAAGCCAAAACAATAGTCTAAAAACTTCAGTTATTTTTCTTAAGTAGCCTTGTCTGATTATATTTGGATGTCAGGCATGGTGCAAATATTCAGAAATATCTAAACTGCCAGCTCTATACAAGCATTATCTCTGATCAATGGTTAAAAATGGCTTCTTGTAAACTTGTTATATTCACTTAAGTACAAATTCGCTTTTCTTTTTTTTTTTTTAAGCGTATCACCCCAAGCAAGGCTGGAGGCCACTATCACGCATGGGGTTAAAGAAGGGTTGGAGGAAGAGCAGATAGGAGTGGTAAAGGAGAGGATGTGGAGAAAGAGAAAGACAGTGGGTCGATCAAGGCAAGGGGGTTACAGAAGATTTAGTAATAGGGAAGGGAGTTCCCTATTACCAATCATTTTTGGTCTGATCTGGCTCTTGTAAAGATAGAGTAGAGCAAGGGGAGTCAGATACTGACTGGAGCAGTACAAAAAAATCAACCATTTTTCCAACAACTTTAGCAATAGATTGTATATATGAGTTTCATTTCAGATTTGGGGTGAGCCACTTAGTGTCACAGTAGAGATGAAATGCACCTTTAAACTATTGTAAAATCTGCATAGATTGTATATATGAGTTTCCTTTGGGATTTGGGGTGAGCTACTTAGCAGGGTCACACTAGAGATGAAATGACTCTTTAAACTGTTGTAAAATCTGCATAGATTGTATATATGAGTTTCATTTGGGATTTCGGGTGAGCTACTTGGGCAGGGTCACAGTAGAGATGAAATGCACCTTTAAACTGCTGTATAAACTTGCATAAATACTAAGTATCAGAGTATACTCTTAAGTGGATCCTTAATAATCAGTAGAAAGAACATATAGCACAGAGATGAGAACACTGAGAAATATCAGCATTGATCTTATGGACTTGTGATAATTGGTTGTCAACAATCATCTTCAGGGATCTACCTGTTAGGAAGGACTTGATAATTTAGAAAGCCCTTCCAGAGATTCCATAGCTAGAGATGAATAGTTGTCAATATTCTTTTATTATTTCAAACTATTCTTCTCATCTTGTTTGATATACAATGTTATTGTAATTGTGTTTCACTCTAGTGATCATCAGATGTCCAATGATTGACTGATATGGGATATCTTGGATCAGGTAGTGAAGTCCCAATTCAGCAGGAATGAACAATAACCGATATCACAGGAACAAAATATCATGATAATTAGACGATATTCCATATCAGTCAATCAACAGACACCTGATGATGACCAGATGGTACCTGGTTGAAACATTGTGTCTGTAATAACATCTGTATCACCCAAGATGAGAACGATAGTTTGAAATAATACAAAAATATTTTGAATATTTTCCAATTAATTTTTAAAAATGGATGACATTTTAGGATCTGTATCAAATCAGTTTTTGCAAGAATAACAGTTGGGTGTCTGTTCTGACCAATATGCCGTGTGCGGAGCTCCTTCTGGAATCTTCACCACAATTATAAAAAGGATTTCAGAAGAAAAAGTCATTGATTGATTCCTCACAGCCAGCCATCTTCCACAATTCTATGATCTCCATAAGTTGCATTAAGCCACAAACCTATGCCATGTTCAGCCAACCTACAGAACTTGAATTGTCAAAGAGTTGTTATCTCTGTATATGAGATAACAATATATATGCTTTTATAAATCAAGAACAATATTGATGAAAAATGTGTGACAAAGTAAAAAGAAGTTTTCTTGTGACTTGTTTTGACTTTTCGGACATCAGACTAAATTTGTTATGTCAGTGCGACTACATATGCGCATGAACAAGGAATACTGGAAATTCACTACAACTAAAATATCTAGAGAGTGCCTTGATTGCAAGGTTATCTACAGTAAATTTCTGCCCTGGCTCCTACAACATTTCACAATTCCTGGCAGAACTTCTATAATCACAGTGTGGGATATCTAATAACAAAAGGGATGGAAAGAAAAAGAATCTAAATGAAATCAGCTAGATTTTTAAAAAATAAATTTTAAATTCGCAGCATCTCCCGTTCATCAGAGTCACACCAATGTAACAAATTTAGTCCAATAGTGTCCAAAAGGATGAAATGTGTCACAAGAAAAATTTTCCACTTTGTCTTACATTTTTCCCCAAAATCTCAATGTGTATATATATATATATATATATATATATATTTCATAGATTTTATCATCGTTAATGAGCTCTCTCATCTTCGAACAGAATGAAGTAAAAAGATCAATCAACTATAATAAGAAGAACATCCATGTTTTGCAAAACGAACTTAGTAAACTCATTAATAATAGCAAATGGTCCAATGTTGGCAGAAAACACCTAATAACAAACTTATCCAAATTACATCTAACGGAGACACAATTAGAATCACTCAGCTTTGGTCAGATATTTGCCACTGGAATACCAAAATATGACAACACAGATTACATAATTAAAAATCATCACTGCAATGACTCGAATTTTAGCAAAGGCTATATCCAAAGCCTAATCACAGCTACACACAAAAATATGAACAACACCATACTTCTTTGAAGATATATCAAAGCCCTGAAAGAATTATCTATCATATATATATATATATATATATATATATATATATATATATATATATATATAATTAATACACAATAAAATCTAAAATCATCTCATATGGGGAATAAGCTTATTTCAACCAACAAAATTCATCAGTCTTATTCAACCCCGGTATAGACTGAGTTCATGTTGGAATTAGAAATTTAACTGTGACAGCTACAGAAAAAAACAAAAAAAAACAGTAGTCAAAAAACTAATACAGAATTTATCCATTTCATTGTTTCAGTCAGATGAAAGGCATGAAACAGTGGTCAGGGGAGAGTGGAAAAAAAGTATTAGTCTTAAAAGAAAGAGGTTTTATAAAATTAAACCCAGATATTAACCTTATGGCATTAAATTGGGTCTATATGAAGAATGAAATATTAATTTGGAACTAAGAGAGGAATAAAAGGGGTTTAAAAAAAACATAAAATACATATATAAAGTTATGTTTAAAAATACAAAATTACACTTAAAAGTACTATTCCAAACACAAGTTATATCTTATATTACTAAGATCATCTTATAATCAATTCTTTTTTATCCCAACCCCATAAATTGATAGACTTGTCATTTGTGGTTAAGTGGAAGGATCTTCTTTACTGGAAACTTTAAAATAAAATGAACTGACTCAAAGGTATAAAATAAATAATATATTTTTATTTGAGAGTGACGAGTGAGTCCTTTGGTATTCAGTGTAGCAAAATGTTTGTTTATAAGATGGATATTGTCCGGGGCTGGTAGTTTTGAAATAAGAAATAGGTTCGTTTCAATCTACTATATTTTTCTCTTCCCTCAGCAGGGCAGAAATATCATTAGCAAAATACCTCTGAACTATTTCTTCACTCGTCACTTATGCCTGCTTTTTCCACAGTAGCATCTTTTGTCATCACTCTCATCATCCCTTCTTCTTCTATCTCAGAAGTGTCAGCTTCTATCCTTTTGACCAGGCTCCATTACTCTGGTGTGAACATTGGTTTCAGCTAGCATCAACAGTCTCTTTGTGTCAATTTTTTGATCAGCCAAATTTTTTTTTCTGGCATTCCTTTCTTCTTCATATTTTTTTTTTTTTATAACAAAAGTTATAAGTAGAGCCTCCCTGATTTTTGGTATTTTTCAATCACAAATAAGTAGGCTGTGATCCTGCAAATTTCTGATGTTTTTAGCTGGGTTCCGTCTTTACTTCTCGCTCTTATTATTTGAGGGTTGACTTAGCTGAGAGAAGAGTATATAGAGAGAAGTTGAGAGAGAAAAAAAGTGATAAGGGTTTTAAAAGAAAGCACAAACGTATTATTTTAATATGAATCCTTTTTATTAGTATATCTTATTTTTATTGGTACTCACTACACATTATAATTTTATTACGAGTTTTACTCCATCTTATAATTATTGCTTTTTATCCCAACCTTCTTCAACAGCAAAAGCCTGAAATCAGAAATAGAAACTCGGCTTCTGACAAGAGACCGCAGTAGTCTGTCTTTCTCTTATAGTTGAGAAATATTTATATAGAGGGTGCGATGGATAAATTGCCGTCTAAATTGCAAAAAATGAAAAATAACGCTGTTATCTCATTTTACTAGATATATTTACCAAAATTACACAAAAATATCCTGAAATACTAAAGAGTAAATTTATTCAGTAAAATCACCATTGGCTTCAACAATGGACTCCAAACGACTTCGGAATCTCCTGCAACTCTTCTGGACAGTCTCCTTGGTTAAGTTTGTGAATGCTGCCATAATCCTTGCCTTCAGTTCATCTTTGGTGTTACAAGGAGTTTTGTTGCTCTCTCACTCAACTGTGCCCCACACATAATAATAAAGGGGGTTGTAGTCTGGGGAGTTAGATAGCCAGATGTAAGGGGTGATGTGGTCACAGAAATTGTCTGACAGTCATGACTGGGTTCTCCTAATTGTGTGGCATGGTGCAGAGTCCTGTTACCCAACATAATGTCTTCCAGCAGGCACCATCTTAACCCAGGGCAGCACTACCTCCTCAAGGCACTTGATCTAGGCCTCCATGTTAAGTCTGAGCCCCTATGGGAAGATAAATGGAAGCGCATAACATCACCATCCCTAGTGATCACTCCAAGCATCTTCATAATCACCATTAGACTCTTTCAACTCTTTCCGAATCCTCTGCACTGTCCTCAGATTGACACCCAAACACACTGAAATGCTCATATTGGAGCTTCTGGTGCGAATGCCAAGCAGTACAGCATGCTGTTTCCAAATTTCTGGCAGAGTGAATGTAGTTTGAAAAAAAAAAAAAAAAACTTACCTCATGGATGTCCGTACATAAAAAGAATCTTGTGGGGAAGCCATATTTTTTTTATGCTGACAAATTAACACAAAATCACGTTGACCACGTGATTTGGGAATATATAAATACGCAGTGTATGAAAGACGGTGGCGTTTTCGAGAAAAGGAAGTTAGTCTACAAACACCCAGACAATATGTCAAATACAACAATTATACTTTGTCACTCAGGATTAGCACCTACTAAGGAATTTAGGCCAGTCCCTTGAATTTAAACTACAGTGAATTGTGTCATGGTGCTCTTTTTCTCACAGATGGTGCCCAACTGACCCTATGACACTGTGCAGTTGACAAAATCAGAAACAAGCAATGCACATGCATGAAATTAAAAATGTAAAATGGCAACAATTTATTCGATGCAGCCTGTAATTGGCGAGTAATATGAAATTACTTACCCCTTTTAATGTTGCATACACAGGTACGGTGACCTCCTTGTACAAGTCATTGCATGTTGGGAAGTCTGATGGAAATGTTGTAGGAGCATTGGCCGATGATTTTTTGTCTTTGAAGGAAAAAAACAACATAAAACAGGTTTTAATATCAAAAAAGAAATCAAGATAAAATCTCATTTTAATAAAACGAAGTGAAAAAAGACAAAAATAATAACACAAGTAAGGCTTGAACCAGCACCCTAACTAGAAAGTGCTTTTACAGCACAATGCTGAAAGGAACTTAACAAATGGGTCATAATTATATAAAATACTTGTTATTACAAATACTTTCATCGTAAATGCCACAGAGTGAAAATGGGAAATGTTTTTGATTATGCCGATTTGCTTGTTAGGACCAGACAATCCAATACTTTGATTATCAAATCAGATCTGGAAAAAAATTTGCTCAAAATTGATTTTCTTATAAATCTGCTTTTAATAATATATATCAGGTAGATGCAAAAGTTTCTAACAACAATTAGTCGCACAAATTAGTCACACAAATTCATAGTGTCATATTAAGTGTATGGTAGCAAGAGAAAGGAATAATGAAGATTAGAGGGAAACAACATTTATTGTTAGTAGAGAGTACAGGAATAGCGATCACATGTACGTGTAGTGTTGAGAGCTGAACTGGAACTGCTGACCAATCTAGGAACAGTAATAATGAGATTAGCCATTTCAATACAGAAAACATTCGGCATTCTTTAAATGAACAGCTCGTGTTACTGCCAATTTAAATTTATGAAATCTAAATCTCAAAGCAGTTTTTTTTTCCGTGCAGTTTTTTCAAGAAATTACATTCAGAAGTTCACTAATTGTTATTGCTCTTTCTAGTATTGCGAACTACCACAAGTCACAATGAATGGATGTGAGAGGCATGTGGCCTTGAGGAACTATTGGGGCTTGAACTCACCCCTGACCTCAAGTGAAATGCCTACATACAAGCTATCACTAAAGATGCAGGAAAAACGTCCGATTCCCTGTACTGCTACAGTAAGTACCTGACTCCTCTTAACTTAACAAGAGCCATATCAGGCCTCAAATGGAGTACTGTTGTCTTATCTGGGTGGGAGCTGCCCAGTTCACCCTTCTGAGTCTTGATAGAATCCAAAAGCATTAGAGTCCTTGGGGGGATGACAAATTATTCTCCACCCTGCAACCTCTTTCTCACAGACAAGTTATGGTAAGCCTCTCACAGCTCTATCACTACTTTTATGAAAAGTGCTCAGACCAACTACATTCCTTGGTTCCACTAGTTCTAACTTTCATGGCTAGGAGTGCTATGCCATACCCATTATAATCAACCACACACATTTCCTTTGTATTCCATTACTAAGTTCCATTCGAACAGTTTCTTCCTGCAAACCACTGCCCTATGGAACCGACTCCCAAGATGATGTTTCCCCAATCACTACAATCTTAACCTGTTCAAGTCTAGAGTTAACTGTTATATTCCCCTCCTATCCACATAAACTGCTTCTTACTCTGTAACCCTCTACCTTGGGTGGCATCCGGGCCTTGTACAGGGTGGACTTCACTGTAGAAAAAAAAATTTCCTTTCAAACCTTTTAAGCCGTTTATGGTTGTATGGAAAATTAACAGCTTCATTAAATCATTATTTTCTTTTCTAGTTACATGTGCTCCCCGCAGCATTGAGGCTACCATCTTTCAACATTGCCTTCGCTGGGTGGGTCATGTGTCCAGAATGCACCCCACTTGATTCCTACGTATCATCCTATTTGGAGAACTTGTCAGCAGCAAGAGGCTATGCGGAGACTCAAAAACAATGCTTCAAGAATCAGTTAAAGACATCCCTCACACAGGCCAACATCAACCCTGAGACTTGGGAAGCTGTTGCTGCAAATCAACTTTCCGCATAGGACCATCCAAGGGGGGACTGAGATTTTTGTGTCCAACTGTCAACATGAAGAGGCACTGCAACGTGCTGTCAGGAGGGCCAGGCTCGTCTAGCCACGTCCACCCACCACACTCCTCTTACAGCTGCTCACGACTCTTCAAGATTAGGCTGGGCCTTCACAGCCATCTCCACCACTGCCACCAGAGACGAGAAAAGAGATAAGGAGAGAGGATGAAGAGCCCAATATTCGCATGTGAGCAGATGTTGATGACGTCCAGATCTGATGGGATTATTTAAGAATATCACTAGTTTTCGGCCATTATTTTGGTTTTACACTGACTTCTGGCCTTGAACAAAAGTAGCTCTTGTGCAACTTGTCTCATGTTTGATTTGAAGTGCTCAGATTTTATCAATTCTACACTACATGGAGAGAAACATGATAGTTGGAAGGTGTTCAATATACTACATGTTTCAGACCTTCCTATTGCAATAGGCTACATGTTTAAGACCTCCTTATTGCATTTGCAACATGAGAACAAGAATTGCCATGCAGAAACATCAGTCATTGACTACTTTTATAGTCAGAACAAAAGAAAAAAATCTGTATTACCTGGAGATGAGGTTTTTCTGTTTTTATGTTTCGCCCCCTTCCACACTTCTTCATAGAGAGGTTCCGTCTGAAAAGAACAGCAACAAAAAAAATTAGTCAAAACCAAAATTTTACATTTGTTTTTTTTTTCAAGTCATCACAGTCTTTAGTTGTCTGAATTTCTTAGATGAAGCATAGTCAGTTAGTATTCATTTTTGACTAGTTTTTCTTTCATCTTACTTCTCTTGCTTTTACACCAATAGTGATTGACTTATATTGTTAGTATTGATTTGATGGAACTATTATTATTGGTCTGCTGGCATCAAGCGAAATATGAAATCAACAAAAATAAAGAGAACAATAAGAAAAATATCCAAGAGCAGAGATAAGAGTCATTGAATGAAACGGTCATTCTCAAACAAGAACCATTTTGCAACTTGGGAAAGAGTCTGAAATCCGAGGAAAGGAATTTTAGCCATCAAAAGAATCAATTTCATATCAATTTCATATCAATACTAACAACTTAAGATTATTATTACTTGGTATAAAAGCAAGAGAAATATGATCTGAGAAATGCTAATCAGTTCAGTTCCTGTCAGGAGACACATTTTCTTTAATAGATTTTCTCAAATCTGAAGTCTGGTCAATGAAATAAAATACTATTTAAAATAAACAGAACATCTACTCAAGGACAGGTATTCACTAAGATTTCAAGTAATAAAAATATGTTGGATTAAAAAATAAATCCATTTATTCTTTAGAAATATACAGTGAGTTGCCTACAAATAAGTTTATTGTGACATTTTCCTTCAGGACATGGGCAGTCATAGCCCTCCACAACTACCTGTCCTTTGTAGCTCATAGCAGTTTTCATTTTTCTTACCATCTCTCCTAATCCCTGTTCTGCCAACAATTTACACAAGCTCCTTCTTCTATGACTCATGAACTTTCACGGCATGGAAGACCATGGCTCTCCACAATTTCCTCTCCTTTGTAGCTCTTAGTAAATTGTGTATTTTCCCTATCTCTCCTAATCCCTGTTCTACCAACCATTTACATAAGATCCTTCTTCTTCTATGTCTCATGACCTTTCACGGCATGGAAGACCATGGCTCTCCACAATTTCCTCTCCTTTGTAGCTCTTATTAAAATTTTGTCTTTTCCCTATCTCTCCTAATCTCTGTTCTGCCAACCATTTACACTAGCTTATTAGCTAGATTATACACTGTTTAACTCTCTCCCTCTTGCCTTCATCATGCCCTGTGTGTATCAGACTTTCCGAATCCTCTTTCCTCATTATGTGCCCTCTAGGGTCACAAAGTCCTCTAAGGATCACAAAGCACTGCTTGTGACCAACCAGTTGGGATTGTTACACACTAACCCTAAGCCAGTGTATGCTGTCCAAAATTTTGAATTTATATATTTATTCTAATGTGCAAATTTTAAATGAGCCTAAAAGTGGATTTTGGACAATGTGACATGCACAAGATAGATTGAAGGCAAGAGGGAAAGAAGGAACCTACCAAATGAAATTGTGTAAATGGTTGGCAGAACAGGAATTAGTAGGGATAGTAAAAAGACAAAATTTATTAAGAGCTAGAAAAGACAGGAAATGGTGGAGAGCCATGATCACCTACATCTTGAAGGGACACTATAGAAGAAAAATTATGTCTGATTGGAGTAATCAAAACATTTGTATTATATGTGTTTTTTGGGGTTTTTTTTGGTATTGTCGGTTCATTAGAAATTCTTTTTGTTCTGCCAATCTCATGAGTTTTGGGTGCTGGGTTCAGCTTCCATGGCCAACCAGACCACATCTGTCGACATCTAATTTTTCCACTTTTCTTACAGTATTGTATAATTTGGGAAACAGTATTGTTGCTTAACATCAATCTAATAACTACTTCTTGAATGCCATTATTCTGTTCGTTCAAATAAATAATACATTCGTTCGAATTAAGGAGAAAGTTCTTTTCCACATGGTTCCATTCCTAACATTAATATCTATACATTGATTGTGTACTCTGTTAATATTAAAGGACAGATTACGTACTCTGTTAATATTAAAGGATAGATTGCGTACTCTGTAAATATTAAACGACAGAGTGCGTACTCTGTAAATATTAAACGACAGAGTGCGTACTCTGTAAATATTAAACGACAGAGTGCGTACTCTGTAAATATTAAACGACAGAGTGCGTACTCTGTTAGTATTCAAATTTATATACACTCACACTTCAAAATTATGTTTGGTTTAAAAATGTACTTACAACTAATTTTTTTTAAGCATCATGTCCTTCTGTTTCAGAACATGGGTAATCATGATTCTGCCATCCATTCACACAAACGCATTAAGTAGATGATCATGGCTCTCCACATCTTCCTGTCTTTTGTTACTCTATGTATCTTCTGACACTTTACCATCATGCTTTGTCCTTCTTCTGACATCCATTCACACAAACTCATTAAGTAGATGATCATGGCTCTCCACATCTTCCTGTCTTTTGTTACTCTATGTATCTTCTGACACTTTACCATCATGCTTTGTCCTTCTTCTGACATCCATTCACACAAACTCATTAAGTAGATGATCATGGCTCTCCACATCTTCCTGTCTTTTGTTACTCTATGTATCTTCTGACACTTTACCATCATGCTTTGTCCTTCTTCTGCTATCCATTCACACAAACGCATTAAGTAGATGATCATGGCTCTCCACATCTTCCTGTCTTTTGTTACTCTATGTATCTTCTGACACTTTACCATCATGCTTTGTTCTTCTTCTGACATCCATTCACACAAACTCATTAAGTAGATGATCATGGCTCTCCACATCTTCCTGTCTTTTGTTACTCTATGTATCTTCTGACACTTTACCATCATGCTTTGTCCTTGTTCTGCCATCCATTCACACAAACGCATTAAGTAGATGATCATGGCTCTCCACATCTTCCTGTCTTTTGTTACTCTATGTATCTTCTGACACTTTACCATCATGCTTTGTCCTTCTTCTGACATCCATTCACACAAACTCATTAAGTAGATGATCATGGCTCTCCACATCTTCCTGTCTTTTGTTACTCTATGTATTTTCTGACACTTTACCATCATGCTTTGTCCTTCTTCTGCTATCCATTCACACAAACGCATTAAGTAGATGATAATGGCTCTCCACATCTTCCTGTCTTTTGTTACTCTATGTATCTTCTGACACTTTACCATCATGCTTTGTTCTTCTTCTGACATCCATTCACACAAACTCATTAAGTAGATGATCATGGCTCTCCACATCTTCCTGTCTTTTGTTACTCTATGTATCTTCTGACACTTTACCATCATGCTTTGTCCTTGTTCTGCCATCCATTCACACAAACTCATTAAGTAGATGATCATGGCTCTCCACATCTTCCTGTCTTTTGTTACTCTATGTATCTTCTGACACTTTACCATCATGCTTTGTCCTTCTTCTGACATCCATTCACACAAACTCATTAAGTAGATGATCATGGCTCTCCACATCTTCCTGTCTTTTGTTACTCTATGTATTTTCTGACACTTTACCATCATGCTTTGTCCTTCTTCTGCTATCCATTCACACTAACTCATTAAGTAGATGATCATGGCTCTCCACATCTTCCTGTCTTTTGTTACTCTATGTACCTTCTGACACTTTACCATCATGCTTTGTCCTTCTTCTGCTATCCATTCACACTAACTCATTAAGTAGATGATCATGGCTCTCCACATCTTCCTGTCTTTTGTTACTCTATGTCTCTTCTGACACTTTACCATCATGCTTTGTCCTTCTTCTGACATCCATTCACACAAACTCATTAAGTAGATGATCATGGCTCTCCACATCTTCCTGTCTTTTGTTACTCTATGTATTTTCTGACACTTTACCATCATGCTTTGTCCTTCTTCTGCTATCCATTCACACAAACGCATTAAGTAGATGATCATGGCTCTCCACATCTTCCTGTCTTTTGTTACTCTATGTATCTTCTGACACTTTACCATCATGCTTTGTTCTTCTTCTGACATCCATTCACACAAACTCATTAAGTAGATGATCATGGCTCTCCACATCTTCCTGTCTTTTGTTACTCTATGTATCTTCTGACACTTTACCATCATGCTTTGTCCTTGTTCTGCCATCCATTCACACAAACTCATTAAGTAGATGATCATGGCTCTCCACATCTTCCTGTCTTTTGTTACTCTATGTATCTTCTGACACTTTACCATCATGCTTTGTCCTTCTTCTGACATCCATTCACACAAACTCATTAAGTAGATGATCATGGCTCTCCACATCTTCCTGTCTTTTGTTACTCTATGTATTTTCTGACACTTTACCATCATGCTTTGTCCTTCTTCTGCTATCCATTCACACTAACTCATTAAGTAGATGATCATGGCTCTCCACATCTTCCTGTCTTTTGTTACTCTATGTATCTTCTGACACTTTACCATCATGCTTTGTCCTTCTTCTGCTATCCATTCACACTAACTCATTAAGTAGATGATCATGGCTCTCCACATCTTCCTGTCTTTTGTTACTCTATGTATCTTCTGACACTTTACCATCATGCTTTGTCCTTCTTCTGACATCCATTCACACAAACTCATTAAGTAGATGATCATGGCTCTCCACATCTTCCTGTCTTTTGTTACTCTATGTATTTTCTGACACTTTACCATCATGCTTTGTCCTTCTTCTGCTATCCATTCACACTAACTCATTAAGTAGATGATCATGGCTCTCCACATCTTCCTGTCTTTTGTTACTCTATGTATCTTCTGACACTTTACCATCATGCTTTGTCCTTCTTCTGCTATCCATTCACACTAACTCATTAAGTAGATGATCATGGCTCTCCACATCTTCCTGTCTTTTGTTACTCTATGTATCTTCTGACACTTTACCATCATGCTTTGTCCTTGTTCTGCCATCCATTCACACAAACTCATTAAGTAGATGATCATGGCTCTCCACATCTTCCTGTCTTTTGTTACTCTATGTATCTTCTGACACTTTACCATCATGCTTTGTCCTTGTTCTGCCATCCATTCACACAAACTCATTAAGTAGATGATCATGGCTCTCCACATCTTCCTGTCTTTTGTTACTCTATGTATCTTCTGACACTTTACCATCATGCTTTGTCCTTGTTCTGCCATCCATTCACACAAACTCATTAAGTAGATGATCATGGCTCTCCACATCTTCCTGTCTTTTGTTACTCTATGTATCTTCTGACACTTTACCATCATGCTTTGTCCTTGTTCTGCCATCCATTCACACAAACTCATTAAGTAGATGATCATGGCTCTCCACATCTTCCTGTCTTTTGTTACTCTATGTATCTTCTGACACTTTACCATCATGCTTTGTCCTTGTTCTGCCATCCATTCACACTAACTCATTAAGTAGATGATCATGGCTCTCCACATCTTCCTGTCTTTTGTTACTCTATGTATCTTCTGACACTTTACCATCATGCTTTGTCCTTGTTCTGCCATCCATTCACACAAACTCATTAAGTAGATGATCATGGCTCTCCACATCTTCCTGTCTTTTGTTACTCTATGTATCTTCTGACACTTTACCATCATGCTTTGTCCTTGTTCTGCCATCCATTCACACTAACTCATTAAGTAGATGATCATGGCTCTCCACATCTTCCTGTCTTTTGTTACTCTATGTATCTTCTGACACTTTACCATCATGCTTTGTCCTTGTTCTGCCATCCATTCACACTAACTCATTAAGTAGATGATCATGGCTCTCCACATCTTCCTGTCTTTTGTTACTCTATGTATCTTCTGACACTTTACCATCATGCTTTGTCCTTCTTCTGCCATCCATTCACACAAACTCATTAAGTAGATGATCATGGCTCTCCACATCTTCCTGTCTTTTGTTACTCTATGTATCTTCTGACACTTTACCATCATGCTTTGTCCTTGTTCTGCCATCCATTCACACTAACTCATTAAGTAGATGATCATGGCTCTCCACATCTTCCTGTCTTTTGTTACTCTATGTATCTTCTGACACTTTACCATCATGCTTTGTCCTTGTTCTGCCATCCATTCACACAAACTCATTAAGTAGATGATCATGGCTCTCCACATCTTCCTGTCTTTTGTTACTCTATGTATCTTCTGACACTTTACCATCATGCTTTGTCCTTCTTCTGCTATCCATTCACACTAACTCATTAAGTAGATGATCATGGCTCTCCACATCTTCCTGTCTTTTGTTACTCTATGTATCTTCTGACACTTTACCATCATGCTTTGTCCTTCTTCTGCTATCCATTCACACTAACTCATTAAGTAGATGATCATGGCTCTCCACATCTTCCTGTCTTTTGTTACTCTATGTATCTTCTGACACTTTACCATCATGCTTTGTCCTTGTTCTGCCATCCATTCACACAAACTCATTAAGTAGATGATCACTTCTTGTTTCTTTCTCATCTGTAGAGTAACAAAAGACAGCAAAATGTGGAGAGCCATTTTTTAATAGTCTGATTCATTTCTGGAAGGCATCTTTCACTGTGTCACATCTTTCATCATCTGTTACAACACTTATATCAGCTCTCTGATATGGCAGTGAATGCTGCAGAATAAGCTCAAAGATAAAAAATAGACTAGAGGAAACAGAAATACGGTTCTACAGGAGGATGCTGAGGATACCATGGACCGAACATGTGAGCAACAAAGTTTTAGAGAAAATCAAAACCAAAAGGAAAACTTATACATAACAACATGAAGAGAGAGTTGAGATTTATAGAGGACATAATGAGGAAAGAGGGCTTGGAAAATTTGACACTCTCTGGACAGATTGAAGGCAAGGGAGACAGAGGAAAACAACACATAACCCCTGCCTAACGAGCTTTTGTAAATGGGTGGTTGAACTGAGTTTAGCAGAGATAACAAAAAGACAAAATTTACAAAGGACAGGAAATCGTGGAGAGCCATGATCCTGAAGGACATGGCACAAAAGAAGTTACAACATAGCAGAGATAGTTCATTTCTGTAACTACTTGATTTTGACATTCTCAATTTATAGCACACGTCTGGTAATGACATTTTTACTGATAAACATTTACTTCTTCCTCTTAATAATGCTTGCTTCTTGCTTCTTTATCTAAGAGTTCTTTTACATTTTTACTTCTGCCATCAACGGATTGTCATCCATGTATCTTTTGTTGTTAAGATTATATACACCAATAATAAATTCTGTTAAGTCTTCTATTAGGGGTGCTTTGCTGCTTAGATTAAATAAATCCAGTGA